>CAUYUJ010015636.1:177110-320699 GCA_963575745.1 Prorocentrum cordatum
AACGACCAATGAAGGATGGACAGGATGTCCACCCAACCCCTGAAAGCTGATGTAGAAGCCGATGAAAACGACTTCCTCCTTCGTCCTCCTCCTCCTCCCCTTCCTCGCCTGTCTCTTTCCTCCGTTTCCTTAGTTCCCTTCCTTCTCCTCCGCCACCTCCTCCTCCCAACTCATTTGCTTCTGCTCCTCCTACACGTTCTTCTCCTCCTCCTCTTCCCTCTCCTCCTTTCCCCCCCCCTCCTCCTCGCCCTCAATATCCTCTGCCATTCCTCCTCCTCCCCCTCCCCTTCCCTGGCCTGGGCGCTTCCGGATCCGGGCGCCCTCCCCTGTCCGGATACCTTTGGGAACCGTGGGCCCCGCGACCCTTGAAGTCGGCCCCAGGGGTCCTGGGCGCTCCTGACGTCTAGGGTCGAAGATCCTCAATCGCGACCCCACGACCCATCGGCTTCCGAGACTCTTCGGCCCCACGACCCGCGGAGCGACGAGGAAGGGCACGCGGCAGAAGCAAGGGGGAGAGAGCGGGAAATCGACGGGAAACAGGAGGAGGCGGAGGAAGAAGAGGGAGAGGAACAGGAATAGGAGGAAGAGCAGCCAGAGGAGGAGGATCAGAGGAAGGAGGAGGAGGGGGAAGGGCCACCCAGGAGGGATCAGGCGCTTGAGCAAGGGGATGGGACTTATGTTCCCGGGAGTACCCCTGGGAACATCTTGCGCGATAGGAGGCGAGGAAAAAGAGGACGGGGGCGAGAAGGAGGATGATATCGGCGAGGTGGAGAAAGGGAGGCGCGCGGAATTACATTCCCGGGAAGCTTCCCGAGAACATATTTCGTGACAGCAGGAGGGGGGGGGGGCCCGAGAAGGAGGAGGAGGAGGAGGAGGACAGGAAGGAGGAGGAGGGATACAGCAGGAGGAGGAATCTCGAGAAGGAGGAGGAGGAGGAGAAGGAGGAGGAAGAGGAGGGGGCGGAGCAGGAGGATGAGAAGGACGAGGAGGACAGACGCGCAGGACAAGGTGAGCGGCAGGAAGAGGAGGGGGAGCAGGACGAGCAGGACATAAGGGGTAGGCGGAAGGGAAGGAGGGTGAGGAGGAGAAGAAGGGGAGCGGTAGGAAGGGCGGTTCAGGGGGGGCAGGAGGAGGTAGAAGAAGGACAGGGGGAGGTGCAGGAGTAGCATGTTGAGCAGCCGCAGCAGGAAGAGGACATGGGAAGAAAGTCGAAGAGGCAGGGTGGCGAATAACAAAAGAAACACTCGAACGCAAGCAAAGAAATTATGTTCCCGGCAGGCGTTCCGAGAACATACTTCGAGAGACCGGGAGAGAGCTCCACAAGCAGGTGGGTGAGAAGGTGGAGAAGGGGGGCGGGAGGAGGGGGAAAGGGGAAGTGCGGGGGTAGCATGAAGAGCAGCCGCAGCAGGCGGAGGATCACGATATGACGATGGAGCAGGGCGGCCAAGAACAACAAAATAAACACTCGAGGAATGCTGTTCCTGGCTGTTCCGGGAACACGTTTATTTTCCTGAGACCGGGAAAGAGCTGGACAACCAAAAGAAATGAGGAGCAGGAAGGCGATGGGGCGGACGAGAAGCAGGGTGAGACGCAGTTGTTCAAGCCTCTTGGGGTATGCCCTGGTGTATCTCGGGGCCTTTTTTGGCCTCTTGGGCGGCCAGGGCATGTGGAGGGCCTCTGTGAGTGTTTTGTTGGTTCGCCTCTCGGGGTCCGTGTCGGAACTCCTTTGGAACGTTTTTGGTGCCTCTTGTGCTGTCTTGGGGCCCTCTTGGGCCGTCGTGGGGGCCGCTTGGAGCTCTCTGGGGCCGTCTTGGCGCGGTGTGGGAGGCGTCGTGAGCCGTCTCGGAGCGCTCTGGGGCTGGTTTTGGGCCCCCGGCCGAAGGTCAACAAGATGTCCGGGGTCGCCGCCGCCGCCTCGGAAGCCCTGGAACGCCGAAACCCATATATATATATATATATATATATATATATATATGCCCCGGAGCTGCCATCGGGGGCGCAGGCGCACTCCTGGCGGCCCCAATTCTCTAGAACCATCGCGCGCGCTTCGCGCGCGCTCAGGTTCTACCAGTCTTGAAGCTCAGCGCATAGCGTGGAGAAAAGGAAACGCCCCTGAACAAAAAGGGATCTGTGGGTTTGGAAGCCAACGCTGTCGTTGCTGAAGGCGCGAGGGGGGCTTCGGGTTAGTGCGCGTGCCCGGGGGGCTTCCTGGAGGGATCCTGGGGCCTTTTGGGAGCCCCTTGGGTGGCTGTTGGGGACCTCTTGGAAGCTGATTGGAAGCCTCTGCGACCCGTATTTGGGACCTTCTGGGCTGTCTTCGGGCGTTTGGGAAGGTTTGGGGAGGTTTGGGGCTCTCGTGGGGTTTCCTCGGGCTCTCCTTGGAGCCTCTTCGGGCCCTCCTGGGGCTATCATGGAGATCGCTTGGGGCCCTCTTGGGCCGTCTGGGGGCTCTCTGGAATCGTTTTGTGCTCCTCTGGTGCCGTCTTGATTCGTTTCAGGGCGCTTGAAGGGGCCTCTGGGGCCGTCTTGGGACAGTATTTGGAAGTTCTTGAGCAGTTTTGGCTCTCGGGCTGGCCGCTCTTGGAGCGCTCTGGATAGGTCCTGATCTTGGAGCGCTCTTGGGATAGCCTTGGGCCCCCGTCCGAAGGTCAACAAGAGGTCTGGGGTCGCCGCTACCGCCTCCAAGGCCCTGGAAGCCGAAACCCTTTAAAAACGCAAGGAAGAAGAAAGCAGGCAGCTTGTCCCGGAATCGTTTTGGAGCGCTCTGTGCGTGCCCTGTGCAGAATGGCAATGGAAATGCGTTCGGAGATCTGGGAAAAGCCCTGGAACCGTCGCTGGCGCCTCGGAGGCCCTGGAACGCTGGCGCCTCGGAGGCCCTGAAACGCCAAAACGTTTTAAAAGCATAAGGAAAATGAACCCCGGAGCCCCCTGGAACCGTCGCCGGCGCCTCCGAGGCCCTGGAACGCTGGCGCCTCGGAGGCCCTGGAACGCCGAAACCCTGTAAGGACACAAGGAAAGTGAGCCCCGGAGCGCCCATGGGGGGCGCAGGTCCACTCCTGGCGGCCTCCCCCGGAGGCCCTGGAACGCCGAAACCTGGTAGAAACACAAAGAAAGTGAGCCCCGGGGCCCCCATGGGGGGCGCGAGCACACTCCTGGCGGCCTCGCTCCTGTTCCGCCGGCAGATCTCTCTCTCTCACTCTCTCTATCTCTCTCTTTCTTTTTTTTGTCTCTCTCTCTCTCTCTCTCTCTTTCTCTCTCTCTCTCTCTCTCTCTCTTTTTTCTCTCTCTCTCTCTCTCTCTCTCTCCTCTCTCTCTCTCTCTCTCTCTTCTCTCTCTCTCTCTCTCTCTCTCTCTCTCTCTCCTCCTCTCTCTCTCTCTCTCCCTCTCTCTCTCTCTCTCTCTCTCTTCTCTTTCCTTTGAACCGCGTGTAGTCCGCGGAGGTGATGGGCAACTTGGCATTCGGCTCCCTGGTTCCCCTTAGGCGGCGACTCCTCCGAACTTTCCTCGAACGCATTGGGGGGCGCCAGGTTCGATGGCGAAGATGTGTAGCGTCGTGATTGTATAGTTCCTCCTGGTCGGGCCTGAAATCGCAGCGCGCTCTCTCGGGCGCCTCGGCCCCCTCGCCCACGGTCGCGTTTCCCGCTTCGCTTCGCTCGCTGCCCCCGCCCCAGTCATCAGCATCGTTATCCACTCTTGGGATGCTGAATGTCTGCGCGGGACTTGCAGGCCTCGGCAGAATCGATGAAGAAGGTCTTCTGCAAGGGTTGCCCGCCTCGCAATGCCCTCCTCATCAGCAACTTCCTCTGCAATCTTTCCCGGGCTCTGACACTGCGGCCACGCTGGCGCGCGCAGATCGAACTGCGCGGCGCCGCCTCGTTCGCGGGCCGCCGCTCGCTGCCCAGATGGCCATGCGCCCCATGCAACAGAAGGGGCGCCCCTTCGCATCGCGATCGAGCACGATTCGATTTCCTGCCTCGACCGCCCCCTGTCAGATAATTACGGTCCTGGAGTTTCCTTCGCAGGGGCCAGGTTAATTTCGCGGCGGACGCCCGGAGCTTCCGCTAGCTGCACTCCAACAGATCTGCGCTGCCAGCCCTCCTCCACTTGCAAGCACCTGCGCATCCTGGCATGCCAATCGCTGCTATTGCCGCGACCACTCTAACGCGCGCCCTTTCCACTGTCTTGAATGTGTTGACTTTGCGATATATAAATTTTCTGCATTGCCCCGCGCTGCTGAGTCCGCCCGTCTAACCCGGCGCATTGCGGGCGCGCCCGCCGCATGACATTCGGGCGCGAGCTGCCCCGGGGAACTGCGTCGCGCCCCGGTTGGTCCTCCATGATGTTCTGACTCCGGACGCGTCCCCCTTTGCTGCTCCACGTAATGCGTTCCCTCTTCGGCGCGCTGAGCAGTGATGCGCCCTTCACTCCACGCGGGCAACGTTGCCGGTCGCTCGCGGGGACAAGTTCCCCTCTGCTCCATCCCCCTGGCCTTGGGCAACCGTAACTGCCGCAATGTTTCCTCTTCCTCGACTTTTTCCCTCGACACATTGTCCGCGCGTCATCTTTCGCCCCGCCCCTCCTCCTTGCCTGCATTTTGCGGCCATGTGCCCGAAGTAACCACAGTTAGAACACGTTGAGTTCCGTTCCCATGTTGTCATGATCTGTGTTATTCCCCATATCCTAAGATGGGGTTATTGTTATTACTCTGACGCCTCCTATTTTTCCCCATATCCTAAGTATGGGGTTCCTGTTATTTCCCATATCCTAAGTATGGGGTTCTTGTTATTGGCGGACCGCGCCGGAGGAGAACACAGACGAGAACACACCACTCCTCTCACTCAGACCCACTCAGACTCACTCATCACGCAGACTCACTCACCACTCAGACTCACTCATCACTCAGACTCACTCATCACTCAGACCCACTCATCACTCAGACTCACTCATCACTCAGACTCATTCATCACTCGGACTCAGGCATGACTCAGACTCATCTCTCCGACTCACTCATTACTCAGACTCACTCATCACTCAGACTCACTCATCACTCAGACTCAATCGTACTTGTACTCATACATTCACTACAGTCACTCAGGTCCACTCATCGGATGACTCACACACACTGATGTTGAGGATGTGTCAGGCGATTCTGTGGCTTCAGCACTCCTAAGGGGAGCGGGCGGGGGGGTATTTCCCTCGGCCCCTTTCGCGGAATGTTGTGGGGATGTCTCGGGCGGTTCGGCCATTTTCTCTTCCAACATGTTTCGCTTTCGGAGCAGTTCGCGAGGATGTCTCAGGCGATTCGCTGGTTTCAGCACTCCTAAGGGGAGCGGCGGGGGGGTATTTCCCTCGGCCCCTTTCGCGGGATGTTGTGGGGATGTCTCAAGCGGTTTTGCCTTTTTCTCCTCCAACATGTTGCGCTTTCAGAGCAGATTTGGAGGATGTCTCAAGCGATTCGCTGGTTTCAGCACTCCTAAGGGGAGCGGCGGGAGGGTATTTCCCTCGGCCCCTTTCGCTGGATTTTGTGGGGATGTCTCAAGCGGTTTGGCCATTTTCTCTTCCAACATGTGTCGCTTTCGGAGCAGATTTGGAGGATGTCTCAGGCGATTCGCTGGTTTCAGCACTCCTAAGGGGAGCGGCGGGGGGGTATTTCACTCGGCCCCTTTCGCGGGATTTTGTGGGGATGTCTCAGGCGGTTTGGCCATTTTCTCTTCCAACATGTTTCGCTTTCGGAGCAGATTTGGAGGACGTTCGCGCCCAGTTTGCGGGGATGTCTCAGGCGGTTTGGCCGTTATGATGCTGGGCATCTGTCGTTTTCGGAGCAGTTTTGGGAGGATGTCTCAGGCGATTTGCTGGTTTCAGCACTCCCAAGGAGGAGGAGGAGGAGGAGGAGGAGGAGGAGGAGGAGGAGGAGGGAGGAGGAGGAGGAGGAGGAGGAGGAGGAGGAAGAGAAGGAGGAAGCGAGGAGGAGGAGGAAGAGGACGAGGAGGAGGAGGAGGAGAAGGAGGACAGCATGAACACGGTAGGAGCAGAAGCAGGAAGGAGGATGATGATGATGATGATGATGATGATGATGATGATGATGATGATGATGAGGAGGAGGAGGAGGAGGAGGAGGAGGAGGAGGACGTGGGCAACTCGAGTAGCCAGGGCCAGACGATCGAGGTTCGATGTTCCAAGGCTTTAGGTTTTACTCAAACGCTTCCGCCTCACTCTCCTTCGCTCTCCGCTCTCCTTCACTCTTCTGCATTCATACTCACTCATACTCAGACTCAGTCACACGCAGGCTCACTCGCACTTAGACTCGCTCATATCCATACTTAAACTTACTCACACTCAGACTCACGCTCAGAACCACTCATACTCAGACTCGCTCCTGCTCAGACTCATCATCCTTCGGTCCGCTCAAACGCAGACCGACTCACACTCAGACTGCCTCACATCCATACCCAATCACACTCGGCTCACTCGCACTCAGATTCATTAACACACACTTTTTCTCACACTCAGACCCACTCAAGCCCAGACTCACTCATGCTCAGACTCATCATGCTACGATCCGCTCAATCACAGACTGGCTCACACTCAGATTCGTCCATACTCAGACCCACTCGCACACAGACGCACTCGCGCTCATATTTACTCACACGCATACCCACTCAAACCCAGGCTCAATCGCACCCAGATTAACTCACACTCAGAATCAGTCGCTCTCAGATTTGCTATTGGTCGCACTCATGCTTGCAGACTGTGGGAATGTCTCGAGCGAGCGGTTCGCCCTCGCACACAGGCGCCCATTGACAGATATCAAGAGAAAGACGTACCAAGATAATGAGATGCACATATGGGGAGCCCCGCGTCGAGAAACTCCCCATATCCTAAGTATGGGGTTATTGTTCCCCATATCCTAAGTATGGAGTTCTTGTTATTGGCGGACCGCGCCGGAGGAGAACACAGACGAGAACACACCACTCCTCGCACTCAGACCCACTCAGACTCACTCATCACGCAGACTCACTCATCACTCAGACTCACTCATCACTCAGACTCACTCATCATTCAGACCCACTCATCACTCAGACTCACTCATCACTCAGACTCATTCATCACTCAGACTCACTCATCACTCAGACCCACTCATCACTCAGACTCACTCATCACTCAGACTCATCACTCATCACTCAGACTCACTCATCACCCAGACTCACTCATCACTCAGACTCACTCATCACTCAGACTCACTCGTACTTGTACACTACACTCACCCAGGTCCACTCATCGGATGACTCACGCACACTGATGTTGAGGATGTGTCAGGCGATCCTGCGGCTTCAGCACTCCTAAGGGGAGCGGCGGGGGGGTATTTCCCTCGGCCCCTTTCGCGGATTTGTGTGGGATGTCTCAAGCGGTTTGGCCATTTTCTCTTCCAACATGTTTCGCTTTCGGAGCAGATTTGGAGGACGTTCGCGCCCAGTTTGCGGGGATGTCTCAGGCGGTTTGGCCGTTATGATGCTGGGCATCTGTCGTTTTCGGAGCAGTTTTGGGAGGATGTCTCAGGCGATTTGCTGGTTTCAGCACTCCCAAGGAGGAGGAGGAGGAGGAGGAGGAGGAGGAGGAGGAGGAGGAGGAGGAGGAGGAAGAGAAGGAGGAGGAGGAGGAGGAGGAGGAAGAGAAGGAGGAAGGAGGAAGAGGACGAGGAGGAGGAGGAGGAGGAGAAGGAGGACAGCATGAACACGGTAGGAGCAGAAGCAGGAAGGGGATGATGATGATGATGATGAGGAGGAGGAGGAGGAGGAGGAGGACGTGGGCAACTCGAGTAGCCAGGGCCAGACGATCGAGGTTCGATGTTCCAAAGCTTTAGGTTTTACTCAAACGCTTCCGCCTCACTCTCCTTCGCTCTCCGCTCTCCTTCACTCTTCTGCATTCATACTCACTCATACTCAGACTCAGTCACACGCAGGCTCACTCGCACTTAGACTCGCTCATATCCATACTTAAACTTACTCACACTCAGACTCACGCTCAGAACCACTCATACTCAGACTCGCTCCTGCTCAGACTCATCATCCTTCGGTCCGCTCAAACGCAGACCGACTCACACTCAGACTGCCTCACATCCATACCCAATCACACTCGGCTCACTCGCACTCGGATTCATTAACACACACTTTTTCTCACACTCAGACCCACTCAAGCCCAGACTCACTCATGCTCAGACTCATCATGCTACGATCCGCTCAATCACAGACTGGCTCACACTCAGATTCGTCCATACTCAGACCCACTCGCACACAGACGCACTCGCGCTCATATTTACTCACACGCATACCCACTCAAACCCAGGCTCAATCGCACCCAGATTAACTCACACTCAGAATCAGTCGCTCTCAGATTTGCTATTGGTCGCACTCATGCTTGCAGACTGTGGGAATGTCTCGAGCGAGCGGTTCGCCCTCGCACACAGGCGCTCATTGACAGATATCAATAAAAAAACATACCAAATAATGAGAAGCACATATGGGGAACCCCGCGTCGAGTAATTGGCGGACCGCGCCGGAGGAGAGAGAACACACCACTCCTCTCACTCATCATTCACTCATCACGCAGACTCACTCATCACTCAGACCCACTCATCACTCAGACCCACTCATCACTCAGACACACTCATCACTCGGACTCAGTCATGACTCAGACTCATCAATCATCACTCAGACTCACTCATCACTCAGACTCACTCATCACTCAGACTCACTCATCACTCAGACTCACTCGTACTTGTACCCATACATTCACTACACTCATTCAGGTCCACTCATCGGATGACTCACACACACACACACTGATGTTGAGGATGTCTCAGGCTATTCTGTGGCTTCAGCACTCCTACGGGAGCGGAGGGGTGGTATTTCACGCGGCCCTTTTCGCAGCATTTTGTGGGGATGTCTCAAGCGGTTTGGCCATTTTCTCTTCCAACATGTTTCGCTTTCGGAGCAGATTTGGAGGATGTCTCAGGCGATTCGCTGGTTTCAGCACTCCTAAGGGGAGCGGCGGGGAAGTATGTCACTCGGCCCCTTTCGCGTGATTTTGTGGGGATGTCTCAAGCGGTTTGGCCATTTTCTCTTCCAACATGTTTCGCTTTCGGAGCAGATTTGGAGGATGTCTCAAGCGATTCGCTGGTTTCAACACTCCTAAGGGGAGCGGCGGGGGGGTATTTCACTCGGCCCCTTTCGCGGGATTGTGTGGGGGTGTCTCAGGCGGTTTGGCCATTTTCTCTCCCAACCTGTTTCGCTTTCGGAGCAGATTTGGAGGACGTTCGCGCCCGGTTTGCGGGATGTCTCAGGCGGTCTGGCCGTTATGGTGCTGGGCATTTGTCGTTTTCGAAGCAGTTTTGGGAGGATGTCTCAGGCGATTTGCCGGTTTCAGCACCCCCAAGGAGGAGGGGGAGGGGGAGGAGGAGGAGGGGGAATAGGAGGAGGAGGAGGAGGAGGACGAGGAGGAGGAGGAGGAGGAGGAGGAGGAAGAGAAGGAGGGAGCGAGGAGGAGGAGGAAGAGGACGAGGAGGAGGAGGAGAAGGAGGACAGCATGAACACGGTAGGAGCAAAAGCAGGAAGGGGATGATGATGATGATGATGATGGTGAGGAGGAGGAGGAGGAGGAGGAGGAGGAGGAGGAGGAGCCCGGCGTGGAGAGGGCGGGGTTCGTCAGCAACTCAGGCCCCACGGGTGGGGGGAGGCGGCGGGCCACCGACCGAATAGACCTCGGCGAGGGGCGACGACGCGCCAGCGTCGAGACAGACAGGCGGCTTGGCGACCAGCATGGGCGAGGAGCGAGGCGAGACGGCAGGGGGCAGCAGCAAGGAGGGCTCAAGGGACGAGGAGGGGGGGAAGTCGAAGGCGGCGGCGTCGGCGGCCGCGTCACAACAGCGGGCTGGCGCCTGCCCGTGCTCGTTCACGAAGCGGGTAGCCGTATTATATCTTGTTTCCATCGGCGTGAGCTGGGAGACAGGAAAAAGATGGATGATGCCAGGCGGGGTGACGGGCGAGATGGCGCGCGGAGTGAAGGACGCGGGGGGGAGGGGGAGAGCGAAAGCGAGGGGCCTTTTTTCCTGCGGGGGCCTCACGGTGAGAGGGGCTCATCGGCAAGGAAGCCGTCGGAGCGAGCGGCGCCCTCTGGGGGCACGACGCCGCCGACATCGGACATCCAGAGGCGGAGCGCGGGGACGGAGTCGCCATTCGAAAAGCACCGCCAGCCACTGGTGTCGGCGGAGTCGCAGTCAGGGTCCACGGCGCACTTGGAGGAGGCCCAGACGAGGACACTGATGCACAGGACAGCCGCGGAGTAGCAGCACAAAGCGGGGTCGTCGCCAGAATGCGCCCCAGCCGAGAGCGCCTCGCCACCAGGGGCGCCACGGCGCCAGAGACCTGCCCTCGCAACTTACTCGAGCCTGCGGCAATGGGCTCGAGGAGCACCCATGCCCAGGACTTCGCGTTCTGACATCCGATCGCCAAGGAGGCAGAGGGCGGGGGACGCCACAAGCCAGGAGAGACCGCTCTCCGGAATTTACTCGAGAAGCCTGGAGTGGCGGGCTCGAGGAGCACCCGCCGCCAGGACTTAGCGTTCTAACTCCATGCGTCGCAGCGCCAGGCGGTGGCAGAGACAGGTCCTCGCAATCTACTCTAGAAGCCTGGGCAGATGGGCTCGAGGAGCACCCGCTGCCAGGACTTGGCGTTCTGACATCACATGCCGACGGGCCACTCGAGTCTGATGCGCACGATATTCTATGCTCGCGAGGCGCTGCGCCATCAACGTCAAGTAAGTCTTCAAGTCAACCGACACGCTCAGGCGTCGCGGTCAGCGTGGCGGGCGTTGGCGGGGCCAAGGGACGGAAGTCCATCATGGCCACGCCATCCGAGTCCTCCTCCTCCGAGAGCATCCGCGCGCGAGGCGAGGGGGTAGTAGGCGAGCCACCGGCGTGGGTCGAGGACTATCAGGGTGACCAGGGCGTTGCGCAGCGCATATCCGAGAGCGGGGCGGCGGCGGGGAGCTGGTGTCGGGATCCACTGTCGTCGTAGCCAGGCGAGCCCTCCAGGACGCCGACGCCACAGTAGCCGATGAGGTAGGCGAGCTGGAGGAGGAGCTCGACGAACGCGCCACTCGGGGGGGCCATTGAGGCGCGAGCGTGGCACGCTCCGCCTCGGAGATGCGAGTCGGGTGCGCAAGACGCATCGCACGCGCCCCAGCCAAGGCACAAGCGTGAGTCTGCTGCGTGGACAGTGGCCAGTCAGGGAGGGTGCGGGCCTCGTTGTACATGTTGTAGGCGGCCGTGAGCGCAGAGAGTGAGGCGAACGAGGGAGCCGCCAAGCCCCATCGCGAGACCCAGTCAAGTGGTATAGGGCGAGCCAAAGCACGCCTGAGCGCACGGTACATGATCGGACAACGTGCGTAGTGTCGGGGAGAGTCGATACGGTGCACGCAGCCGAACGCGCATTGCCGCTGGCCAGGTGGAGAGATGATCCGCGCCGTCGCCATCCACCCATCGCGCCAGGTGCGCAACGCAGCCCAGGCCCAAGAGCACGGGCAGCGAGTCAGAATAAGTACACAGTTGTCCCAGACAATCGAGTCGAGGCGGTCCCTCGAGCGGCCAGCGAACTTCAGAAGACGACGACGCACCAGACCATGTAGCGGGCGAGCCGCACACGACTGCACTCGCAGCGCAAGATGGGCAGCACGCTGAGGGCGAGGACGTTGGCCAGGAGCGGGAGACAGGGCAGCACGTGCAGCAGGGAGAGCGGCGGCCAGCAATGCAGCCAGACCACAGCCCGCAGGAGCTCGCCCAAGGGCAGCCGCCGCCAGGTTCTCGGCCAACGCGGGGGACTGCCAGAAGCCAGGATACAGGCGGCACTGCGGGAGCATGTCGAGCGTCACGTCGGTGTCCCTCGTGACAACATGTTCGCGCATGCGGGACAGGATGGGCTCCCAACAGGAGTGCGTGAGCAATGCGGCGCGGGTGATAGAGGCCACGGCCAAGTGCGCCCACCGAATGATCCTCGGGCCTCCCCAACGCTCCAGCTGCACCCAGACGTCGAAGCCGAAGGTGCCGAGGGGAAGACGGAATACTTGTGCCAGAACCGCAAGCTCAGGCTGAAGGATCGAACGAGGAATCCAAGAGAACTGTGCAACGTAAGAGAGGGTAGTGACGGCCCGTGTGTTGTACAACAAGGCCGACTGGCTGGCTGGGGTGGTGCCTCGGCCAATAGCTTGAGCCCGTAAACGCAATTTGGTGAGCGGCTCGGTCCAGCAACGCTCTGCATCGGCCCCAGGTCCCAGCCAGATGCCCAAGTAGAGTAGGCACGCAACCACTTCGAAGGAGGACCAGTCGGGGACCCAGTCGGAGATCTCATGGAGGACTCGGGCAGCAAGCTCAGGCGTAAACGGCCGACTAAGAGGGACAACTTTGCACTTGCTCACCTTCAGAACGAGGTTGGCCATACCGGAGGCCTTGGACATCACCCCGAAGACTCGAACGAGGTCGGCGATCGACGAGAGCGCGCCACCGATGTCGTCCGCGCAGGCCCGCACGAGGCCGAGGGAGGGGTGCTCAATCAGCTGGACCAGCTCGGTGAGAAAAGCCGCAGTACTGAAAGCAAGCAGGGAGCCAGAGAGGGCGCAGCCCTGTATGATGCCGCTGTCAATCCAGTAGACATGTTCAAGAACCCCCTGCACCAAAGCCACCCCGTCGATGGACGCACACAGAAACGCGACGAAGTCGAGGAAGCGATCAGGAAGCCCGAAGATCCGAAGCGCGAGGGCCATAAACTCCTGTTCAAGGACGGGAAGGCCTGGCCGAAGTCCAGGGAGTACAAGAGCGGGACGTCCTGGGAGCCATGGGGGGGTGACCGAGAGCATCCTGGCCGAGGCGTCGAGTTCGATGATATTCTCACCGAAGTTGCGGCGCGGAATGAACCCGTGCTGGCAGGAGGGGATGAGGTCCAAGGCGGGTCGCACGGCGCGATTCATCGTGGCAGAGATGAGCTTGATATCACAGTTCCTAAGACCGAGGACGCGCACCTTGTCTGGGGCCCGCTCGCAGTCCCCTGAGTGCAACTCAGTATCGGTAACGTTTTTCGGCAAGAAGATCTGAGTGGTGTCCGAGGCTGAGGCGAACAGGAACTGGCCGTCCCCGATCCACTCGAGGGCATCCCAGAGAACCCCCTCTCCGAAATGGTGGGCTTGCCACGCAACATAGGGCAGAGCATGAGGCCCAGCGGCCGAGTGTTGAGCACCACGCGTAGCAGCACGAAGCATGGCACGAGAGGGCGGGGGCAGGTGCAGATCACCAGCACGCGGTAGGAGACGTTGGAGGCAAGGGCGGGGAGTACCAGCATCCCAAGACTTCTTCCTAAAGACGGGGCCCCAGTAGTCGGCGAGGGCCTGCAGCCGCTGGGGCGGGTCCGAGACAGACGAGCCATTCGCCAGGCGGACACAGGAAAGCGAGACATGTCGATTCAGAGGCGACCACGACCCCGCCTTACGCTCCAGGGCTCTGAGCTGAAGCCGAAGCTGAGCACGATCCCCCTGACAGCGGCGGCGATCTTCCAACTCATCTTTAGCGGCGGACGCAGCGGCGGTCTGGACCTGGTCGACCCGGGACTGGAACGAGGGAGGGTGGATGAGCTCAACCTTGCCAGCCCGCACAATAATCATGTCACCAGCGAGTGGGTGTGATTCCTGAAGTCGCCGCGCCAGAGGGGCATCCTGCCGCCAGACAACTCGTGCAAGCGCCCGTGCAAGCTGGAGAAGAGTGCGAGGTGATGAGGACGAGCGCGGAAGAGGCGATCACGGACTTCGGCCGAGGCGATCTTCAACAACTTGTTGTAATGCTCGAGCTTGACGGGCGGGGACATCTGGGACCAGTCGGAGGCTGCAATGAGACCCTCGAGGCGCTGCTTGAACGCTGGCTCGTTAAAGATGTGCTTGGGGATAGCTCGCTCATCCTGAACCCTGGGGGCCCTGGAAGCAAACGAGACCACCACCGCGGCGTGATCCGACACGAGCCTGTCCGACACTAACGCAGCCGAATCGACTGTCGACGCCTGAACCACCAGCTGACACATCTGCCATCCCGAGAGCGAGCAACAACAACGATCGATGGAGGATTCAGCATTCCCAGCGCGCTCGTAGTGCGATGGAGCGTCGCATTCGATCTCAAGCAGCGGGGCGAGGGCTGCCCGCCACTGCGGTGCGCGGGCATGGTGCTGCCGCGCGCCCCGACGCACGGCCGCTGCAGGCATATGCAACAGGACGGACTCGTGCGAAGAGAAGTTGAAGTCGCCGTTGACCACGACCATGTGCCAGTCAGGTGCTCGCTCTGCAGCGGCTCGGGCAGCTCGAATATCCCGTGCCACCCGTGCGACTTCCACCGCATATAGCCCATGATTGTGGACTGTGTACACCTGCAAACATATCCCACCCAGCGGGATATTAACCCGGAGAACACGGCCAGGAACGAGAGGGACAGGAGGAAGGACGACCGCATCAGGATGAAGAGGAGGAAGTACGACTGCGACGCCCCCGCGGATGCTGCCACCAGCATCAATGTCACAGAAGCTAGACCGCACAGTAAGATCACGAGCCACTGTGCCCAAGAACGGAACTAATTGATGATGATACTGGTGGATCTCTTAAAGAGAAAAGATCGTCGCAGAGAGACGCAACTTGAGAAGATATTGACGCTTCAAGTCGGCCTTCTCTCCACCAGCTTGAAGTAGTGCCCTCGCATTCCAGGAAGCAAACCGCAAGGGTTTCCCCAGAGATGTCGGAGTTCCCGATGTGGAGCGAAAGAGACGGCATATGCTAAAGAGACCACTGGCTGGCCTCCACTGGGTTCGTGATCTCCTTGGTCGCGGCACGCAGACGGTCGACCTCCACGCGGTTCTGCTCAAGCTTCGGGATGGCCCAGTAGAGGACAGGAGGTGCGTCGCCAGCCGCGACCTCGATCTGCATGATCTTGTCCCACCCCACCGAGAGGACACCGCGCTCACGGTCAGAGTAGAATCGCCGCCCAGGATACGTCTCCTCCACCAGCTTGCGGGCTTTGCGGAGGATGACCTCCTGCTTGATCTGCTTGGGGCTCTTGTCGGGGCCAAGGTGGATCCTGCAGCGCACATCGTCAGGTGGGGTGATCCAGAACTCTTTCCACTCTTCTCCTTCACGGAGATTGGCGAGGGCACGGTCAACTTTGCGCGAGGCGACCCCGATAGGGCCACTGAACTTGATCTCGAAGCGCTTGCAGGGCAAAGTGCCCCTGGCCACGATCTGGCACTCATTACTTCCAACCTCAAAACCAATAGATGATAGCCACGGCGCGAGCACATCGCGCACACTGTCGACAGAGGTGGGGCGCTGAGAGATGGCCACAACCAAAGACGGGTCGACATCACGGTTGAAGCCCGCAGGAACCTGAGGTTGTGGGCGAGGACGGGCCTCGGCGAGGACAAGCTCGCGCCGAAGCTCAGCCATCTCGCGGCGGATGTCCGCGAGGTCCTGGCCATGCTTGGAGAGGCTGGCGGTGTGGGCATCGAGGATGCCCTTCTGCTGGTCGGGCTGGGCCTGCATTCTACGCGAGAGAGAATCCAACTGTGGTGTCGCGATCCTGCGAACATCAGCCTCCAAGGTCTCGGTGTGGGCCTGCGCCATGGCCCTGAGGTTCTCCACGGCGGCGAGCAGGGGCTTGTTGCTCTCGGCGGCCGTCTTGGCGATGGCGTCGCCGAAGCTGTCTTTGATGGAATCGAACTCGGCACGACATAGCTGGCGAACAAAGTCCTCGTATCCCTCGGGCACCCCATCGTCGAGCGCAGGAGGCAATTCAGCATCACCATGCGGCGCCACAAGGCAGGGCCCGACGCTTCTGCGGGTTGGGATCGGCGACGCGCGAAGGGGCTGCACCTTTGCCAGGGTCTGCACCCTTGCCCGATCTGAGTTCCTGGGTCGGGAATGTCGGCGCCAACTCCAGCTGCTCCATCTGGGAGGTCGAGAGCTCATCATCGAGAGCGCCTGCCGCCATCACAGTCGGTGGGGACGGCGAGGGAAGAGAAGAGGCGGGGGCCCAACTCCCGCAGTGAGGGCACAAAAGGACAACCAGGGGTCGGAGGATCGGATTGGCGAGTGGCCTCAAAGCGGAACCTCCCTCGCGCCCTGGCGTCGCCCTGAAAGACTCGCGGTCGTCGGGGCGGCTCATGGCCTTGAGCCAAAATGGCTACGGAGGAGGAGGGGAAGGAGGAGGACGCGGGCAACTCGAGTAGCCAGGGCCAGACGATCGAGGTTCGATGTTCCGAAGCTTTAGGTTTTACTCAAACGCTTCCGCCTCGCTCTCCTTCGCCCTCCGCTCTCCTCCACTCTTCTGCATTCATATTCACTCATGCTCAGACTCAGTCACACGCAGGCTCACTCGCACTTAGACTCGCTCATATCCATACTTAAACATACTCAGACCCGGACTCGCGCCCAGAAGCACTCATACTCAGACTCGCTCCTGCTCAGACTCATCATCCTTCGGTCCGCTCAAACGCAGACCGACTCACACTCAGACTGCCTCACATCCATACCCATTCACACTCGGCTCACTCGCACTCAGATTCGTTAACACACACACACACACACACGCACTTGTTCTCGCACCCAGACCCACTCAGGCCCAGACTCACTCATGCTCAGACTCATCATGCAACGATCCGCTCAATCACAGACTGGCTCACACTCAGATTCGTGCATACTCAGACCCACTCGCGCACAGACGCGCTCGCGCTCAGATTTGCTCACACGCATACCCACTCAAACCCAGGCCCAAATCGCACCCAGATTAACTCACACTCAGAATCAGTCGCTCTCAGATTTGCTATGTGTCGCACTCGCGCTTGCAGATTGTGGGAGTGTCTCGAGCGAGCGGTTCGCCCTCGCACACAGGCGCCCATTGACAAATATCAAGAGAAAGACGTACCAATATAATGAGATGCGCATATGGGGAGCCCCGCGTCGCGTAATTATCCTCTCCTTCTCCTCCCCTCCTCCCCATGCCCAGACTTACTCATGCACAGACTGATCCACATTCAGGCTTACTCATACCCAGACTTACTCACACACACAAGACTACTCATACTCAGACCTACCCATACTCAGACCTACTCATACTCAGACTTACTCATGTTGAGACTCACTCATACCCAAGCGTACTCATACTCAAGCCTTCTCATTGTCTGATTTACTCTACACACAGCAGATTGTGAGGATGTTTCAGGCTGGGCGCTGGTTTCAGCACCCCTAAGGGGTATGAGACGGTCCCGTTCGAGGCCGCTTTGTGGGGATGTCTCAAGCGGCTTGCACGGTTTCTGGCCCAACATCCTTCGCTTTCGGCGCAGAATTGGAGGATGTCTCGAGCGAGGCGCGCATTCTCACGCCCCTAAGGGGAGCAGCCGAGGGGTATGGCACGGTCCCGTTCGCGGCCGTTTTGTGGGGATGTCTCAAGCGGTTTGCCTGTTTTCTGGCCCAACATCCTTCGCGTTCGGAGCAGACTTGGAGGATGTTCGCGAGCGAGGCGCTCATTTTCACGCCCCTAAGGGGAGCCGCCGAGGGGTATGACACGGTCCCGTTCGCGGCCGTTCTGCGGGGATGCCTCCAGCGGTTTGCATGTTTTCTGGCCCAACATCTTTCGCGTTCGGAGCGGATTTGGAGGATGTCTCGAGCGAGGCGCTCATTTTCACCCCCCAGGTGGGCCAGATTTTGAGGATGTCTCGTTCGGTTTGCATGGTTTGGTGGCCAGACTCGCGGGCACATATTCCCCTCAGGGTGCCGCAGGATGCTCCAACAAGCTCCAGGAGGCCACTGGGGACCACATGAGGTCCCAGGAGGCATCAGGAGGCCACAGAAAGTCTCAAGAGGCCACAACATGTCCCAATATGCTCCAGGAGGCCCCAGGAAGCTCCAGGAGGCCTCAGGAAGCCATAGGAGGCCCCAGGAGGCCACAGGAAGCGCCAGGAGACTTTGGAAGGCAACAGGAGGCCCCGAGAGGCCCCATGAGCAGGAAGCCTCAGAAGGCAACGGGAGTGGCTCCAATCCCATGTGTTTTACGTATGATCCCATAGATTGGGCCTCACCTGGAGCACGAATCCTTGACGTTATACGTATGTTCCTATATGTTGGGCCTCTCCTGGGGCACGAGTCCTTGGTGCTTTACGTGTGTTCCTATAGATTGCCCTTCTCCTGTGGCTCCAATCCGCAATGTTTTATGCACGTCGGTTGCTATCGATTGGGCCTCTCCTGGGGCACGAAGCCTCCCTGGGAAGTCCCAGGAGGCCCCATGAGGCCCCAAGAGGCTCCTGGAGGCCCCAGGAAGCCCCAGTAGGTTTCAGGAGACCCCAGGAGGCCCCAGGCTCATGCGCAGAGACGCGCTCGTACTACTGACGCTCATTCACACTCCAATTCATTCGCAGTTAGATTCATGACCAGACCGTCACAACTGAAGCCCGTTTATATTCGAAAACTCTTGCGCCTAGACATTCACGGCGGACAGGTCCACGCGAATAGATGCACATATGGGGAGCTCCACGCAGTGAATAATTAGTGGCGCCCGCGCCTTCGCCTCTTGCAATCTTCTCATCTTGCCCACGGTTGGCATCATTTGCCCGCCAACCACCGTCTTCGTCGATGCGCCCTTCCATGTTCCAACCCTTGCGCGTATCCCAGGCGTGTACTTGCCCCTCCGTGGCCCCGCTCGCCCCCCCGCGGTTCTGGGTGTCAGCGTCTAACCTTTCCTTGTGTGCTCAATTCTCGTGCTCAACGCGCAGTTTCCCGCAGCTCCCCAGCGCCAGTGAGCCTGGAGCTTCCAATCACTCCTGGTGCCATCCCTTGAGCCAGTCACCAGCATGCGCCGCGATGGCCCCCGTCGCTGTGACCTTGAAAATAAATGTGACGAGCATGTTGGTCCGTGCATTGGGAGTCTCCACCAGTGCCGTTCACCGTTCTTTGGGTGGCCACGTCGCCAATGTTCTTCGGCTCGTCAGGAAACGCGGCCAGGCCCATGTTGGCAGACAGGGTAACTCTGGTAAATGCGGAGAGATAATTTCATATTTCCCTACCCTCCTGTGTTTGGCTCTCGTTTTCAATAAAGCACTGCCTGTTCCGTCTCCCCTCCCCCCCCCTTCCCTCCTCTCTCCCTTTCCTCCTCGTCCTCTCCCCTTCTCTCCCCCTCCTCCTACTGTTGCCATATTCGCGGGCTCCTGGGCCCGTCGGAGTGTTGATCTGCGAAGATCTGCGGGGGGCCCGCGGCCCCCTGCGGGGCAGCGAACCGCGCAAGAGTTGTCATTTTCGCGGGCCCCCGGAAAGTCCAGCGGCGTGGAAGTCCACGCAGATCTACCCGGGCCTCGCGGCTCCCTGCGGAGCTGCAAACCGTGCAACTGTCGCCATTTTCGCGGGTTTCTGGGAGGCCTAGCGGAATTGAGAATCGGCTGAGATCTCGCGGCCCCCTGTAGGGCAGCGAACCGACTGTCGACATTTTCGCAAGCCGCAAGCTCCTAAGAAGCCCAGCGGAGTGGAGGCCCACCGGATTTGTCGACACCTCGCGGCTCCCTGCGGGGCTGCGAACCGCGCAATTGTCGCCATTTTCGTGGGCCCCTGCGAGGTTCAGCGGAATGGGGGTCCACGCAGATATGCCGAAACCTCGCGGTCCCCCACGCGGCTCCCTGCGGGGTCGCGAACCACGCGACTGTCGCTATTTTCGCGGGCCCCTGGGAGGCCCAGCGCAGTGGAGGTCCATGCTAGTCTCCCGAAACCTCGCGGGTCCCCTCGCTGCATTTTCGCGGGCACCTGGGAGGTCCAGCGGAGTGGAGGTCCACGCAGATTTGTCGAGACCTCGCAGCTCCCTGCGGGGCTGCGAACCGCGCGGCCGTCGCCATTTTCGCGGGCTCCTGGAAGGTCCGGCGGAATGGATGTCCACGCGGGTTTGCGGAGACCTCGCGGCCCCCTGCGGGGCTGCGCACCGCGCGACTGTCGCCATTCTTGCGGGCTCCTGGGAGGTCCAGCGGGGAGGTTCACGCGTCTCTGCTGGGACCTCGCGGCTCCCTGCGGGGCTGCGAACCGCGCAATTATCGCTATTTTCGCGGGCTCCTTGGGGGCCTAGCGGAGTGGATCTGCGGGGCTGCGACCCGCGCATCTGTCGCCTCGCGGCTCCCCGCGGGGCTGCGAACCGCGCGACTGTCGCCATTTTCGCGGGCCCCTGGGAGGCCCACCGGAGTGGCGACCCACGCGGATCGACCGAGACTTCGCGGCCCCCTGCCTGGCCGCGAACCGTGCAGTTGTTGCAATTTTCGCGGGCTCCTGGGAGGTCCAGCGGAGCGGGGGTCCACGCGGATCTGCTGGGGCCTCGCAGCTCCCTGCGGGTCTGCGAACCGCGCAGCTGTCGCCATTTTCGTAGGCTCGGCTCCTGGGAGGTCCAGCGGAATGGAGGTCCACGCAGATCTGCCGGGACTTCGCGGCTTTCCGTGGGGCTGCGAGCCGAGCAAGTTTCGCCATCTTCGCGGGCTCATGGGAGGTCCAGCGGAGTGAGACAGCGAACCGCGCAACTGTCGCCAATTTCGCGGGCTCCTGGGAGGTCCAGCGGAGCGGGAGTCCACGCGGATCTGCCGAAACCTCGCGGCCCCCTGCGGGGCGGGGTTGCGAATCGCGCGATAGTCGACCTTCAGCAGGTCATGATGCGACGCGCGCCGGCGCTCCGAGCTCCAGGCCACTAGCCGGAGCTGATGCGCTTCGTGCGCGTGCCGACGCGCTTGCACGTCGTGCTCTCGAGGGCGACGACGTCGAATAACCTCCTGCTGATCCGCGATCCAGGCCTTGAGTTTCTGTCCCGGGGCCGCCGGCGGACCTGGCCGCCCGCCCCCGGGCGTTCGGCGCTCGCGCGGAGCGCAAGATGCTACGAAGTTGGCGCGCGAGCTCGGCCTGACCAAGTTCCTGCATGACTGAAGACGGCGCCCGACAGCAGTTGCAACCGCGGTGCCGTGCACTAATTCAGACGCTTCACTGGCGCGAGCGGCGACGCCTTCAAAAGGCGGCGACGGGACATATAGAGAAAGCAAAACCTCCCATAGCGCGCGGCGCTGTGCCATCGCGCAGCGCACGGCGCTGTTAAGTCGCAGGCCGCGGCGCATGGGAACGCCACGCAGCGCATAGCGCATGGTGCTGTCCTTTGCCCATGCTGCATCCCCCCTTCAGCCGCCCGTTGCCCGCGTTAAACTCAGACTCCTGCACCGCTTAGCGCAGGGCGCTGTTCTGTCATAGCGAGCAGGGCGCTGCCCTGCAATGCGAAAACAGCGCGCGCCGCTGCTACTCCAACAGATCATGTCTGGATGCTTTGGATGTTTCTCTTTATGCTCGCTGCCGCGCCCTTATGTCTCAAATGTTGGTGCTCTTCCTGCAGCGCCCGTTTGTTCCCACCTTTGGGTGCTTATGGTTCCTCGCGTTGCCCTGCTCTTTTGTTGTCCCGTTCGGGTGCTTGGAACTCCTCGTTGCTCTCGCTGCCGCGCCCTTTTGCATCCGCTTTTCTCGCGTTTGCCTTGCATCGCCCTTTTGTTTCCACTTTTGGGTGTTTTTTGTTGCTCCCGTTGCCGCGCTCTTCTGACTTCGCTCCTGAATGCTCCTGCGCACTGTGGGTATTGCAGCAATTTCGTTGGCAATCACCGGTCCGGTGTATAATCTTCACATGTTTCCAAAGGGCTGGTTACCTCCCCTGGCAATTTATGATGCGTCTGCAGGCCATCTCCCTCGCGGAGCTCTTTCAACTTTCTCCTTTGCTCCACTCTATCTACCCTGTCGTCAAATGTGCACCACGTGTCTTCGTCTAGCTTGTATGCCAGACCCCCACTTATTTCAAAAGCCCCTTTGCTGCAATCCTCCTCTTGTTAGGCCTGTGCGGTTTTAATGTATTCCGGCGCCGTTAACTTGCAATTGCGGGCCCTGATCATGTCATCGTCGCCATCACCGTGTAGCTCCCCATCCATCGTTTCAAGCTTGTGTTTCTCATCGTCTTAACATCGGCACATTGCGTTAGTGCGGATAGACCTGCGCCAAAGCGTGTATCAATTTTTCGTTCCACTCACGGAAAACTGGATCCGTCTCCCAGAAACGCATTGCGTTTCTGCGTGGCCTTATTTTCGCTAACTGGTTTCCGTCCTCCTCCTCAGCTTTTCGTTACGAAGTTCCACAACTGATTATGTTACCCTGGTGGCATGGTTCAACGTGCTCGTATGTGCGTCCCATTGGTCCACAAATTCTTCGATTCTCAGCTGCAGTTTGTTGCCCTCTCCCTCTGCGCACATGTTGTGGTTGGAAATGCTTAGTAACAGGGAGATCATGTTCAGGCTCATGACTAGAAGTCCCTAGCTCTCTTCAATTTTGACAATTCTGACTCTTGCTGCCAGCTGTCATACAATGATTGACCCTCACGGTTGCTTTCATACAGCTGTATTTGCCTCCGTGGTAAGCTGCTTCGCAGAATTCGCTGAACCTCGTTCGGTTACAGTTGAACCACTGGTCACGTCCCTGGCGCGTGTTTCACTCAGGGGGCGGGTCTCCTGGAAGCGCGGGATCTGCCACTGCTCCCGCCATCGACCTCGCTCCGTTCCCATGCAAACTCCCGAGGAGGAGTCGCGCGACAGTGGGCCGATTATATTCATGCGCCCTCAACCCTCAACTCAACTCCCTTCTTTTTCCCACGCCAGGGTTTAGCGAGGTGCCTAGCTATGGCACCACCGCGGGCGGCGCCAGCGCAGGGGCGGGCCCGTCGGACGGCAGCGCAGCCCAGCCCCCCGCCGAGAGCCCCAGGCCCCCCCGACCCCGCCGAGGGCCCACCGTAGCTCACCCACAGCAGCGCCACACCGAGAGCCCGATGGCACCAAGGACCCTCAGGGGGGCGCCTGGACCGAAGCTGCGCCTGGCCGAGGGCCTGCCGACACGGGGGCGCCGCCCCGCGGAGACTCACTCGGGCCCCATGGCCGCGAGGGCCGCGCCGCGCCTCCCTCGAGGAGGCATGGCCACGCCCAGGAGAGTCCGTCCTGGCCGCCACGCGCCCCCCCCTCGGACCAAGGCCCCACGCCGAGACAGGTCCGAGGGCGAGGGGCAACGGGCCGCCAAAGAAGACCCCCCCCTGGGCGGGGTCACGCTGTTCGGCGACGGGAGGGAGGGCCAGAACAGCTACATGCCAAGATGCGGGAACATTTGGGGGCCTCAAGAGGGGGGGGGGGTCGCATAACACACGGGGACCGAGACACTATGCGCCCTCAACCCTCGACTCAACTCCCTTCTTTTTCCCACACCAGGGTTTTGCGAGGTGCCTGGCCAAGGCACCACCGCGGGCGGCGCCAGCGCAGGGGCGGGCCCGTCGGACGGCAGCGCAGCCCAGCCCCCCGCCGAGAGCCCCAGGCCCCCCCCGAGCCCACCGAGGGCCCACCGTAGCTCACCCACAGCAGCGCCCCACCGAGAGCCCGAGAGCACCAAGGACCCCGGGGGGGCGCCCGGACCGAAGCTGCGCCTGGCCGAGGGCCTGCCGACACGGGGGCACCGCCCCGCGGAGACCCACTCGGGCCCCATGGCCACGAGGGCCACGCCGCGCCTCCCTCGAGGGGGGCATGGCCACGGACAGGAGAATCCGCCCTGGCCGCCGCGCGCCCCCCCCTCCCCAGAGCATCGTTGGGCTTCACCAACGCATAGCCTTAAGCATCCTTGATGTCAAGATGCTTTAGCTTAAGCATTATTGCCGGGGGAGGGCGAATGTAAGCTCAGCTTCTGCACGATCTGGTATTCATTTTTCGAAATCCGAGAGCGAACACATCCTCCCCGAACGTTTTTCATGGAATTTCCCTACATCGCACGCGCGAAATCGCGGGTTCCGCTACCATCGCGATTGCTCGATCGCGCATTCGAGCCGCGAGCCGCGAGGAAGAGAAGGAGGAGGGGGGGGGGGGGAGGAGGAGGAGGGGAGGAGGAGAGGAGGAGGAGGAGGAGGAGGAGGAGGAGGAGGAGGAGGAGGAGGAGCAGGAGAGGAGGAGGAGGAGGGGGAGGTTAGGAGGAGGAGGAGGAGGAGGAGGAGGAGGAGGCGGAGGAGGAGGAGGAGGAGGCGGTGTATTCGCTGCGCCCCATCCGTCCTTCAGCGCTGCGCGCCCAGCGCGCCGGGCTCCAGCGCCGTGGCGCACCGCGTGCACCTGGGGAACCCGCGGACGAAACACAAACAAACAACATGGACAATCAAAAACACTGCTTTTGATTGTCCATGTTGATTGCTTTTGTTTCTCCAGCCCCAAGGCACCCCAGATCTCCCGACGCGGTGCGCCACAGCATGCACACCGCGTCGGGGTCGTGCACGCGCCATCGGCGCGGCCGGGCCCAGCATGGGGCCAGCCAGCACTCTGGCACCCCCCTCGCATCCCATCGGGGGAAGTGCCAGAGCACTGGGCACACTCGAGGCTGGGGGAGCTCCAGGGTGGCGGGCGCCCACCCTGGCCTGGGGTCTGGCGCCCGCGGCGGGATCGCGGGCGCCGCGGGCAGACGAGTCAGCCCGCGAAAGTACCCCAGCCAGAGGCTGGGCGCGCCGCCAAACCCTGGCCCCCGCTCGCCAGGCCGCTCCCCCTCCACGTACGTGGCGTGGCACGCGGGAGGGCGGCTGGGGGGCCCAGGGGGGGGCGCCGGGGGAAGCCCTCGGACGCTCCAGTCCACAGGGTCCATTGTGCCAAAACTTGAAAGGAGGAGGAGGAGGAGGAGGAGGAGGAGGAGGAGGAGGAGCAGGAGCAGGAGGAGGAGGAGGAGGAGGAGGAGGAGAGGAGGAGGAAGAGGAGAAGGAGGAGGAAGAGGAGGAGGAGAAGGAGGAGGAGACTGACTGACTGACACAGTTACCGAAGGGCCGACGGTCAGTCCCACGCAGCCGACCCCCAGGGCGGAGGAGCGGGGAGGTGTAGGAGGAGGAGGAGGAGGAGGCGAGAAGGTGGAGGCAGCAGGAGGCCGCGTGGTCGATCGGCCGGTGTTTTTTTTGTGTGTTGTTGTGTTGTTATCGTTGTTATTGTGTTGTTGTTGTTGTTGTGTTGTTATTGTTGTTGTTATGTTGTTGTGTTGTTGCTGTGTTGTTGCATTGTTGTGTTGTTGTGTTGTTGTTGTGGTGTTGTTGTTGTTGCTGCTGTTGCTGTTGTTGTGATTATTATTGTTGTTGCTGTTGTTGTCGTCGTCGTCGTCGTTGCCGTCGTAGTCGTCGTCGTTGCCGTCGTCGTCGTTGTCGTCGTCGTCGTCGCCGTCGTCGTCGTCGCCGTCGTCGTCGTCGTCGTCGTCGTCGTAGTCGTCGCTGTCGTCGTCGTCGTCGTCGTCGTCGTCTGGCCGCCGTCGTCGTCGTCGTCGACGTCGTCGTCGTCGCTGTCGTCGTCTGGCCGCCGTCGTCGTCGTCGTCGTCCGTCGCCGTCGTCCGTCGTCGTCGACGTCCGACGTCCGTCGACGTCGTCGTCGGCCCTCGCCGTCGCCGCCGCCCTCCTCCTCCTCCTCCTCCTCCTCCTCCTCCTCCTCCTCCTCCTCCTCCGTCATTTACGCGCTCCTCCCTCCTCCCTTTGATTACACTGCAGCCCCGATCATTCGGTGGTCGGTTTCCTGATCCTCCCTCCTGCTCCTCTTCCCTCCTCCCTCCTCCTCCCCCCTCCTCCTTCCTCCTCCTCCTCCTCGTTCTACTCGTCTCTATACATGCACACCTTGCAAGCCTTTTAGGATGCAAGACCCTTGGGCCCACTTTCGTGGAATATGCCTGGAAGTCACAACGGGGAGCGATGACGACTCGCATTTGTCTGGGCGCCTAGGCTCGGCGGTCTAACCGGGTCGCAATGCAACAGTTCAAACTCAAACGCAACGCCAGCCGTCAATATTCCCGATTTTCCCACCTGATGTAGTATCCCCGATCATTCTCACTGCACTTCCGCCACGCGGCGGCGCTTGAAATCTGCCAGGCGGCGGGCGAGCCCAATCCAGAAAAAAGTCACAACCGCGTGCGCTACTGTGGGCGCGTGGCAGGCCCGCGCCATGATCATGAGTTTCCCTACCTGATCTTCGTCGCTGAAGCAATGCGAATACCGGGGGTTCAGACCGTCTTTCATCACATCTAGGATAATGTGGTGGTATTGGTGAGACTTGGGTACAAGCTGGAACATGCATGTGTTCTTACTGATCGATATCCTCCTGCATTCCGAGTACGTGTAAAGGAACGTGTGGCCAGCTTTGTCTACGAGCGCCTTCTCCTCATCAGTAAAAAAACGTGTCGCGTTTTTACACGCGTGAAAGTATGTCGCCAGCCCCCAGCACACACTTGCAACCATCTGAGCCTCTACTTTCTGGGGCCCAGGGCAGACTTCAGACCACGCGAGGGTGAGTTCAGCTAGCCAAGTCACCAGTGGGGCACACTGAGATGCTTTGCGCGCAAACATAGGCTGATGCGTGGAACTCTCCTGGTGAGTCCTATTCATCGTGAAACGCTTCACGCTGCAGTCGAGCCGATGAACATCTAACAATTCTTTGAAACGGAAATACAGATCATTCAGAAGCTCTTGCTGAGAAGCACCTATCGGCAACCGCGCGCCAACTGCTGGACCCAAAAAGTGACTCGCTTGGCATAACATCAAGTATGTCAAAACGTTTCCGACGAGATATTGCCCCACCCCCTATTTTGCACAGTGCATATCGTCGGCCCTTGTCCTCGACGGGTGAACAACGCACACTCCTACCCATAGGGGGGTCGAAGGGGGGAGGATCGGCTATGGCTACGGGCGCGGGTTGTCGGACCCTGGGGCAAGCCCCCGCTCCAGCGGGGGCCCCATCCGACAACGCGCGCCCGTAGCCCCCGCCGCCCTCCTCCTCGTTATCCTCCTCCTCATCCTCGTCTTTGTCCTCCTCCTGTTCCTCTTGTTCCTCCTCCTCCTCCTTGTCCTCCTCCTTTTCCTCCTTCGTCCTCCTCCTCCTCCTCTTCCTCTTTCTCCACCTCGTCCTTCTCTTCCGTCTCCTCCTCTTCACTATTCTTCTTTATCCTCCTCATCTTCCATGGGCATGGCCGCGCGTGTTGTTCGCCCGTCAGTCCTGTCCAACATCCACCCTGGCATTTGGCACAACACAGTTGTGCAGGGATTGATATCTGCAAATTGTTTGTCGGTCAGCTCCGTGGCCCTCCATCTAGCTTCAGGGCCGCAATCAGAGAGCGCAGAAATGCTGCGTGGTTTGCTGGCCCAGTCCCTGTGGCAGCAAAAGTTGCGCCTGTAATTCCTGGGGCGGTCTGTTTATACTCGGACCAGAGCTGAAACAGGGCGAAGAGAGAAGTCGAGAAGCGTTGCGAGGAGACCGCGAGGAGGAAGTGGAATGGGGAATGATGAGAGGAGGGCGGAAGGGGCGGGAGGAGGAGGGAGAGCAGGTGGAGGAGGAAGAGGAGGGGGAGGAGGAGGAGAAGGTGCAGCCGTTCTACACTCTGAGGGCTCCACCTCCATTCACTCGGGCGCCCGATGCTCAGGGCAAGAATGGGGCAGAACAAAAAACAGTCCTCCAGCCAAATGTGCCAGCGCTCCACCCCCAATCCCCGCGGTATTCTGAGAACAGCAACCTGAAACCACCTGGAGTTCAGCATCATTATTCTGGTACCCCTGCCCAACCGCCCCCCTCCTGTGGCGGTGCCCCCCGTTCATGTGGAGCCCCTGGTGCTGACCTGCCAAGGGTTTCGAAGACTTGCCGTTGCAGTAGCGGCGCGACCCGCGAGGCCACTCGCTGCCTTCGTGGTCGCACGGTGGCCAGATCCCCAGCATAAGCCAGTGGGCGCTCCACACCAATACTGCATATAATTGCTCGTCGGTCCGACCGGCGATCAACAACTCGTCAGGGCACACAGTAAACAGTATGTTGCTCCAGATTGTGGGGGCCATGCACAAAGTAGATCCCCAGGATATGGCAAGGATCTTGTCCTTTTTGATGTGCTGGCCTTTGTCAGCGTGAACGCCGAATGGGATTGAATTCCAAAACTCCGCCCCGCGTTGAAACCCTGGGTGCTCCCGAACCCATTCGTGATCTTTCTGCTTGTCCCAGAATTCAAGTACGCCAGGGTCACCATTAGGCCCCATGCACATATACTGGAATACGTCTCTACCTGCTTCCCAAGCCGAAGCAAGCACTTCGTGCGGGTACAGCACATGATGTTGGGTCTGGACAACCCCGTGGTCTCTCAGGTTTCGAACGTCCGTCCGAACCGGCACCGGCTCTAAGTACATGCCAAAAGAACGAGCCCAAGTAATCAAGTCCCTGCGCACATTGCCCTGATGCTTCCCGCTGGTGCCAAGAGATGCCCATGCATCCACTAGTGGAGACCCTCCAACACCGCAATCAGACACAATGTCGCAAGCTAGTCTCTGAGCTTCTGTGGTGGCCATTTTCCCCTGGCACACTCTGTCAAAAATACGATCGCTCACCTTCGACTCCTGGGCCTCGTTCAGCCTGGGGCGCGAGAAACATGTGCCTCCCTGCTTTTCCTTCCCCCTTCCGAGTGCCTTCTCCCCTCTCCCTCGATCCTCCTCGTCTCCTCCTCCTCCTCCCCCTCCTCCTCATCATCATCATCGGCATCATCATCATCATCATCCGAGCTCCTTGCTCCTTCCTCCGTTTCGTCGTCGTCCTCATTCTCCTCCTCCACCTCCTCCTCCTCCTCCTCCTCCTCCTCCTCCTCCTCCCCCCCCCCCTCTACCTTCTCCGGAATATTCTTCGGATTATTACCTCCCGGGGCCTAGCGCGCTTCATGCGCGGCACGGCGCCATCGGCGGCCCTCGCCCCGTCGGCGCGGGTTCTGAGCTCTCGGGCTGCTCGCGCCTTGGCGAGCACGGTGGCCAAAACAAGCTGGCCGAGCAAGAGTGGCAGCAGCGGCAAGCGCGTGTGCGTCCGTGGCATCTTGGGGGCTCGTTGGGTCCTTGTTGGGACATCTTTTGTGGGCCTCTTAACGGCCTCTTGGGGCCCCTTGGGGGCTGTTTGGGGCCTCGTTGGGGACTGTGGCCTCTTGGGGACTCTTTGGGTCCTTGTTGGGGCATCTTTTGGGGGCCTCTTAGGGGCCTCTTGGGGCCTCTTGGGGGCTGTTTGGGGCCTCGTTGGGGACTGTGGCCTCTTGGAGACTCTTTCGGTCCTTGTTGGGACATCTTTTGGGGGCCTCCTAGGGCACGAGCTGAACTCGGACCCAGCTGAACTCGGACCCAGCTGAACTCGGACCCAAGCTGAACTCGGACCCAGCTGAACTCGGACCCAAGCTGATCTCGGACCCGGAATCCCGGACCCAAAAACTCGGACCCAGCTGAACTCGGACCCAGCTGAACTCGGACCCAGCTGAACTCGGACCCAGCTGATCTCGGACCCAGCTGAACTCGGACCCAGCTGATTTCGGACCGAGGCCCGCGCTGCAGCGAGAGCGTCCGGGTCCGAGATCAGCCGGGTCCGAGATCAGCCGGGTCCGAGATCAGCCGGGTCCGAGATCAGCCGGGCCCGAGATCAGCTGGGTCCGAGACCAGCCGGGTCCGAGTTCAGCGGGTCCGAGATCAGCTGGGTCCGAGTTCAGCCGGGTCCGAGTTTCCGGGTCCGAGATCAGCCGGGTCCGAGTTCAGCCGTCGGCTGATCTCGGACCCGGCCGCGCCCGAACTCGGCCGGCCATGCGCCCTCGCCCCCTCCCCGTCTCTCAGAATCGCAAGGCAACAAAGAGCCCATCGAGCCATCTGGAATGTGCGTTCCCGATAATCCCACAAGCCCTTTAGGGCGTGAGTGGTCTAGCGAGCTCGTTCTGCTAAACCCCCTTCTTCCCCTTCGGGGAGGGGGTTCCCCCTCCCCCTACCCCCTCCCCCTGGGCCTAGAGGCGCCTTCCCGCGAGGAATAGGAGCGCCCAAGATGGCCTAAGATTGTTCCAAGAGGGCCTCAAAGAGCTCAAGATAGCCTCCAAGGTCAAGCAATATTTCCCAAGATGGTTCAAGATAGCTATCAACAGACATCCAAGAGCTCTCGAGACCGCCCCAGGACGGCTCCAAGTGCCTTTCGAGCCCTCCAATGAAGCCCTCAAGAGGCCAAAATCCTTGAAATCCATTTTGTGTTCCGATGTTTTCTTGCATTGTCGCCCTTTCGCGCCCGATGAGCTCTGGAGGCCTCAAGATGGCTCCAAGATGGCCCACAAGGGCCCCAAGAGAGGCCCAGGAGGGCTCCAAGACGGCCACAAGAGCGCCAAGGACCGCCCCAAGAGCGGCCCAAGAGAGCCCCAAGAGGCTCATTCTCGGGTCCCGACGGGGGCACTGACTTAAAGAACCCCCACATCTTTCATCGATGAGACCTCAAGGCCTCCAAGAGGGCCCCCAGAGAGCCCCAGGACGGTCCCAAGAGAGCCCCAGGATGGGCCAGGAAGCCTCCAATACGGCCCTAGGAGGGCCTCCAAAAGAGCCCTGAATACCGGGGACGCATGAGGGCGGCGCCAGCGGGGCCTTCGGTGGAGGTATCCGTAAGGCCATGGAACGTGCATGCGGTGTCCCGAACTGGATAACGGGAACGCATGCGGGCATTGCCAGTGGGGGATTCTGTAGAGCTCCCCAGGGTCCGAAGGAACGAGTGTGGTGAGTGGTGGCATGGTCGGCGGGAACGCGTGCGGGCCACGCCAGTGGGCCCTTGTTCGGTGGAGGTCCCCATGAGGCCACGCGACGTGTGATAAGTGTCCCGAAGAGGATTGCGGAGACGCATGCGGGCGGGGGCAGTGGGGCCTTCGCATTGCATGGGCCGGGGGAACGTGCGCGGGCAGTTCCGCCATGGGCGACGGGGGCGCATGCGGCCGGCGCCGCCAAGGCCTTCGGTGCAAGTCACCGTGATGCCGGGAAAAGGTGTGAAGAAAATAATGAAAGTTGTGGAGGGGGCGCATGGCGGCGCAAGAGGGGTCTCTTCGGTGGAGCACCCTCGGCGGCCACGACGCGCGGGCTGTAAACCATGTCATGTAAAAGTTCTGAATACGCAAAGCGGCCCATCGCATCCAGTCCAGGCGGTGCAGCCGCTTGGATGATGCATGTGCTACTTGCGCGAATCCGCATCCATGAGTACCGAACGGGACACGCGTGCGCGCGTGGAGCCAGTCCGGCGAGGACCGTTCGCGCCGCGTGTGTAGATCAGCCGCGGCGCGCGGCATGACTAATGCACGCACGCGGCATCTGCGAGTTGCGGCGCTCCGCGCTGCCCAACTGCGCAGCGCCCACACATGCGCGGGGCCGACGGCGAGCAGCCTCGCGCGAGGAGCGCTCCTTGAGACGTTTGGAGACGCCCTCAGCAGACTCCCGCGACCGCAATGTCGCGCAGGCGCCCCCCGCCGAGTGTCTCAGCGGCACTGCGGCAGTCGCAGGCGAGTGGCCCGGCGGCCCCTCTGTCGCACGATCGAGGGGCCCTTGCGAGAGATTCACCATGGACTCCCTGACTTCGTGGCGCGCGCGTAACGAGACGGGAGTCTGCCGCATGGGGTCCGCGCAGACATGGAGGACGTGCGCTTAGAACACGCAGGCAAGGACGGCGTCCGCGCGGCAGGAGTCCCCGTGGGCGTCCTCGGGAGCGCCGGGGATGCTACGTGCGTCCGCGCGCTGCCATGGAAGTAGCAGCATCCGCGCGCGCGGAGCCCAGTGGGAGCCCGTCCATGTCCTGCGCGCGGGAATCGCCGGTGCAGGGAAAGCCCTTCGCGGGCGCCAGAATTTTGGAAAACGGCTGGTCCGCGAAGCCCATCTGCGCGGAGCAGCCACCGCGCGCGCGCCGGGAACTCCGCGGAGGGCAAGTGGAAAGCGAAAAGCCACGGGGTGGCGCGCCCGCGCCTGCTGAAAGAGCCCCTGCACAGACGCAGGGGCGCGCGCGGTCGCGCGAAGACAGCCATCGGAAGCACGCGTGTCAGAGCAGGCGAGCCCAGCAGCAGGCCATGCCCGCGCAACTCTGCAACGAGGGCAGATGCAAAGCCCCGCGACGAGGCCCGTGGAGTTCCAATGGCAGACAAGCCTTTGCGAACACACCCACAGACACACACGCGCGCACACACGGACACACACACTTAGGGGAGTAACTCGTAAGGCGCACGAGAGAAGTCCGATTTGGGAACAAGCGCGGCGCCGAGTTTCCCCGGAGACTGGAGGGCGGTGTCTGGCAGGCCGAGCATTGCGCCGTCGCCTGTCCGCATCGGTCCACGATGGCCGCCCGAACGCTGGCGCGCGCAACTTTTGCCTGGGCGCCCGCGGAGCAAGACGCCCAACCGGACATGCGCAGTGCGCGGGAGCCACGGCATCCGGCTTTTGTCTGCGAGCGCTGCGTTTTGCGTCTGGCGCTGGGTGGGCGAGGCTTTCCGAGGCACTCACTCCTGCTGGTGCTCCCTGCCGCTTGCACCTGGGGTAACGACGCCAGTCGCTGCGCGTTGCTGCAGTGGCCCCTTTTCCATGCACTTGGAGCGCCGCACGGAGAGTGAAAGTGGACTTGCGGAAGTCGCTCGGCGACTACTTCCGCTCATGCTTTGGCCAGGCAGGGCCCATGGCGAACCGCTTCCAGGGGCGCCAGTGCACCATGTTCAGCAGCGCGTTGCGGTACTCCCCGTAAGAATTCGCCACCGCCTCGGACATCACGAACGCGCGTCTCGCCTGCCGCGCGCGACGCAGGACGGGCAGCCCGCCGCGCACCTGGCGGGGGGGCCCCGACGACGCAGTGGCGCGGTAGCGAAGAGGTTCAGGAGCAGCCCACCCACGTGCTCAATTTTGATGCAGCGGAGAGCTTGCGCCATCATCGCGCAGGCGGCCTTTGCATCGATGTCCAGGCGGAGTTCGACAGGATGAGGGCAGGAGCCTCTTCGAGCTGCGCCAGAGCACGCTCGTGGCCCCTCATGCGCCACAGGGCCCCCCAGCGCGCGGGACCGACGGCGACGGCGACCAGCCTCGCGCGAGGGGCGCATCCTGAAACGTTCGCCGCCACCTTCTCCGGGCTCCCGCGACCACGATGGCGCGCAGACGGACCGCGCCGGCGGCACGCCGGCGGGCAGGCGGCCCCTGCGTGGCGAGCGCGCAGGGCCGGAGCCAGAGATTGTCTCTGGAATCCCCGACGCGGGCCCGCGCGCGGAACGCGAGAGTCCGCCGCCCGGGAAAGCGGGCGCTGCCGCTCCGCACTCACATGGAGGACGCACCGCAAGGAAAACGCAGGCAAGAAAGAACGGACTCCGCGCGGCAGGTGCCCCGTGGACCTCCGCGGGAGCGCGAGAGATGCTGCGGGCGCGAAGTCGCTGAAACGGAAAAGGGTGCATTCGCAAAACTGGCGCATGCCCAGCGGTGGCCCGTCGATGCTCCGCGCGCGGGAAATGGCGGCGCAGGGGAGTGCATGCGCGGGGTGAGACATGGAGACGAAGAGGCGATCCGTGCGCCCCATCTGGGCGGCATGGCCATCGCGCGCGCGCGCGCGCACCCGCGCGCTGGGGACTCCATGGCGGGCAGGAAAGAGGCGGAAAGCCACCGGGTGGCGCGGCCGCGCCTGAGAGAGCCCCTGCACGCGCACAAGAGCGCGCGCGGTCGGGGAAAGAGTCGAAGCGGATGCACTCGCGGCAGACCAGGAGAGCCGATTAGCAGGCCATGGCCGCACGAATCTGCAGTCATGGCATCCTTGCAAAGGCCCCCATGAGGACCATGACATGCCCATGGAGCACGAAACGCTGAGAACACATTGACGGGGTCACCCTTACGCCTCAGGGGAAAGTGCCAAGTGGGGGACAATGGGCGGCGGCGGGTTGTGCCGGAGGCTGGAGGATGCTGTCTGGCAGGCCAAGCAAAGCGCCGTCGCCTGGCCCCATCGCTCCACGATGGCCGCCCGGACGCTGGGGCGCGCAACTTTTGCCTGGGCGCCCGCGGAGCAAGACGCCCACCACGACATGCACAGGGTGTGGGAGCCGCGGCAATTGGCCTTGGTCTGCGTGCGCTTGGATTTGCGTCTGGCGCTGGCTCGGCGCGTCTTTGGGAGCCACTCCTTCCTGCTTGCGCTCCCAGCCGCTTGCGCCTGCGGCAACGACGCCCTTCTCCTGGCGATGCTGGCGTGGCCCCTTTTCCGTACGCGTGGAGCGCCGGACCGGTAGGCCACGGTGGACTCGCGGATGTCGCTCTGCGTGAGCTTCTGCTCCTGCGTAAGCACGAGAGGGTCTAGGGCAAAGCACATCTTGGGGCACTGACGCACCATGTTCAGCAGCGCGTTGTCCGCAGGGAAGCCTTTGCGAAGGTATCCACAGTAAATCTCCGCCCCCGCCTGCGAGATCACGAACGCATGGCTCTGGTAAGCCTGCCGGGCGTAGCACAAACCAGCCGGCCCTCCGCGCACCTTGCGCAAGGGCCCAGACCACGGAGCGGTAGAGCAGCCAAGGTACAGGATCAGCCAATCCTTGTGGTCCTTTTGGATGCAACGGAGAGCCTGCGCAACCATCGCGCAGGCCTCCTTGGCATCGATTGCCAGGCGGATGTCGTCTTCCAAGACGATGAGGGCAGGAGCGTCTTGGAGCTGCGCCAAAGCACGCTCGTGGCTCATCAGACAGCCCAAGGTCCCCCAATGCGTGCCCCAATTCGACTTGGCATTTCGCACATACCGAATACGGCGCGTCTTGTGTGCGGCGTCGAACCAGGAGCAAAGCACCCGGCCGCCCGGCCCGCCCTGGCAACGCTTAGCATACCCACTCCGTGCCTTGAGGGAATCCCCATCGGTTCCCGCCAACCACGTCGGCTCGATGCCCAGACCGGCTGCCACCTGGAAGGCAACGTCGCGCTTGTCTTCTCGACGCCGTAGGCTAATCAAGCAAGAGGGCAGCGCTCGGAAGGTCGCGGATGCCATGGGACCGGATGGCTGGCAGAAGGCAGTGCGATCGAAAGGAAACGCTTGAGCCAAGGTCCCTGTGAAAAAAACGTGGTTGGGTTGGGAATGGCGCGACGACATAAAGGTGTAGGCGGAGGGCATAATGGAAAACCCACAAAGGACTCAAAGCGAATGCTATGGATCGCAATGGAATGCAATGTATCGCAAAGCGAAGTCAAGAAGGCAGAACAATGCAAGGCAGTGCAATGGAAACTTGGAAGGAGCTGCGCTGCATTGCACAACAATGGAATGCATGACAACGCAAGGCATGACAACGCAAGCCACACCTGAAAGACACAGAGTGCAAGGCCACAAAGGCCGGAGAAAGATCCCCTGGAACCCATTCCCGGGATTACAGCTGCCGCCGAGTCTCCTGCACAGGAGACGGGAGGGGAGGAGCAAGGAGGAAGGAGGAGGGAAGGAAGGAGGAGCAGGGAGGAGGGAGGAAGAGGACGTCGTCGTCGTCGACGTCGTCGTCGTGATGGTCTCCGTGGCCGCAGTCGTCGCCATCGGAATCGTAGTCCGCCGTCGCTGCCATCATCGCCGTCGACATTGCCATGGCCATTCTGAGCCTGAGAGCCACCGCGCGAAAATGCACGTCAATATCCAAGTGCATGCCTGTACGGCGTGGGCGTCTGAGCATGCTCCTGTGGCCCATGTGAAAGGATGGAGGAAGTGCTGCAGGGCCGCCCGCCCTGGGCCCAAGGACACCTTCAAAACCGCCCACGCGCGCGAACAGGGCGGCCACAGAGCCCGTAAGACGGCCACGGCTCCCGTTCTTCATTTTCTCCCGCTCCTCCTCGTCCTCTTCCATCCTCTCCCCTTAAAAAGAAATCCTCCCTGGCGCACCACGGAACGTGTGTGTAGGGGGGGGAGGCAGGCGTTTCGCCAGAGACTCCCTTGCCATGTACGATCGCCATGTATGATCCTGAAGTGTACTATTATGCAACATTTACACGATGGAGGGCGGTTTGTGTTCACAGTGCGGCTCTCGCCTTAGCGCCGCGTGCAATCGTCCTGAAGTCTGTTACACGGGTGGAGGGAGGTTCCTTTCCAAAATGGGGCTCTCGCCTGATGGCCGCGGACAATCGTCGCGAACGTCTGTCGCAGTGCAGGGATGGAGGGAGGTTACTTTTCAACATGGGGCTCTCGCGTGCTCGCCGCGGACATTGAGGCACCAGGAGAGCGCCGGGGAGGCGCCGGAGCCGCCGGGCGAGCGCCGGCGGCGCGCCGGCCGAGAGCCGGGACAGCGCCAGACCGCCGAGGAAACGCCGACCGGGAAAGCGCCGGAGGCGGGAGGGCGCCGGCCGGAAGAACCCGAGGCGGAAGTCGGGAGGACCGGCGGGATCGCACCTGGCAGGAGGTGGGTCTGAGATCAGCCAGTAGCGAAATCAACCGACTCGGAGTTCAGGCAAGTCCGAAATGAGCCGGGTCCGAGTGCACCCAGAGAGGACGGGCGCGCCGGGAGCGCCCAGGCGAGACCAGGTCCGAGGTCAGCCGGGTCCGAGACGGCGGGATGGCGGTCAGACGGCGGCGGCCAAGGGAGCGCCGGCGTGGAGCCGGGCCAGGAGCACCCCAAGCGGGGGGGAGCGCCGGGCGGGAGAACCCCAGCCGGAAGCTGGGAGGAGCGCCGGAAGCAGGCCGAGTCCGAGATCAGCCGGGTCCGAGATCAGCCGGGTCCGAGTTCAGCCGGGTCCGAGATCAGCCGGGTCCGAGATCAGCCGGGTCCGAGAGACGCCGAGGAGACGCAGGCCGGGAGAGCGCCAACCCGTGGAGCCGGGCCGGGAGCACCCCGGCCAGAGGCCGGGAGGAACGGCGGGCGGGAGAACCCCAGCCAGAAGCCGGGAGGAGCGCCGGAGGCATGCCGGGTCCGAGATCAGTCGGGTCCGAGATCAGCCGGGTCCGGGATCAGCCGGGTCCGAGACGGCGGGATGGCGGGGAGACGCCGGAAGCCAGGGGAGCGCCGGCGTGGAGCCGGGCGGGGAGCACCCCCAGCCAGAGGCCGGGGGGGCGCCGGGCGGGAGAACCCCAGCCGGAAGCTGGGAGGAGCGCCGGAGGCAAGCCGGGTCCGAGATCAGCCGGGTCCGAGATCAGCCGGGTCCGAGATCAGCCGGGTCCGAGATCAGCCGGGTCCGAGATCAGCCGGGTCCGAGTTCTGCCGGGTCGGAGACGCCGAGGAGACGCCGGCCGGGGGAGCGCCGGCCTGTGGAGCCGGGCCGGGAGCACCCCGGCAGAGGCCCCAGAGGCCGGGAAGAGCGGCGGGCGGGAGAACCCCAGGCAGAAGCCAGGAGGAGCGCCGGAGGCAGGCCGGGTCCGAGATCAGCCGGGTCCGAGATCAGCCGGGTCCGAGTTCAGCCGGGTCCGAGATCAGCCGGGTCCGAGTTCAGCCGGGTCCGAGTTCAGCCGGGTCGGAGACGCCTGGGAGACGCCGGCCGGGGGAGCGCCGGCCTTTGGAGCCGGGCCAGGAGCACCCCGGCCAGAGGCCGGGCCGGGAGCACCCCGGCCAGAGGCCGGGAGGAGCGCCGGGCGGGAGAACCCCAGCCGGAAGCCGGGAGGAGCGCCGGAGGCAGGCGGGGTCCGAGATCAGCCGGGTCCGAGATCAGCCGGGTCCGAGTTCAGCCGGGTCCGAGATCAGCCGGGTCCGAGATCAGCCGGGTCCGAGATCAGCCGGGTCCGAGTTCAGCCGGGTCCGAGTTCAGCGGGTCGAGCGGGTCCGAGAGCAGCCGGGTCCGAGATCAGCCGGGTCCGAGTTCAGCTGGGTCCGAGTTCAGCCGGGTCCGAGTTCAGCTTCTTCCCTAGGGGCCTCTTGGGGCCTCCTGGGGGCTGTTTGGGGCCTCGTTGGGGACTGTGGCCTCTTGGGGACTCTTTCGGTCCTTGTTGGGACATCTTTTGGGGGCCTCTTAGGGGCCTCTTGGGGGCTGTTTGGGGCCTCGTTAGGGACTATGGCCTCTTGGGGGCCTTGTTGGGAGATCCCTCCTGGCGCCGCGCGCCCGCGCGCGCGTCAGGCACCCCGCCTCAGGGGGGAAGGAGCGCCGCGCACTTCTTTCTCCCTCCTGGTGCTGGTTACGCAGCCAGCCTTAAAGTGTACCCGAGCCTCGGGGCACCGTCCACTGGCAGGAGTTGCCACCGAGAAAATAGAATGCCAAAATCGACCGCCCACACAAGGACGACGAGACCTGCCGCCCCTGGTGCAAAGAGCGCCAGGACGACGGCAAGCCTCGCCCCAGATGTGGGGTATGCACACGGATGCCTGCCCTGAGGGTCAGTCGCATCGGGCCGCGTGCCGTTGGCTGGAAACAAAACAAAAGGCCACGCTTTGATGCGAGCTTGGCCATGCCTAAAGAGATCGTCTAGTCGAAACAACTGTTCTGCACGGCTGAGCTTTAAAGTCTCACGAGCATGCTTTGAAAGTCTCGGGCGTTCAACACTGGGCCGCGGCGGAGGAGGGACATATTGGCCTGTTTTGGGAGCCGTGTTGGGGGCCTCTTGAGCCATCTTGGAGGCCTCTGGGGCTGTCTTGAGGCGGTCTGGGACCGTTTTGGGGTTGATGCGATGATCGAGTATGCTTGCTTTTGTTGTTCGATCAGGCGTGGCTCCCTGGGCCTTGTGGCCGCTCCAGGCCAGACGAAACTCAAGGACCTAAATCATGCCGGGGCGGGAACTGCTTGCTTGGGGAAGCTGGGCTTCAGTGGCTCATTGATCGCTTTGCGTTTCTTGATGTTCAACATGTTGGCGGCCCCCTCGAGGGGCTCCTTGGCATCCTGCACTGCCTGCCGGTACTTCTCGATCACATCGCCGAATGTCGCGTTGTAGAATGCCTCGGGGTCAACATCTTTGGGCATCTTGGTATCCAACTCCTGCTCGAGCTTTGAGCACTGACTATGCACGGCGTCCCATGTCTGGGCCGCTTGATCCAACATCGGAAGTAGTTCTTTAGCCCAAGTCTTTGATTCTAACTTGGCCAGGTCCCCGCGATACAACTTGGCCCACTCCACACTTTTGTTCACCCATTGACAGGCATGAAACTTGGGGTTGAACAGTTTGATCTTGGTAGCTTTCTCAGGGTGGTCAACGATCGGCTTCCTGGAGGGGCCCAAGTCCGGCGTGGCGAACAGCCCCTCGATTTGTTTAGCCATTTCCATGGCCGTCTCTCCAGATATAAGGCATGTCCAATGTAAGGCCCGGGTCCTCCTCAGCTGGTCCTCCGATGAGTTTTTGGACGAATCCCATATCCGAATCTGAATCATAGATTTGTCGTTCGGGAAGTCGGGGTGCCATCGGTTCCTGGTCTTGTCCTGCAGGACACGATCCTATTCCTCCTCTCCGTCCTATTCCCTCCGCCTCCCCATCCTTCCCTTCTTGCTGCTCCTCCTCATCTTCCTCCTCCTCCTCTTCCTCCCCCTCCTCCTCCTCATCTTCCTCCTCCTCCTCCTCATCCTCCTCCTGCTCCTCTCTCACACCCACAGACAGATGTGGCGGTGTTGCAGTGCAGATTTCGTTTTGTTGCATTCCATGTTGCGTTGTGTTGCGATGGACTTTTCTAATTAATGCGTGTGCCCCCAAGTTCCTTTTTGCAACGCTCGACGAGTTCCTTGCCCTTCTCGGGGTTGTGCTTGAACCTGTCCTCGAGGACGTCAGTAATAGTTATCCAAGTGTCGGTGTCGATGTACTTCTCCTTCTCTATTTTTTCTATCTTCTCTACAGCCTCCATCTTCCCGCAATCTCCTCCGCACGCCAGGTAGAGGTTGAATACGTTGTTTTTCATAGCTTTGTTGGATCCACACGCAGCCCACTTTTCCTGGGAGCACGCAGAGCCACGCATGTCATCATCATCATCGCTCCTCGTCCTCGGGTAAGTCGTTTGTCCCCCTTCCCCCTATAACTATCCGAATCCGCAAGGGGGTCGGGGGCGGGGGCCAAGCGACTCGCATGAGGTCGAGGAGCAGCTCACCATGAGGAAGTTTGACATAAAGGGCCCCAGATACCCCAAACGTCCTTCAGCAATGGAGGGCAACTCTTCGAAGTCACCAGCCGGCCCATCTTGCCCCACAACATGTGTTTCCGAGCGTCTCCTAGGGCTTTGTTCGCTTCTACCAGGGCGATCTGCAAGTCTTCCGGTTTGATGGAGCCGTCGGGCCCACGAGGGACTTGAAGGGATGGCGGCGGTCTGGGGTCCGAGGGCGTTTTTGAACGTAGGCGCCGCCTCTTGCTTGGAGAAAGCTCGTCGGCCACCGAGTCGTTGCCCTGCGTGGGGCGGCGACCCCCCCCGTCGAGGCCCCATGGAAGGGCCCCTAGACGGACTTTCTCAATTCCCCCAGGAGGAGGAAGGAGGTAGCGGGAGAGCGAATGGCAAGAGGGAGGGAGAGGACTAGGATCAAGAGGAAGGAGGAGGAGGAGGAGGGGGAGGAGGAGGAGGGGGAGGAGGAGGAGCAGGAGCAGGAGCAGGAGCAGGAGGAGGAGCAGCAGGAGCTTTCATTGGGGCGTGGCCCAACGGTGCATAGGTCCAGGGGCCTCAGGCACAAAAATCATACCAGGGGCTACCGACGAATCGGATGAGCAGCAGGATGAGGATGAGGAGGAGGGACGGAGTTAAAGATGTGAAGCATCGTGGCCCGTGGATGCCTCGGGCCCGCCAGCGTCGCCACCGCCAGCAGCGTAGATCAGGGTGTCCGCCGTCGGATCCTCGGAGTCTCTGAAGCGATCGGCCCACCCCCCCCCACCCCGTACAGTCGGACCCAGACCAGAAGAACATCCCTCAAGAACATGAGACTCTCCGTCGGCCAAAACAAACATAACATCTAGGAGAACACTAGCGTACCTTCCACGAAACGACCTCGATCTTATACCTCGGTCTGACTGTAGCGCAAGGGGCGGGGGCGGGTCGGAAGCACCGACCATGTTGATGTGGGAAATCCTCCTTCTCATGCTCGACCTTCGCCGGTCTCGCGGCCGCTGGGTGCGTGGGGGGCGGCGACTTGACCGCCGAGGGCCGCTGCTCCGTCTCGACCTCTCGGCTGCGTGCCGAGGGGGGCAGGGGAGTGGGGGGGCTTAGAAGCCCTCCGAGGGATTCTCGAAAGCCCCTGAGGGCTTCCAAGAAGCACCATGCCTTCCAAGAAGCCCTATACGGTAAAGATATACCGCCCACGCGCGTGGCGACGTCTAGCACAACCTCCGCTCCCACCATGCATCCGCTGGGGGTGCGGGGTGGGGTGGAGGGGGGTAGGGGTGGTCGACGAAAGCTGCACGCGTGCCCCTGTGTAACTTTTCGGTGCGACTACCTTCGATCCGATCTGATGCAGAATGGGCGACCCAGTGTAGTCGAGGATGACCCGTGACGTCGAGTCGACGCGGACCCGCGGCGCCGACTTCGGAGTCGCCGACCCCGAAGTTGCCGACCCTGGAGCCGCCGCCGACGCCGCCGACCCTGCAGCCGCCGCCGCCGCTGGGCTTGCCGCCATTGGAGTCCACGCTGGTGCTGCCGAGGAACTTGCCACCGCGCCCGCGCTTGCCGAAGCAGAAGATGGCGATGCTGGTGCTGTGGTTGGCCCCTCGGGCTCGCCAGTGGGCTCATCATCGGGCTCGGTCTTCACTAGGATCACCTTCCCCTGAAAATCCGTCACCAGCTTGCCGTTGCGGCCCCTCAAAAATTTCAAACCCATTTTCATCTTGAGCTGGCGTACAGTACACAGTGCACGTTAGTAGAGTTGCTCGAAACACCTCGGCACCTCAAACATTCGAGCCGAAAATGGCTTGGAGTGGGCTTGGGGTGCTGGGCTTTGGCCTTGGATTGGGCTCTGGCCTGGAGGCGTGGAGTGCAATGGCCTTGGAGTGGGCTCGGATGGGTTCTGGCTTGGCCATGTTGGGGGCTTGGGGGCCATGTGGCCTCGCAACTGCCACTCGAGCACCTGCAGTGCGTGCCTCCCGTGGACAAACGTCAAATTTCTGGCGCAATATTCTCGAAAATGAAGTCAGAAAAACGCTATGGATGGCCTCTCGCTATCTCCCGCTATCTCTCGCTATGGGGCCTCTATCTCCCGGTTTCTCCCGGTCGCTCGGGGTCAGCATTTCGAGCTCTCGGGCGCGCTGGCGCGAGAAAGCGAAAGATATTACGTCCATGGGGGTCTATCTCCCGTTTTCTCATGTTTTCAGGTGGGCTATCTTTCGGTTTCTCCCGTTTTCTCCCGCTCTGGGGGGTCTATCTATCGGTTTCTCGCGTTTTCTCCCGCTGTGGGGGGTCTATCTCTCGGTTTCTCCCGTTTTCTCCCGCTGATGGGGGTCTATCTCTCGGTTTCTCACCATGGGGGTTCAGCGCCCATGTGGTCGCCAAATGATTTCGATAGAACCACCCATTATTGAACTCGCAATCTTAAGGGCCCTGCAGCTGGCCATCATCACTTGCGGGCAGAGCGAGGGGGCCACCAGCGAGCGAGGGAGATCGCAGCCTCTCGAACTCTCTGCAGGCAGCGCGCGCGGGCAGATGCACGCGCGGGCCTGCTCGATGTAGGTGCCCCCGAAATATCGGGCGCAGCGGGGCGCGGCCCCAGGCAATGCTACGGGGGGTCGCCATTTTGAGGGTCGCCAAATCTTCGAGATGTCTGATTGTACACTTGAAGCCTCGGAATCAACAAAACCGCTCGCAAGTGCATCTATCCTCGATCCCAGGCGACCCCCTGCAGTGGTGACCCCCCTTGGCATTGGCTGTCCCCCTACTTCCCCCCTCCCTCTCTCGCCCTCTCGCGCTGGGGGCCGGCGGGTTGCAGTCAATCCGCGATGAGGACGCAGGGGCCTCGGAAGGTCATGTCGACACTTTGCGGGCGGGGCGCGGCCAGCGAAAGAGGCCAAGGAGGGGCCGAAAGGCAAGGGTGCAAGGATGGAGGAAAGGGGGTTGCAAGACGACGCGATTGCGATGACCTTGATGATGATGACGATGACGATGATGATGATGGTGATGATGCTGGCGGTGGTGATGATGCTGATGGCGGCGAGCACGCTGCCCGAAACATTGCGCATTGCTGCGCGCTCTCAGGTTCACTTCTGCTTACTATCGCACAAGCGCTGCAAATCACTGAGCACTAAATCGAGGCCTGCATCTTCCCATGGATCTTCGGAGCACGGCACGTGCTCGAGCATATCTAAAGGAGCGCCGTCTCCGAATGCACATTCGAACAAATGGCCGCGATACGCAAGGGCGACGGCCAAGCCAAACTCAGCGGGGTAGGCCTGCGTCTTTTTCAAAGCAGACGTTCCGGTGACCTGCGCTTTGCCAGAGACTGATGATATTGATGTATGTGTGGTTTGAACTGTAGAAGCCTCTCTGCTTCGATCCCAAGGGAGTGCTAACTTATGCGCATCCAGGCAATTGCTCACCAACCAGGTTCTCTTAGGAGCATCGGCTCCAAAGGGCTGCATCCACACGTTCACCTCGTGCAGGCGCCCCTGGAGGCCTTCGAAGAACTGAACCCATCGGTGGTGCTTGGACATCAGAGAGGAGACGGGCTGTTCAGCCATGAACCGAATGTTATGCAGCAGCATCCCAACGAGGAGGAGGAGAACGCAGCGGCTGGCCTGCTCGTTCGCCTGTCTGACCTTCTCTGTTTTTTGACCCATCGGATTGCGACTGGATCTGCCAGTCGCGCCTTGCGCAATCCACACCCAGCTGGAGCAGGGCGGCGCCGCCCACAGGAAGCCGTCGGGCTTAAGTGCCATGATGAACGTGAGGGCCTTTAGGAAACCTGAGCTCGTGTTAATGTTGTCCCAAGAGCTCACAATTGCAAAATCCAAGCTTACTGCAGACATCCCCGGGCCCCTGATTCCGCTGGTCACGGAATGGCAGCCAGCAAACAATTCCACGCTGTGGACCAGCACCGGCTTGCCGTTGCACGCGAGAAGCATCGTCATGATTTGTATCATTTTTTGGGGGCCAGTTTCTTGCCCTGCACGATGCTAGAAAAAGTCGGGGCATCTGTGCACACCTTGGCACGCGTACAAGGTGATTGAACATCGACAAAATCTTCGAAATCCTCAGATTCGATTTCGGATGGAGAGGGCTCTGTAGCTGGAGTGGCCATTCGATCGTGCAGATCTGAATCCCTGAGCCCATATGACTACTCATGTGGCAACGTGCATATCAGAGTAGGGGCCCCCGAACGGTTTTACACTTTGTCCGACCTACCTTCGCAGCTCGCAGCCCCTCGCTCTGATCCAGAGCGGCGGGCGCTCGACAACGCGAAGTTCATTATGAGGGGCTTCCGAACAGTCTTAGTCCCATTGGGGTCTCTGGGGGAAGTAGCGAGTGGAGGGTAGGAGGACTAGGAGAGGGAGGAGGTCCCGAATGGTCTTACCACTTGCCCATGATTGACAACCTAAAGTGAATCTACGAACGAGGGGCCTCCGAAAGGTCTTACTGGGGCCCTTGGGGGAAGTGCTGAGTAGAGTGAGAAGCTCCCGGATGGCCTTATCATCTGCCCGCGCTGCCCTCGCAGCTCGGAGCTCCCATTTTCCACCCAGCGGGGGCGCGTCGAGGTGGGCGCTCGTTGAAACAAACAAAAATGCACCGCCACCAGGATAATCTGCAAAGATATTCTCGCGATCAGAATACACGTGCAGAGACCCATCCTTCGCAAAACGGCGTGGCCAGAGTGCGCAGCGTTCAAATGCTGGGCCACGCCCTGACAATCATCGGCCCATGAAACAATGCACGGGAAAACGAAGGGAACAGGCAATCGGAAAGGAGGAAGCGCAGGATGGGAAAGAGGAGGAGGAGGAGGAGGAGGAGGAGGAGGAGGAGGGAGGAGGAGGAAGGGGGAGGAGGAGGAGGAGAAAAAGGAGGGGGAGCACGAGGACAAGCACAAGGACGGGGCGGGCGAGGACTCGGCGCGGCACGAGGAGGATGCCGATCTTGAGAGTCGGCCAAGGCTTTGGTGACGAGGTGGAGCCACTGAGAGGAGGAGGAGGGCCTTATGCTCTTTAAGTTGCCTCGCCACTCGGGGGCTGTGTTGGGGCCTCTCGGTAGCCTCTGGGAGGCAGTTTTGAAGTCTCTTGGGGGCCGTGTTGGGGCCTCTTGGGGCCTCTTGGAGCCTCTTGGGGGCCTCTTGGGGCCTCTTGGGGGCTCCTCGGGGCCTTTTGGGGGGCCTCTCGTCCTGGGGGGCCTCTTGGGCCTGAAAGCTGCACTTTCGGTTCCTGGTTCCCGTCTTCGTCTTCCCATCTCCTCCTCCTCCTCCCTCTCCTCCCCCTTCCTCCACTCCTCCTCCTCCTCCTCCTCCTCCTCCTCGACCATAGGGTGGCCCATGGAGGGCCCCCCCTTCCCGCCTCATCCGATTCCTCCTCCAGTGGCCGGGCCCCCCGTAAAAACTGGGGACGTTGGCGCCCTCCGCTCGCGCGCGCGCAGTCCGAAGCCAGCGTAAAGGTGCTGCGCAGAGAGCACTCCGAGCCGCGCTCGGTGCATCGCGTTCGTCCTCCATGCCTCCCCGTGTTCCTCCTGTTATTCTGACCCTGCTGCTCCTGCTTTCCCTGATGCCCTCCCCCTGCCTCCCCCCTCCACCACCACCACCATCGTCATCGCTGAAAGTGGCACGTGCAATCAATCACATGGCGTCGAGCTTTGTGAGGGCCTTAGTCTTAGATTCCTCCCATGCGGCGTGGGCATCTTCCCCCCAGGGGGTCAGCGGCTTCTCCTCTTTGACCATTTTCGGGCGCACCACTCTGTAGGCTTTCGCCTTGACGTGGACCTCAATCCTTGCTGGTTTGTTCAGCGGACCCAGGGTGAGGTTGACCGTGTACGTCTTCTCGCCGTGGTCAAATGGTGGTGGCTGGGCCTCGCTCGGGAGCAGCTTGAGAATGTCCTGGTGCCTCTCTGCCCACTCGAGGTGGTTGGGCAGCGCCCTGCCGCCGTGGCCGATCGTAGGTCGACGTGGCTTCGGATCCGGCGTGCCCTCGCTCTCCTCGCCGCCCTTGGGCTCCGCGGGTGCAGGGGCGGGCGCCGTCGCAGCCGCTGGCCGCTTCCTCACAGCGGCGTTGGCCTTGTCCTCCTCGGCCTTGGTGGACACAGGGGGTTGTTTCTTGGCTTTCTCCAACAGTGCGGCGGCGGACGGCACCCGTAGTGGCGTTGGTAGCTTCCTCTCCTCCTTGGCCTCCTCCTCGGGCGCGGCGGCCTCGTCCCAGACCCCAGCGGGGTGCGAGGCCGCGGCGGGGCGTTCGTCATCGGACTCATCGATCTCGATGGCTTTACCCATCATGCTGAAATCGAAGTAGTTGTGCAAGCGAGGGTCGTTGGGGTCGAACTGTTGCGTGGCCATCTTGCGCGCAATGTCATGCACGCTGTCCTATTTAGAAACATCCATCGTCATCGATCCCTCCCCCCTCCCTCTCCCATGCATGCACCCTTGCCGTTGTTGTTGTTGCTGCTGCTGCTGCTGCTGCGTGTTGTTGCTTGTTGTGGTTGCTTAGCTGTACTCTTGTAGTTTCCCCTCTCTCTCTGTATCCCACTCTCTTTCTCTCCCTGCCCTCTCCCCCTCTCCATTTCAGTTTGTCCCCATATATATATATATATATATATATGGTCAGGGTCAGTCTAGCGGGGAAGACAAGGGACCCCGGCTGCGTCGAAAGCCTCATCCCAGCGGAGCCCTAAGATCTCTGTCTCGATTTCCTCCACCCTCTCCAGCATGCACTCAACTTCGAGATCCTGGCGCCCGCCAGGGATGGCTGGGGGATGGGAGTAGTTAAATCGTGGACCCCTCACTTTCGCTGGATCAAGGGCCCTCATCAGCACCGGGGTCGAGGCTCGAGATGAGGCCCTTGATCACTGGCAGCGCCTTCTTCGCCTCCTCATCCATGACCTCGTCGACCTGCAAAGCGCGAGGAAACCAGGCAGGAGGAGCGGGGGGGGGCACCCCTCCTGGAGGAGGGGGGGATCAAGGGAGATCCCCCTTGGAATAAGAGGAGAAGGAGGAGGATGCGGAATCGAGGGGGCCCCCCTCCTCCTCGGAGGAGGAGGAGAGGGAGGGGGAGGGGAAGGGGGGAGGAAGAGGAGGAGGAGGAGGAGGAGGAGGAGGAGGAGGAGGAGGAGGAGGAGGCCTCTAACCGTAGAGGCTTCCAGCCAAGGAAGACGTTGCCAGGGCCGAAGTTCATGATCATGCGGGGCTCGGGGGGGTCATCACATCCCTCCCCCCCACGTCCCTCTCATCCTCCTCCTCCACGCCTTCGAGATGGCATTGAGCTCGGGGTCCTCCTAATCCTTCTTCTCCTCCTCCTCCTCATCATCATCATCCTCATCCTCATTCTCATCCTCATCCTCATCCTCATCCTCTTCCTTTCACTTCCTCCTCCTCCTCCTCCTCCTTCACTTCCTCTTCCTCCTTCAGTTTCTCCTCCTCCTCCTCCTCCTTTCCCGCCGCTGCCTCGGTTTCGTTCGGCTTGCTCCGCTTGGCGTCGGGCTCCTGCCACCGCCCTGACTCGTGCTCGTTCGGCTTGCTCCGCTTGGCGTCGACGGGCTCCTGCCGCCCTGACTCGTCCTCGTTCGGCTTGCTCTGCTTGGCGTCGCCGGGCTCGTGCCACCACCCTGACTCGCACTCGGCGCCGGCGGCCAAGCTGTCCTCGACGTCGGGCATCTCGGGCGGCTGGCTGTCATCGCTAGTGCCGCGCCGCTTGCGAGTCTGGGGCTCACTGGGGCACAGCGCCTTCATCTCGGCGAGATCGTTGTTCTGGGAACTGGCACTGTTGCGTGCCAACTTATGAGTATATGAAATCAGATCATGCAAAATATTGCCCTCAGTTTGGGCCCACGAACTGGGGTTGAACATCTCAAACGCTTGCTGCTGGGCCTTGTTGCAGCTGTCGTAGCGGCAACCTGGGGGCGACGCTGCCAACTGCCTTCCATCCCCCCCCTTGCCCCTCTGCTGCACCTTCAATTGCCGCACCCTCACTCCTGACGCGTAGGGGGCGGCAGTTGAAGGCGCGGCGGGGCGGGGGGGAATGGAAGGGAGGAAATAGAAAGAGGGACGGAGCGGAAGGAGGGTCGAGGGGAAGAGGGGGCGGAAGGACCCCCTCTCCCCGTCCGTCCTCCCCCCCCCCCCCTCCCTGCCATGCCCCGTGGATTGCCCATGCACCTCCTGCCACGCCCAGCTGGTGCACCGCCGCAGCGTAGATCTCCGCCGGGACCTGGGCTTGAGGAGGGTAGTCAATTCTCTTGCCCCCGCCCCTCCTCTCCTCCTCCTCCTCCTCCTCCTCCTCCTCCTCCTCCTCCTCTTTCCTCATCCTTCTCCTCGTCCTCCCCCCCCCCCCTCCCCCTCCTCCACATCCTCCTCCTCCTCCTCCTCTTCCTCCTCCCCCCCCTCCCCCTCGGAAAGTCTGGGCTCTCGAGCCCCCTGAGTTTTCGGCGGCGCTTCATCCCTGAGCGGCCTGCTTGCCGCCCAGGACTTTCAGAACCTCCTTGATGACGACCCCGTGGAACAGCAGGTCCTCAGAGCTACAAACATGTCAGGGGCAACGGTAGGGGGGGATAAGCATTGGGGTCGACGCATCGACCCTCGATCGCCCGTTGATCGCCGATAAGGGCCCGATGGCCCCAACCTGCCCAGGAGGGTGCGGTTTGACTATCGTAGGCCTATCGCCGGTCTGTCGGCGATGCATCGCCGATTTCAGGTCGATGTTCCCCCTCATGTGCCAGTCCCCCCCTATCGTTGCCCCTCGACATACGGATGCCGATGCCCCGCGCGCCTCCCCCCGGCCCGCGATGGGCCTGTTGGGAGGGAACGGGGGGCTTATCGATCGGTGCTGGTGCGTTCTGCCCCCCGTCCTTCTGTTGCAGCTTGCCCTCTGCTTCATATTTCGCGACATCCGTCAGAGTGAAGAGCGCCTGCGGGCGCGGCTGTTGATGGGGTCGGAGTAGATGGGGTCGGAAGATCCCGCCGCATCGCCGATGCATCGGCGACGCGGCTCGATGTGGAGCCCGATTTTCTCCACGCCGACACCGCCGATGCATCGCCGACGTCGCCGATGCAACGCCGATGCATCGCCGATGCATTGGCGATGCACTGGCGATGCGGCGCGATCCTTCGAACCCCATCCAGGAGGCATCTAGCTCTGGGCCCGGGTCCGACCGCTGGTCGCCCTCCTCTTCTTCCTCCCCCCCTCCTCCTCTCCCTGCCCCTCGCCGTCATCGTCGCGCACCTCCGCCTCTTCTTCCTCTTCTATATATCCTCGTCCTTCTCCTCGCCCCAGGCGACCCCACAATCGAATCGAGAAGTCGGACCGGCGATCGAAATGAATCGGATCGGTTGACATCGGCAGCCGAGTCGGAAGACGTCGAATCGGCGGAAATCAGCAGGCTAGGCCTCCACTGGGAAATCGGAATCCAAACGGGGCCCGAAGCCGCATCGAATCGGAATCGGAAGCCATTGGAATCGAATCGAATCGAATCGAATCGGAGGAAACGAAACGAGCCCTGCACCGATCGGCCTTCGTCCTCTCAGTCGTTTCGAGCTTTGCTGGCTCGAAGTGGGGAAGGGCTTGGAAAATGTTGTCGATGACCATCTGAACCTCCCTGGTTTCGGCCATCCTGGGGCAAGCCGCTCGATCCACGGGGCCGCACGAGCCTCAAACGCTCGGGCACAGAAGCTATGAGAGGCGGGGGTTGGACCAGGAGAGGCGAGGGGTTATCAGGGGAGGAGGAGGAGGAGGAGGAGGAGGAGGAGGAGGAGGGGGATAATGATGATGATGATGAAGCGCCTTGAAAGGTCGGTTCTCCCAAAACACAAACCTGAGAAGCCACCAATACGCCAAATGCGCACGGTAGAGAAAGAGGGAAGCGGGAGGAGAGGCGGGAGAGGGGTGAAGCAGAAGAAAGGTGAAGCCCAGCCCAGGATTGAAACCCATGATACTGAAAGAAAGAAATCATGAATGACAGATTGTCCAATGTCCCAAATGAATCCCACCACAAGGTCTCTCTTGCTTTGAATGAAGATGAGAAAAATGAGAAACGTAATGCAAGATAATGGAGTATGCTCAAATTGATCAACAATATCTTGAGTGACTTGAGTAATTCTTGAAGCCAATCTTGAGGGCATATAGTCCCAAGGTCTGAAGTAAGTAAGAAGTGAAGAAATCTTCCATTAAGTCTCATGAAACCCATTGAACATAAGTAGCAACCAAGACGGTTATATGTACTGAAAGAGAGTCTAAAATAGAAACTGAATGTCCCAAACACGCAATGAATCCAGAAGATACGGAGGCATACAAAATGGATTGTCAAAGCCGAGTGAGAACTCATCCGTGAGAACCCACCCAAGGCATATCAAGACATATGGAGTAAGGTTGAATTCAAACAAGTATGGAGGGCGCAAGATGGCTGGGAATGTTTATAACCTTTGTATTTTGCCAACCAACAACGTTGAAGAACATGCATGAGAGATTGAGGGAGACTGAGAGTCCTCCAAAAGCCGCAGGCCCATGCACCGCAGACGCCAGGGGATTCAGTCTGTCGGAGTCCCAGGAATGGCATTCACGGGTACTTCCAACGCCACTTTTCCACAAAGAAGTCTCCGTCCCACCAGTAGTCAGACAGGTACCATACAACTGGGTGAGGCCAGCCCGATTCGGGGTCGAACCACGTGTCATAGTACTCCGTATACCAGACTTTGGTGTAGACTTTTTCCTCTTCACAGTAGTTCCACATTCCTCCTGAACCGTGTGTCCACTTGAGACGCTTCTTGGCGGCTAGCTTGACTGGAAGGCTGCGTTTGGCCATCCCCTGGAATTGGATATGGATGTTTCCCAGCCGTCTCGGACGAGAGTTCCCGTCAGGGTTTGAGGCGAAACGGCTACTGACCAGCAGCCAGTTCTTTCCAAGGAACTCTCCGAACCCTTTCGTCGGGACCCCGAACGTTGACATACAGTCCATTAAAGCCGCTGTCCCGACAAGCTTTGAAAAGCGGGATTTTGCACCAGTCATAAGTGAAATGAGGACCACCAAGGTCCGATGGTATAAGAAACCGAGCCGGCAACTTGACCACCCTTTGGAATAGCAGCGTAGAGCAGTATGAGAGTGCCTCAAGATCTTGTTTAGACAGGAAGCAGACTTTGCGTTTAGACCTGCAAAGCTTCCCCTGAAAGATAACGTGAGGGTCCGACGCCTTGGGAAGTAGCATACCGAAAGCTTGAGCCCGAGACTGCAGGAGCCGACAGGAGGCAAGGGAAGGGGAGGGGGCCCATCCCCCCAAACCCCAAGAGAGAAAAACAGACTCGAGTCCCAAAACACGGAGGCATCCTGAGGAAGGAGGGATTGTTGCGAAGCCACGGTGTCCCTAAGATCGCATGGATCAGGCGGGTCCCAGATAGAATCGCACAAGTGACATCTCCTGGCGTCAGCCAATCCCCTAGGTGGGAGGCAAGGAGGGGAGAGGAGAACACAAAGAGGTCTCGATACAGACCCAAATGAATTCCGTGGGGCGTCAAATACCCCCGCTCCATTAGTATTGGAGCCTGTTCTCTGAGGCCGCAATTAGGTAGGATACCCAGACCTCTGAAGATTCCGTAACATTAAATTTGTGCACTTGCATTCCGTGAAACATTGCCACGGCAAACTTCCGAGCGTGAGGTGCACATGGGCCGCGAAAAAGGCGACGGTCTTTCCCGGTCCTAGCAAAAGACCCATGTTGATCAGCAAACGTCAAAATAGACCGAATGGAGCAGATGATGGGAGAAATCCCCTGAATTATGCTCCAGAACCGATCTGGGTCAACATACCCCGCTCCCAACCCTAGCTCCATCAAATCTCCAATAAGCTCTAGCCATCGAGAAGTGTCGGGTTCCCTGTTCCACCGCTCTCGGACCATCCTCTGTACATCGGTGACACGACCAGCGACTGAGCGGAGCTCCTCCATGGACTTGGACGAGGCACTGGTGGGTTGTCGTCTTTGAAGATACCTGGCCATTTGACCCCAAATATTCCACCAGACAGTGTAAATGAAATTCCCAGGATCTGACCAGCGGTTGTCGTAGAACACTGCGCCCTTGTATGACATTGTCTTGATCTGTACAAAAGACATAGAGCGTACTGCAATTCCCACGATCCCAATAAGGTCCTTGCATGCCTTACTTGAGAAAAATTCCTCAAAGAGATTCCATAGCTGCCTGAGAGGTATCTCGAATTCGCGCCCCTTCTCATACATGTGGAGTGTGACGCATTTCCGTGGGTTGTATGATCCTGAATTTACAGGAACGATCTCGGAACTTTCGATTGCCAGTGCACGTGGGCAGGCGGATGCCCACGCCTCGAAGATACAGCACTGGAGGGACTTTGAATTCCATGGCCTGACGACCCTCTGAGGGGCAAGCATGAGAGTGTGTTCCCAAATAACTTGAGAAGAGGTTGGAGCAGAACGGGCAAAGCGAATTGAACCAAAATGACTACAGAAATCAGCCAGGACATCAGGACAACCGAAAGATGTGGATTCAAAAGATGGTGAGATAGAGAAAAGAGATGCACTTTATCAGGGATCGGACGGCAGTCATCGTCCTGGCCAGCGAAGTGAGATTAACAATCCCAGGCCAAACCCATTTGTACTGAAGTGGAGAAGCAAACTGGTCGCCAAACTACCCCAAGAAGAAACTTGAAACTTCGAGGCCTTGGGCAAAGAGTGGGAAACAACCCCACTTAACCCCGTCAGCCGAATTGAGAAGAATATGATGCAGTCTCAGCTCATGAGAAATGGCCTGGAGGCCTAATGCCCTGAGGCACTTGTAATCCCAAGCGTTCCCAGATTGAATCGAAAGCCATAATCCTGGCAAAGTGATGAAATTAGCAATCCCATCCAAGCCCGTTTTGAACTGAAGTGAAGGACCAAACTAAGAGCGAAGCAATCCCAAGTTAAGTAATGTCCCATCGAGGCTGTGGGCAAAGACCAAGAATCGACCCCACTACTTTGGCCCTGACGGACGTATTGAGGAGAGCAGAACTTAATCCCTGCCTCAGAGAAATGGCCTGGGGTCCCACTGAAAGCCCTTGTAATCCCAGATTGATCCAGGGTTGAACCAAGAAGAGAGCTGAGGACCCGAAGGGAAGAAACACATTAGCTGTATCTTCTGAACTGCCTCGGTCACATCAGGAAACGAGGTTTGCAAAGCAGATGGCACCTTACATTGGCACCGTTATTGCCAGACTCCACCGTGATAAGATCTCCAACATCTTCAAACATGTCCTTGACGTAGAGGAGTGCAACAATGCAGCTGCCAGCGAAGATCTGAGATTTGTCGTGTAGCCTCTCCTTCTTAGGGCAGACCTCAGGGCCAATGAACGCTTCTTTGGTATAAAACCGCGCATTGAACAAATGGATATCCTTTGAACGAAACGTGTTGAGCCCAAAATGCCAGAGAATCTTCGTGACGTCCCTGGTAGTGAGATAGCCGTGCTCTCCCAAAACTGGGATACTGTCTGAAACCAGTGGCCCTTGATTGTCGATAATGAAAGGCGTAAGCTCACGAACTGTGATGATTTGGAAGTGTTCCCCGACCTTGGCCTTGAAGGTGTTCAAACCTGTAAGCTGGGGGACGAAAACCATAATGTAACGTCTTGAGCTGGTGTGGTCTGTGCCGCCCTTTGGGGCGAAAATTGGGCATCCTGAGTGATCGTACTCCAACTGAGACTTCAGCACTGGAGGGCCCAACTTGCTGATCCAGGGTTTCTTATCCTGTTCCCAGCTCTTTGGAGCAGGCTGCGACCTTCGGTCAGGCGAGTCGACTTCCGCTTCCGAGCCAGAGGAAGAACTCCTGGAGTCTGGTGATCCCGAGGACGGTACTTCCCAGGTAGTGCCGCCCACAGGTTTAGCAGGTGTTTCCCCACGGTAGTCCTGCGTCTCTGGTAAGGCATCATCCGACTCGGGCTTCGACCCCGACCCGCCACCCTGCAGTTGTTTCTTGAACCCACCTGAGTACTGCATCTTCCTGGCAATCGGTGAACGGCTCCGAGACGCAGAGTCTCCCCTGTGCACAGGTGCTGGGGGCGGCGTGGGGAGTATCCTGGCTTCACGAGGGTCAGCACTGGAGGATGCTTTGGCCTTGAGACCCTGATTCTTGAACTCGACTGTCCTTGCTTGGTCCTCCTTTTTCTGTTCGAGCTTCTTCTGCAGCTTGACTTTCTTCTCATTCGAGGCAAGCACGGGCTTCGTTTCCATCTTAACCAGACGCTCCCGAGCCCAACGATCTAGTGCGTGGCGATCGAATCCAAAGAAAAGGGGGATAGTCGGCTGAATCTGATTCCCAATCAAATCCAGATCCTGAGAGTAACAGGTGTCCGTGGTGAAAGTAAAGGTAGCCCCGCTGGGCGCAGTACGATAGCAAATGTGTGTCTGGGTTGCGCCAGACAAAGCCGATGGCTACTGAAGGCGAAGGTGAAGCGGTTGCCGAACCCAATCAAGCATTTCTTGAGCAAGCCCCAAACGAAACTTTTTGTCCCGAGAGCCCTGGGGAGAAAATAAGGTGGTCCAGGCATCCTTGTCATACCTGAAAACGCACCCCCTATGCGAGCGTGAGTGGGTACGGCTGCCACCAAAGTTGTCAAAGGAGCGATTCTGAATAACCCAATGCTTGCAATATTGAAACAGCCTCGACGAAAAATCTTCTGGATGTCTTTGCATGTGTGAAACCCAACTAATAGCTGAATCCAAATGGAAGATAGCCCATGAGACCTCTTTGAACCCCTTGGTTTTGCGATTTCTGCGTAAACTGAATTGTTCGGGAGATTCCCCCGGGAGCCTTCTGAGTTTCAACATGATCCTGATACATTGATTCTGGGCCTTGGTAATCAAATCCGCCGTCGTCTTACAAGGGACCCAGGCAGCACCTCTGGATCGGATAATCCCCCCCGCCATACAGTTAAGTTTAGAGAGACGTTTAGACATGGGGATTTGCTCGTTAATCAAGAACTTACTGTTAGCCCAAAAGGCTTTGTTGATCTGTGAAATACCCTGCTTGACATCTTCGTGACAGGAACCAGTGGCGGAGAGAATTGGGCCCAGCACCTTGGCCTCCGGTACTACAGACCAAGTTTTCCCAAAGGGATCAGACCACTTGTATCCTTGAAAGAAGTAGGGGTATGCCGGAAAGATTTCCCGATCGTCTTTGAGTTTAAGCCGATGTTCATTCCAGAGCTCCGACTCTACCAGTGCGGTCAGAGTTGCAAGGTCTTGTTCTGAGGACGCCACCAGGAAGATGTTATCTGACCAGCTGAGAAGAGCAATCCTGAAATCGAAGCCCAACTGCTCGCAACGGATAGAGATTCCCAAAGAAGAATGGGTGATTTTCTCCCGGGTGGAGGCGAAACAGTCTTCTACGGAAACGCGCGCCAGTATGCATGCCGTCCCGGCTCCTTGCATCGACCCACGGTCTCTTTGGATAATCCCAGTGTTTGAGTCCAAAAGTGAAATGGAAACTCGAGGATTTCTGTGCAACCTGATGCAGCCCACTGCTAAGAAGAGGGGGACTCCTCGTCCCAATAGACTCCGCAGGACTAATCCATAACGAATCTGGTCGTGGTGTGCTTTGATATCAGTAATCCCAACCATTCCTTTGTTAAAGTGATCTCGGCCATATTCTAAAATGTGATAGACACTCGTGTGAAGTTCCTGCAATTGTCCACCTTTGCTGAGCCCAAAAATCAGACCCTTGAGACCTTTAGAATCAGTGTATGAATCCAGAACTGGCAGAATGGCCCTTGCCACATATGCGTGCCCAATCTTGGCAATAGCAGGCTGAGGAATGACAACTCTAGTTTGAGAAGGGGTTCCAAAACCCTTGATCTTGTTACCCAGGTGGCCCCCGAATGTGACGTCGTTCCAAAATTCGGGGTCGCCTAAGCAGGCCTGTATACACCCCGTGAGCCTTTGGGACCAGCCCGAAGCTTTTACTACAGCCGTACAGGCGAACTCTGTGTCGATCTTTCGGGGGGCCTTGATGTCGTCCAGCGCGTCCTCCAGCAAGGAGGGAATGATGGGGTCGCCGTAGAAGTTGAAGAAACCCAAAGCGCGAAGCCAGGCGATGTCCTCCTGCCGCTCCGATTCTGAGAGTCCCCACCTCTCGCTGTATTCTTCAGCAACCAGTGTGGTACAGTGGTCCACTTCAAAAATCTTGACTTGATCTACACAGAAACCCAATATGGGTAGGAGAGACTTGCGGGAGGCCCAGACCCGTTTTCCTTGAGAAGCGTTGAGCGCAACCTGAGCCAAATCGCGTTGAAGTTTAGTTATCTTAAGAGCTTTCAAGAGGAGCTGACCCAAAGCGACCCTCGTGGCTTCGTTAAGTTCGGAGTTGAACCGTGTCCTGAGACTCTTGACCCAAAATGGCTCTTCGGCAAATCTCCTAAAACTCCTTGGGAGAGCCTGAGTCGCTTCATAAACCTGGCCCAACATGTTTTCCCAGAAATCAAAGGAGAGGGTGAGGTCCCTTGGATCATGATACCTGACCGCACATGAATCGGGCTGTTCTTCGTCATTTAGACGAATAAGTTCCGCTGATTCGGGAAACAGACCCTGGGCGATCTTCCTAACCTCCAAAATGTTTGTAGGAGTCCATAGGAGAGGTCTTCTCTTACGAACCTGCTGGTGAAAGGCCAGGACATCACAGCCAATAAGGGCATGGTCCCCAGGGACGCCCGCCCAGCAGGCGAAACAGTCAAAAGAGAGATCACTCCTGGCGAGAGCAATGTGATCGATCGTGCTGTTGGCTTGAGAGAGCGCCTGCTCACCATCGGGCTTCCTAGTGAATTGCATGGAAGTCTCTTGGAACCTGAGAGGGCACCAGTGGAGATCGAGATATGAACAGGCTTCGCAGAACGATCGGAATTTCTGGTCTCCGTTACCTTGATCGGCATTCATGTCCCCCAACCAAGAGAGAGTAGACCCCACAGGGCGGGATCGACCGAGTTGGATGGCACAGTTTAGAGAATCATGGAAAAAATCATGGGCAAGATGAGAGAAGAGAAAGGATCTGGCATGATGGTGGCATCCATCGAGACAGTCGGGACGAAGATCAACACGGATAGATCTCCAATCGCAGACAATGTCTTTCACACGTTTTCTCAGAGATTTGTGCACAAGCACGCCCATGGCCCTACACCCGGGGCCAGAGTGATGGCGGTAGTAAGCGTGGCCATTGAAAACAGGGCGTAGTAGCCCATCGTTTTGAAGGCAGCCCTTGAAATCCGCCTCTAAGATACAAATTAAGCCCCAGCACTTCAGCTCGAGCAAATCTAGGTTGGCTTGCATTTGAGTCTCGTCGGCCCACTTGCCCTGCACATTGAGTGCACAAACGAGACCCCTCACGTAGGCATCTCAGAGAGAGAGTGCCTCGTCGATGGTGTCTTTCAGCGTCTTGCGGAGCGCTTCATCGGGGATCTCCTTGAGAGACTCGTGCCACTGAAATTCCCCATCCTTGATAACACCTATCTGATGGTCCAAGACGAAAAATTTTCGAGTCCGAGAACAAATCACGTAACTGTCTGTGCGATCTCCCATAGCCTTTTCCAGTGCACCTGAAACTGTCTTGAACAATTTTGCTGGGCCCCGCTCCTCCTTAGTACTGATCTGTCCACACCAGATCAAATTTTCCAAGTACCCAGGGATCTTGAGATCACGGATCGTAGCTGCCGCTTGAAGTCCCACCGCAATCGAACTCCATTTGATCTCAACGCAACTCCCATATCCAAATGGTGCAACAATATGCGTGGGCTGGGGAACGTCTGCTCGGCGAAGGATCGCCCGCGCCTTTTCCAGAGCCTCCTGCTTCTTGAGATTCCAGCCCAAGTTGGTGAGAATGAAGATGTCTCTATCTGCTCTTGGGGTGCTGGCCCATGGCGGACCCTTTTTCTGAAGGAACCCTGGCTTGACTGGCTTTCTAGTTGTTTGGCTGCCATTTCCGCGCGCAGGGACTTCTGCTCCAGTTCGACAGCCAGAATCCTTTCGTTGAAGGCTTTCTGCACCTCGGTCTCACCTGCCTCAAGGTTGGCAAGCTTTACTTCGTGGTCATTGATCAAAGTGACGGCTACTGAGAATTCCTGAGCCAACGCCTTTTGAGTTCCCAATACGTCAAGTTGTAACGAGTCGATACGGTCCTTGATGGGAGCGATCTTTTTATCTAGAAGCGACTCGAGTTGTACCAAAAATCCGTCAGCCCCTGTGGCTGTCGAGACAGCCCCTGAAGAAATTGAGCCATTCTCTCCCAGGCCTGTACCCTTAGCAGAACCCTTGGCCGCCAATGTTCTCATAGCCTTCGAGGCCTCTTGCTGATTTTCTTTGTCTTCGTCTACCATCCGAGCATCGTCTCTCAGTCTTTTTTGCTTGTCGATATCTAAAGACAAGAGCTTTTGCATGGTTTCTCCAATCTGCAAAGTCGGCATGGCCGAAAGTGTAAGTACGAGCCAGTTACCCAAAATTTGAGATGGAAATGAAGCGCCGAATTGACAAAACCCAACAAATTCGCGAATTCGCCAAATTGAGTCGATATCCCACCAATGAAAGTGATATCCCACTGATAAATCTCACTGATTAAACCCAAATTGAACCAATCTCGCTGGCCCCGAAGAAGACGAAGGCAGCGATGGCTGCCGCGCCCCCGCGGCGGCGCACCCCCCGCGGCGGCGCACCCCCCTTGAGCCAAAATGGCTTGAGCCAAAAGGAGAAGGAGGAGGAGAAGGAAGAGGAGGAGGAGGAGGAGGAGGAGGAGGAGGAGGAGGAGGTGGAGGCGGAGGAGGAGGTGGAGGAGGAGGAGGAGGAGGCGAGGCACTCGACGATGATGCGGAGGACGAGGAGGGGGAGGAAACAGGCGAGAGGAGGAAGGCCGAGTAAGCAGAAAAGGAGGGGCCGAGGATCTCCGGTGATCAGACTCAACGATGTAACCTTTCTTTGATTGCGAGCCCCCCTGGGGCCTCAATTGACTTCCATGACGCTGGGCTCTGAGTCGGAATCGGAGTCGATCTCGATGATGGAATGCATGTCGATGCTGTCGTCGGACACGGCTGCAATGGTCTCTGGAGGTGGGGGCGGGTCGCGGCGCCCCACCAATGGACGAGCATGACAAAATCCACCCACATCCCAGAGATCCCGCGGATAAATCCGCAGCGGGGGCTGTGGGCCAGGGCGCGGATCGGGGGCAACGTAGTCCAGGACAAGGGGGGGGGGGGGCCCGCGGCGATCGATACCGCAGCTTTTCGGGGGCTGCGGCATCGAGGCGGATTGCCATAGGGGGGCCGCGTTACATGAATTCACACATTGGATCGCAGCCCCACGATGTCCGAGAACGACTACGACCCAGGCCCGAGGCAATTCGCCTTTTGCCGCAGCCCCCGAGCTCCGCCAAATCCAAAACTCTTTGGAAACAGCGGCCATCCTCGAGCCGATGAGGACGCGGGATGACAGCACTGGCGTCGGCGGCAATGGCATGTAGAATTCGGGTAGAGCTGAGTTTCCTCTTTCCTCTCCCTGCTTCCTGTTGCTCCTTCCTCCCCCCCCCCTCCACCCTCTTCAATGTTAGGGGGCGCCCCCCTGCCGTGAACAATCATATGTGTGAGCGTGTGTGTGTGTGTGTGTGTGTGTCTGTTTGTGTGCGTGTGTGTGGTGTGTGTGTATGCGCACGTGTGTGTGTGTGTGTGGGTTTGTGTGTGCGTGTGCGTGCGTGAGTGTGCTTGCGCGTGTGCGTGGGCGTCAGACCCGTGGCCATTGCGCACGGTGTTCGGGCTGACGCAGGGCGGCGATTCGCAGGCCGCTGAAAAAAAAGGAGTGTGTGTGTGCGCGTATGTGCGTATGTGTGTGGGTGTGTTTGTGTGTATGTGCGTGCGTCTGTGCGTGTGCGCGCGCGCGTGTGTGTGTGTGTGTGTGTGTTTGTGCGTGTGCGCGCGCGTGTGTGTGTGTGTGTGCGTGTGTGGTGTGTATGTGCGTGCGTGTGTGTGTGTGGTGCGTGTGCGCGCGGTGTGTGTGTGTGTGCATGTGTGCGTGTGTGTGTGTGTGTGTGTTGTGCGTGTTGTGCGTGTGTGTGTGTGTGTGTGCGTTTGCGCGTGTGCGCGCGTGTGTGCGTGTGTGTGTGTGTGTGTGTGTGTGCGTGCGTGTGTGTGTGTGTGTGTGTGCGTGTGTGTGTGCGCGTGCCTGCGTGCGTGCGTGCGTGCGTGCGTGCGTGCGTGCGTGCGTGTGTGTGTGTGTGTGTTTGTGCGTGTTCGCGCGCGCGTGTGCGTGTGCGTGTGCGTGTGCGTGTGTGTGTGTGTGTGTGTGTGCGCGGGTGTCTGTGCGTGCGTGTCTCTGCGCATGCGCGTGTGTGTGTGTGTGCGCGTGTGTGATTGCGTGTGCGTGTGCGTGTATGCGCATGCGCGTGCGTGCGCGCGTTTGCGCGTGCACCGCGACATTGTTGATGCAAGTTGGTTTCGCTCTGGCCCCGAGTTTCGCCACGATGAGAGGGGGCGCCGATCGTCGACAGGAGTTGTGAGCTCAGCAGGACCATGTTACATCGCAGCGCTATACAGGCGCGCGCGGCGCCGCAATCATGTTGCTGCGCCGTCGCCAGCAATTTGTCATCGCGTGCGACGCACCGCGTGGTCACTGTTTGCGTGTCCGAGTGATGGTTGTCGACTCTTTCCAAGCATTTTTGATGTTTTCTGGTTAATATCCGAGACGCGTGTATCATGTCCATCACTAAGCATTAGTATCATGGATGCTTAAGCTTAGTCATTGCTGATGTCCCACGATGCTCTGGGTCGGACCAAGGCTCCACGCCGAGAAAGGTCCAAGGGCGAGGGGCAGCGGGCCGCCAAAGACGACCCCCTCTTGGCGGGGTCGCGCTGTTCCATGCACCCCACTCTGGCCCCTCCCGTCACGGCCTCCCGTCTCCTTACTCGCGCACAGACGGAGGGGTCTCTGCCCTCTGCGTGCAAGGCGACCGCCAGGTTCTGTGTTACTTTGTGTTCAATAACGTGTTGATGATAGGCGGTCGCCCTGCTTAATGGATATCTGCCCAAAGTGTCTAGGCCAGCGCTGCAAAACGCTACTGCTGGGAAGCGTCAAACACGAATTGCAGCAGCACGTGCACGCCCTCTGCGATATAGATTATCGCAGTCTGCGTGTCTCGCCAGCGCCCTATCTGGAGGGTCGCTGGCATGTGCTGCAACAGTCGGTAAAAATGCGTGGCGCCCCCTCCCCTGAGGGAGTGCGGGCAAAAGCCCAGATGGCGAACGCCCGCGCCGTCCAAGAGGCTGTCAAAGACCAGCCTGAAGTTGGGCACGGACCCCTGCGGCACTTGATCCCCCGGTTACAGGTGGCCCAGCATGTGCTCACAAAAACGAGCTACGCCTCGGTCTGCAATGACGACCGACTCTTCGACGCGCCGCCGCAGCCCGCTCTTTGTGATCGGCAAAACGATCACCGCGCTCGAGCGATCCAGCGAGATCTGGATCTGCCCGCGGCACAAGGTGACCATTTCTGCGGTTGTCAAGAAGCCGCTGAATCCGATGATCAGCAGCAGTGCAATGTCGTTGCGACACCAGTACCTCGCAACACATGCCATCGCTAGGAGAAGATGGAGCGGCAACGGCGGCGCGCGACGTGGCAGCTCGATGCATCGCCAAGTCCCGAACAAGTTCCAGGAGGCTGGCAAAATGCGACGGCGTCGAAGCAGAAGCTGCAGCCCTGAGAGCGCATCTGCAGCTTCATTCGCACCAACACCCTTCCAACCACAGATTTCCGATCCACTCTGCGACTTCAAAATCGAGATCGAGCAGGAGCCCTTGTCGTCGTGGCTGGGCCTCCGCCAACTTAATTGAATTGCGAGGAGGTCTCGGGTCAGAGCGCCGTTCCGAAGTTCGGGGGTCTTTCTGGCCAGGGTGTCTCGGGGTAGGTTGTACGGAAGTATCGGGCGGGAGCCGCTGTTGTCGCAGCTGGGCCTCCAAGGGCCCACATTCAGGCTCAAGCCAACGCTCGAGCGGGAGCCTTGTTTTCAAGGAAAATGTAGCCGGCGTCGAGGCCTCCGATCCCGTCAAAGAGCGACAGGAGGATGCCCTCGTCATTGAGACGAGTCGAATGGCCACGCTGAGCTGCGCGAGCCGCCGCGACGCCGTGCGGCAGGGGCCTGTCGGAGCGGCGCACCGCCCCTCGCCATGGGCTCGCATCCGACACGGTGACCAGCCCGCTGACGGGCACCCGCAGGTCGCAACGCATCAAGGGCATGAGGCACAGCGCGCTCGATCACGAGCTCACGTCGAACTGCTTCGGGGAGAGCGCTCTCGCAGCGCATGCGCACCATAAACTTCCAGAACTCACTGAAGTAGGTCATGGTCTCGCGGCGGTAGAGCATCATCCGCGCCCAGCGCCCTGCCAGTACCTGCATCCACTTCTGCGCGACGCGCGGCCGTCTCAGGGTGTAGAGCGTCAGCGCGACCACCTTTCGGCAGAACTCGCCTGGCGGCCCGATCGTGCCCTGCTCGCCGTTCACGAAGTCACCCAGCGCGGTCGCCGTGGACTCTCTGACCACGGCCTTGGCCTCGCTCACGGGGACGCCGAGTGCCTCATACCCCTCCAGCGCCGCCCGCATGGCCTCGGGCCGCCCCGCCAGCTTGAGCATCTCCACCTCTACGGCGGGACCGACCTCCAGCGTGTCCAGGTTGTCGATGTACACCTGCCACGCGAACCAACATTGGTTCTCCGTCCGAGCGGGCTGCACCTCGCCATCTGACTCAGGGGCGCACATCTCGTCCCTGAGCTTGATGATCTCGTCGCCGCGGCACTCCTGACTCTCCCGGCAGTGGCAGAGCAGCCGGCGCCCAGTCAGCTCTGGGACCCCATCCACCAGCTGTTGCTGAGAGCTCAGCCACACCCCGAGCTTCGCAATGACCTCGCGACGGTCGAGCTCCAGGTGCTGGCTGCCGCGTCCGATGTAAACGCCGCGCCGCCAGCGGCGGCGAACCCGCCCGGCCACGCCGCGGCCGCCCCGCCGACGCAGCTGGCCCACCTGGCCGCTCTCAAGTCTGCGGGGGTAGCTGGCTGGATCGCGCTGGAGACAACAGCGGGCCCACCTGGCACCGACGCGTCGTCTCGCACGTCCTCGCGAACAAGCTCAGGGTCGGCTGGCCCACCTGGCCGCGCGCAGCTCTGAGGGAGTAGCCGAACGTCGGGCGACGCCACGGCTGAGACGGCGGCGGGCCCACCTGGCACTAACGCACCGCTTCGACCCGGAACAGGTGCGTCGCGACGACGCTCGCGGTCTGCTGGGAGAGCCGGTATATCAGCCCGCCAGTGCCGCAAGAGATAGCGGTGAACATGTTGGATCACTCCCGTCGCCGAGACCCAGCCCATCGGGGCCACCGTGGAGGTCAAGTAGACTGACCCCTCGCCTGACAACCCCAGCGCCGTGCGCCGAACTGGAAGCGACAAGGCGAAGTAGGGGCTCCAGGCTGGCGGGAGGCGGTGGGCGCAGAAGCAGCACTTGAGGTCCTCCGACGTCATGGCGAGAACCTCTCCTGACCTGAGCGCCACGCTGCGTCACTTCTCCGACGACGGAAGCAGCGGCATGTCCCCCTGAAACACCTTCGGAATCGCGTTCGAGGGGATCATGTTCACGACGAGCCTCTGGGGGCCCTCGCCGCGCTTGTAGCCGCCCTTGCGCGCGCCGAACATGCCGCCCAAGATCTTCTTGCCTTTGAAGACAGCCACCCCCTCAAAGTTGATGGGCTCGAGGATATTCCTCTCGACCAGCACCGCGGCGACGCGGCCCCGCTCCGAGGCGGACGCCCAGACTCGGGTAGCCCTCGGCATCGCCTCCACGTCGTCCTCCGCCTGCAGGGCATGGCTCGGTTTCTGCAGCGCCTGGCGCACCCGGCCCTTGCAGACCCTGAGCGCGCCCACTGACGAAGCCGCTGACACGGGGGGGAGCGCCTCGGAAAGCCGCCCCAGGTCCAAGGGCTCGGACGGGTAGACTTCCCCCCTGCGTAGCTGACGGCGGAGGCTATAATCTCGGTCACCCAATCGATCGTCGGCAAATCCCCGCCGCGCTGATCCAGGAACACCTGTGCCTCCTCAGCATGAAGCCGCGTGGCGGATGTCTGCGCAGCCGTGGGCCCCCTCGAGCTCGGCGCCAGACGGGGGGCACGCCCGCGCGGCGCGCAGTGGAAGTTGAGACCCGCGTTGACCAGGAAGAGCCAGTCGTTCAGCTCCGGCATACCCTGCACCAGCTTTTCTCACCAGCACCTCCACGGCGCAACACAAGCACTTCGCGCACCTCACCAGGCGGAAGAGGAAGAAGGTTACATCTCCTCCGCCTGGACGGCGGCGTGGGAACATCAGCCGTCTCGAGCTCGTCCGTCTCGCCCTCGAGCTCCACCTGATTCACGCGCACATCCTTAGCGCAACATAGAGCTGGCAGATGCGGGCATAAGATATCACGAAGCTGGCCTCCCAAGACATGCAAGCTGCTGGCTCTCACCTCGCGATCTCCTGGGATATCGAAATGTACCTGATCCTGCATCCCACAATGGCCCCCCCGCCACGCCTGCCAATTCCGCCGCGAGGCGCGTCGGCACTGGCGGGCTGCCGCGCGCTGGCTGCGTCGTCGGGCACGCTGACGCCGCGGGGCCAGGCAGGGGGCGCCGCCTCGCCGCGCCCGCCAGCGCCGCCGCCCAGCGCGCCGTCGCGGGGGGGGGGCAAGCACGTCAGCACCGCAGATAGGCACACTGACGCGCTCGGCCCCTGCGAGACTGCAGGTGTCCAACCACTCCTCCTCTCCCGCCTCCGTCGCGGCAGACTCCCAACTATCGTCCGTGTCTGAGCTCACCTCTCCGGAGAAGCCGGCGTCCTCCTTCTCGCCGGTGGCGTCGAACTCCTCGCTCGCGCCCTCTTGCCCTTGGAGCCCTTCTTGCCGCCCTTGGGTCACTTCGACCCCTTCTCCGCCTTGCCCTTGCCCTTCGCCGTGCCCCTGTTCTTGCCTTTGCCCTGCTTCGCCTTGTCGAGGAAGCTCCGAGCGCCCGTGGCCACTCGACCTGCCCCTACATCTGAGCTGGCCAAGGCGGGCCTGCGCCCCGAGGGCCCGTCTCCTTTCTCGTCGGGCAGGAACTGCACGCGGTGCGCATGGCTGGGCTGCCGCGGTGGAGTCGGGCTCCGCGACGAGACGAGCTGAGGCGCGCCCGGGCCCCTCGCCCCCGTCGGCGAGCCGCCGCGGGGCGCGGAGGCCCGAGGGGGGCCGCGGCCAGACTCGGAGCCGCCCCCCCCTCCCGCGCGGCGCGGCAGGCCCTCCAGCTGCCTCGCGACCTGGGCCGCCGTGGACCACGCGCCAGCCTCGTGCTCCTGCCCCGCCAGCCTCTTCGCCACCGTGCCTGCGCGGCTGTGAGCTCTGTGAACCCTTGGCGATGGCGGTCGGCGACGCCCTGGGCGACGGTGCTCCGTCGCTTGGCCGCTGAGGGGGGGCGGCGTCACTCCTGAGCCCCCCCCCCGGCCAAACCCCTACTATGGGGGGCTTGCCCGTCTTCTTGCCCGCGGCCGCCAGGTGCTGCGAAAGCCTCGCCTCGTCCTCGAAGGCACTGACGGCATCGCGCACCTCGCTGGCCCGCGCCAGGCGGGCGTTCACGTCGGTGCCGACCTCCAGATGCTGCGCCACCGCCCAGTGGCCGTCCTTGTGCGCCTGCTCGATGGCCTTGAGCCTCTGCATGAGTATGTCGCCCAGATCTGGGAGGCGGCCTGCCAGCGGCGCGTCTAGGCACCCCCCGATCATTCTCATATCCTCGGTGTTCCTCACGCCACTCGTATGAGGCGGGTGCCGACCGTGCCACGCCGAGGACATGTACTGCACCACCATCGCCGCCATGCTATTCAGGTTCTCCTCAGTGCCCGCCCCACCCCTCTGCGCCAACAGCTGCTTGATCTGCTCCACGCCTGATGCAAGGAGTGCACCTAGCGCCGCTCGGCTCACAGACTGTATACGGCGACCTGCGCCAGAGGGTAGGGCGTCACAACAACTCTCAGACGAGTCACTGGAGTCCTCTTTGTTGTTCTTCCGACGCCTCTTCTTCTTGGGCTTGCCGTGACCGCCCAGGTGCAGCTCGGAACGCCAGGAGAGACCCAATGTCTCGCTTCTGGGCGAGACGATGCCGCAGCCTCTCCAGCTTCTCTCTCTGAGCTTTTTAGCGTCGGGGTCGCTCGAACCAGCTGCTCCGTCGCCGTCACCTGGGACAGGAGCGCCCCCTGCTGCAACACTCGTCCCTCCAGGGAGGGCTGCGAAGGCCACCGCGTCAGCCGCTGCCTTGGGCGCGGCCGCCCCAGGCACGGCCCCAGGCAACCCTGCGCCGAAGGGCGACGGAGGGACCACACGGAAGTGTCCACGTGCACGGCCTGGCGCCCTTGCCACATGTCCTGCTGGCTGCAGATCACCGCGAGGCGGCCCCCGCACAGGTGGAGAACTGCATGACCCATGCCGAACAGCCCCTGGAACATGGGCTCGTAGAGGGGCACGCTCGTCGACACGAACTGGCACTCCACGAACATGCCAACGGCCTTGGGAGGCCAGCTCCCCCTCACGGCGAACTTCGCGGCGCCAACGGGCGAGCCACCACTGTCGAGGAGCACGCCCTCGACCTCACATCCGGGATACACCCCGAGTCCTCCCAGCATCTGAGGTGCGGCAGGCCCATGGATCCACTGAACCTGGCCTCCTGGCGGCGGCAGCGCTCCTGCTCCCGCCAAGCCTCCGAAGCCCAGCAGCCCGCCGCATGCGCCACCCATCATGGGGCCCACGGCCTGTGGTGGGGGCCCGCCAAGGATGGGCATGGCCCTCGCTGGCGGCGGCAACGGCGCGCCTCCCGCGGCCCACGGCAGAGGAGGCCCCGCAGGTGGAGGGGGCAGCGGGGGCGGGGCGGCCAGCGCACCCACCGCTGCTGGCGGGACAGGCCCCGCCGCCGTTGCCGCCTTCCGAGCTGCCTTGGCCGCCTTGCCCATGCCGCCCCCGCCCTTGCCTCTCTTGGCGGCCTTGGGCGCTGCGCCTGCGGCAGGAGGCGGCACCGCTCCCAGCGCGGGCGGCGGGGCAGGCACCGCCCCTGGCGGCACAACGGGCGGGGGGCCAGCAGCGAAGCCCACGCCTCCAGCGCCCACGCCCAGCAGACCTCCAGGCCCGCCCGCGGCTGCGCCAGCTGATGCGGCGGGCGCCCCCACGCCCAGCATGACGCCGCCGCGCCGCTCGCGGGCGGCCCGCAGGCCGCCCCTCTCGAAAGCCTCAGCCTCCCCTCACCAGCAAAGTGGAGCGGGCTGCTGGTGAGGGAGGCGTTCAAGCCAGAACAGCTACAGACCAAGATGCGGGAACATTTGGGAGCCTCAAGAGGGGGGGTCACATAACACACGGGGGCCGAGATACTGTTGCAGCACCAATCACTTCAGCCACAAGGCGTCGGTAACGACATCCGTCGATATACACAATCACATCCTTATCACCGAATCGCAACGCTACATTCTGACACTCTCCCCATCCAGCTCCTCCTTTTCCTCCTTTTCTCTTCCGTCCTTCCTTCCACCTCCTCCATCCTGCTCCCCCCCATGAAGTTTCGACATCAGCAGCTAGCGGGGGCACACCAGCTTCCATGGGCGTTGCAAGAGCAACATCTGATCCAGCAACAGCGTCCACGGGCACAGCATGGTCACCTCCCCAGTGTGGCCCAGGGTCGCTCGCCATGCCGGCAGTGCACAGTTCCTGAGCGACGAGAATTAGGGAGCATACATATCCTGTGGTCCCTGGGCAGGCCCATCCTGAAACAAGCAGCGGTGTGTACGCAGCTCCTAGGTCCAGGAAGGGCCCGGCCAGCGGGCAGTGGATACGTACAAATATCGTCGCCGGAAGGATGAAAAGGAAATAAGAACCGTCAATGGTTATGCGGATTGAGAAAAATCAAGATATGAAACCGTGTTTCCGAAACCCAGTGGTTCATGTGTTCATGTGTGCTGGTGCCGGTCATCAGAGATCACCCATCAAGCCAAACCTTGACATTACAAGCAGACACAGATCTGGGCCTTTGGGGCACCCGAGCTGCATCATGTCGCTAGAGAAGGCGCGGGGAAATTGGGCGCTGCAACTCTCGCGTCGGCGTGAGCAGTGCGAGACCGAGGATTACGTGCGATGCGAGGCGAAAACTACTCAAGACCAATTTTTGCTAGCCAGTGTGCTTTGTGCCGATCTGGCTGATGAAAACCATGAGGTCTAGGAAGCAATTAGGGATCACCAGCCGCATGCGGCGATGTCTGCTCGGTCGGTAGCACCAGCACGGTTAAGTCTGGTCGGCTGGCAGCCTGAGCATGGCGCCTCAGATGCTACGACGCACCGCGGTACCCCAGTGAGGCTCGACGCGCTCAGCTAGCAGACGTGCATGCTGCAGGGAGAAATCTGCCAATGAGCCCACCAGCGTGCTGCGCTAGGGCCGTGATCCCAATACTGAGCTCGAGGACCGCGGACCACGAAGAGTGCGGCCTCGCATGAAATCGTCTGACGGGTTCAGGCGGGTGGGAATAAGTCCAAAGCCTAGCGAATTGTGGCCGCCGACGATGGTTCAGCTGCGCGGAGGCGCTTCGACCTTTCGCAAAGCCTTGACAACGTCCCTGGAATCCAGCAAGCACAGTTGGCGGCAAGCAGGCGGATCCACGACAGCATCGTGGAATGTCAAGAGGCCGCCCTTCATCTACTCATCTCCTTCATGGTTGTGAATATATATATATATATATATATAACTAGAACCTTCGCGCGCGCTTCGCGCGCTTAGGTTCTAGCCAACCCCAGCCTTGGACAAGGTCACAGCTGCACGTATGGAAGGCCCGCAGATCGTGCGAACATGAGTTCAGGAAGTGTCAATCACGCAACCAGGCCAAATACGTCATATGTATGCATGTATGTATGCTTGTATCCACATACATATATATATATATATATATGTATATTTCTCTATACACGTACGTGTGTATATGTACATGCACACATACATACATCCATACATGCATACATGGATGCATGCATGACTACACAAGGAAAACAAACACACATATATACGTTCATACATGCATACGTTGGAAGGAAAGACGGCAACGTGCTCCGGCAGAGCATTTCCGGAGCATGTTTGGGGGACCTCGGTAGGCAGTTATGAAGCCTCTCGGAAGCCGTCTTGGGGCCTCTGGAGGCCTCTTTTGGGCCTCTTGGGGGCTTCTTGGTAGCCTTCTGGGCTGTTTTCGGGGCCTCTGGGGGCTTCCTGGGGGCATCTTGGGGCGGAGAGCTCGACTGTTCGGTGCGTGTTCCCTCTCTTGGGCCGCTCTTGGCGCCTTCTTGGGGCTCTCCTGGGCTGTCTTGGGCGGGCATGGGGACAGTCTTAAGGCTCTCTTGGGCTGTCTTCGGCCTCTCTTGGGGGTCTCTCGGGCTGTCTTGGAGCGGTCTGGGGAGCCTCTGGGCCGGTCTAGGAGCGTCGGACAGCCGAAACAGCGAGGAAGCAAAAAACATAGAAAAAAAAATAATATCAACGATTTCGGCCTCTCGGGCCGCTCCTCGGCGGCATCTTCAAGCCTCTTGGGGCGTCTTCGGAGGCTCCCTGGGCAGTTCCAGACGCATCGTGGGCCCCTGGAGACACCTGCAGGCGGTCTTGGGAGCGTCTCGAGAACGTCCGGGGCCGCCGGGACGGCTGTCCGAGGGTTCCTGCGGCCTTGTTCGGGCCATCTTCGGCCGTCGTGGGCGTGTCTGGGGGCAGTCTTGGGGCTCTCTTCGGCCGTCTTGGGGCTCTCTTGGGGGCCTCTGGGGCCGTCTTGGAGCGGTCTATGGAGCCTTTGCGGCGGTCTTGGAGCGTCGGGAAGTCAACACAGCGAGAAAGCAAAAACATAGAAAAAACTAATGAACATCAGCGATTTTCGCCGCGACGCCTCTCTGGCCGCTCGTCGGCGGCATCTTCAAGCCTCTTGGGGCGTCTTGGGGGACGTCCTCGGCAGCTGAAGACGCATCGCGGGCCGCTGGAGACACCTGGAGGCGGTTTTCGGAGCGTCTCGAAACCGTCTGGGGCCGCCGGGGCGGCTGTCCGAGGGCTCCTGGGGCCTTGTTCGGGCTCTCTTGGGCTGTCTTGGGCGGGTCTGGGGGCAGTCTTGGGGCTCTCTTGGGCCGTCTTGGGGCTCTCTTGGGGGCCTCTGGGGCCGTCTTCGAGTCGTCTTGGGAGCCTCTGGGCCGGTCTAGGAGCGTCGGAAAGCCGAAACAGGGAGAAAGCCAAAATCATCGAAAGAACAAATGAAAATCAACGATTTGGGCTTCTCGGGCCGCTCTAGGGCGGCACCTTGAAGCGGCTTGGGACGTCTTGGGGGAGCTTCCTGGGCAGTTTAAAGCGCATCGTGGGCGGATGGAGACGCCTGGAGGCGGTCTTGGGAACGTCTCGAGACCGTCCAGGGCTGCTGGGACGGTTGTCTGAGGGCTCCCGACGGCGATTTCAGCCCTCGCAGAGACGGGTCCGGGCCCCAGACCCCGCATTTGTGGTCGAGGTTCGAGCCTCCGGGAGCGTCCTGGAGCCCCGTGGCCCCCATGGAGGTCCGAGGTCCCAATCTGGCGGCCCCAGGTCCCGTTCCCTGGTATATACATATATATATATATATATATATGTGTGTGTATGTGTGTGTGTGCGTGTGTATGTGTGTGTGTGTGTGTGTGATTGGCCAGGGCAGTCTGTCGCACGGAGCATTGCTGGGCGGAGGCCACCTCATTGACAAGGAGGCGCTCCAGGAGGGGCTTGGACAAGCCCTCCGCGAAGGATACGCCGTCCGAGGCTAGAGCAGCTGCAGTCACGTCCCTTTCCCAATATGCTCTGGCCGCGCGCGTCCAAACGAGGCACAGATGACGGTCGTATTTGGGCTTGCAAACAGCGTGCGGACAACGAACATGCGGGTGACCCCCAGTGCATGTGACCATCCAAGGGCTGCGGATACAGCCCCAACGAGACCGTCTACGGACGAGGTCGACTTGGTCTGAGAATTCCTGCATGGTGCCGCGGATCGTAGCAGCATCAGCATGCACATGTAACAAGTGCAACTGTAATGGGCAAATGTCGGACCGCAGCGTGCGACCACTTGGAGGCGCGACCTGCGCCTGGACCACTGGTCATTCCAGGGTAACGAAGATGCAAAATGCGCGAAGGTGAGATGACGCTGGGAACTGCGGCGAACGCATGTGGCAAACGCCATGCATCGGATGTGATTTGCTTGGGGCACTCGAGGGGTCCGAGCATCAAATGCCATCCAGCCGCGAGGAGGCCCACATTGAATGGCAGAGCAAATCTGTCCGAGTGCCGCAGCGAAAGCCCTCTCGCGCCATGATGTCAGTCAGCGGGGCATTAGGTCCACAATGAACTTCAACACTGAAGTTACATGTTTCGACGAGAATGTGGGGCAAGTCTCTGACAACACCAGGGTGAATGTTGTTGTGGACCTCCTCAGCATCATCGAGCTCGCGGTGGTCACAAACTGCAATGCCAAGAAAGCGTCGGAGAAGAGCGTGTACTGGCCACGGCGGTCCCGAAAACGCCACAAGCTCCTGGTGAATTTCTGGAGCCACTGGTGCATCACAGGCTGGAACGACAGAGTCAGATGCGTCTGTGGACAGAACGCGCGAGCTATGCGGCAATCGCATGCCTGCTACCATCACGGGGGCCAGCGCTGAGAGGAGGGCAAGTTCCGACATCTTGCCAGGCGTGATGAGTGCTACGAACGGGTCGTTTCTGACGGAACCTTGCATCTTCTACAAGAGATCCTTGAAGCACAGGACTGGGCGACGCGCCTCAGCGCAGAACACCCAGCTGCTAGCAACCGTGCGGTGCGGCGCATCGCGCAATACCAGATGCCGCAACGCACCTGCGTCAGGGATGCGTCAAATAGTGTCTGAGGAGGCGCTCCGCGCCAGCCAGGCCAGAGCAACCGTCGAGTTCCATGCCGAGTGGACGCGTTCCTATCCGGCTTGCTGGGGTGGACGCTCAAGCCAGCTTTGCGAAGCGCCTCGCCGCCTGCGCGAAAGGACGCGGCAGCTGCAGCATGGGGGCTGCGCCGCCCGCGAGGGACCAGAAACAGGGAAACGCGATCATCCACAACGGTTGCTTCAACGTAGTCCGTCGCAGGAAAAGGCTCGCGCTCACGCACCTGCCGCTCTGGGAGAAACTCGCTCTCAATATTTTTCAGAATGGCTTCATGGGACCACATGAAAAAATCGACAGCGCTGATTTCCTCCATGACAAGACAACCGTTACAGGGAACCCTATCCCCACCTACTGCGATGCCAGCAGCGCGCGCGCGCTTCGAGAGATCACGCGTGCGCGTGCGTGCCATCGAGATCACGAAGACACATTTCGAGAGCAACGGCATTCGTGCAGGCACAGTCGAACAGGAGATCGAGGGAAGGAAACAGCTCGACAAAGGATCGTCGCTGCAAATGCGCATGCCGAAACCTGACACTTTCTAAATTCGAAGAAGAGCACGCCCAGAGGCATGGGCTGCGAGGCAACTCGAAGATTGTATTTCCGAGCGTTCCGCCTACGACGAACAGACAAGATGCGGTCGACGGTGGCTGACTTAGCGATGGAGATGCGCGCGTAACGATCAGACAAATCCTGGGGAAAGGCGGGGGCCAGCTTCTTGCTGGCATCCAGTGTACGAACGTACATGGGGACAGGGTCAACGCGATCCTGCCCGAATTGCAGGAAGAGGCGGCTCAAGCAGGCAAGCATCCTCAAACAACTGCAGGCGTTCTGTTCTGTACAGTCACAAGACAAGCGCGGATTTCCTATGGACTGAGCACAGTCAGAGCGGAACTCGCGAGCGGCCATCTCTACGGAGGGTGGCGAGAGGCTCTGGATGAGAGCTTGAACTTACCGCGGCCACCCTGCAGGGAGGGCGGAACCATGCGTCGACGAGCCGCTGGAGGCGGGCCATAATGGCGACCTGCGCTCGAGAGAGCGGCCTTCCCGAATGTGCCTCCTGGGGACCACGGCGCGCCGGCTGCCTGGAGAGCGGGAGAGGGCCCGTTTCCCACCCGAAGGGAAGAGGGCAGGGCCATATACGCACGCAACAGGGGAGGGTGAACCTTTGAGGCTCGAAACCTTCAGAGCAGTTCGAACGTCAGGGAGGCCGCCCGACGAGGCAGCGAGAGCGTCCAGCCCAAACTGGGGGAGCAACAAGCCAATCAGCCGAGATGCCAACCAACCAACCGACAACCAACCAACCTACCGGTCAAGCGTGGCCATGCAAGCAATCTGAGAGGGGGCCGGCGGCAGAGGGCGATGCCCTTCAGATATCGGCTCCTGCAAGATTGGACGCTCGAAGGTCTGGAGCCGTTCACGACTGATGTTGTGGTTCTCCAAATGACCATAAAAAGAGCGGAGGTCACCGTCACTTCGGAGGAAGTCAATGTAAGCTTCGCAAATGTAGATGTCATCAGGGGTGGTATTGTTGTGAAGCTTCTGGTGCCACTGCTCTATGAAGTCACCCTTGCGCTTCTTGAGCTGGTGTCGCGACATGATGGACAATATTTCGTCCCGAACTGCCTGGCCATCATCACTGCTGCTCCCGCGCGGAACTGTGCTCAACAACAGCCGCCAAATCAGACGCTCCCTGGGGCGCTCAACCCAACGCTTTGCGATGAATTCGCTGAGGTCCTGGGCCGCCTGGCTCAACAGTGCTGGCTTCGTGTTGCTTCCTCGTTGCCAGGTGAGCTGGCGACTCTGCGAGAATCTCAACCACACAAAAACGGTCCACAGTACTGGTGACCCATCTGGAGCATTGCCCAGGAGATGTCGCGCCATATTCAGGCGATCCATCAGAGTCACGGCGCCACGGCCCTCGAACGCCACAATCTCAGCAAACTCAGTCGCAGAATCCTCCTCAAACTTTGTGATCGGAAGATGAGACGACGCTTGCTGCCATTGTAAGCCCTCAACCCGGTGGGTGAGGGCATGCTCTAACGAGTCGAGGCTCTCATCGAGATGCGCTCGGGGCGCCTTCCTAGAGTGATCGTGCAAAGTCTGATCGTGGTCGCCGTGCAAAACTTCAGGCTGGTCCATGCGCTTCGCCATGCGCTGCTCAAGAGTACCGTAGTCCAACACAACTTTGCCATATATGGTTTCTTTTGCCCCAACAATGACGCTGCTGCCCTCTGAACCTTTCCGACCATGGCCCTCGTCTTTGGGCTTCTTGAACTTCACTTCACCGTCATCCTTAACGTCGCCGAGCTTTGCCGATCGGTCCCTTTCTCGGCATTCCCACTGGATGTGACCGCTCTTGGTCACCAACACGTACTTGTACTCGACCGCTGCGCTGGAGGAGGCTGGGATGCTGCCGCGCCAGATGGGAAACTGGGACCCATCCAGAGGCAATGGCTTTGCACTCCAATCCCAGCTCCCAGCCACAGCCACGCACGTGCCGGGGGACGTGTCCGAGCAGCTCAACGACAACTGTACCTCACCGCCGCTGGCTTCCGCCTCCGCAGGTGGCACTGCTGGCTGAGCCATTGGCCTCGGCGGTGGCGTGAAGCCCACTGTCACATAATCGTCCGACTTCTTCTCTCCAAAACGCTCGTCTTTCCAGGAACACCCAGGCACGACTTGCTTCACGCGATTGCCATCGAATGCCTCCCACTCGGCATCGCCATGGCCCTTGATTCGCCACCGTGCCTTTGGGCACGGAGTGGGCGTGTCCTCAGGTCATTTGCCTAATCCTCTAAGCCTCAACCCTCACTCCTGAGGGGTCTCTTGGGGGCCAAATTGCCAAATCTCTCGGGGCTCCCAGCGCGTCCTCTGGGCTCCAGCGTATCTTGTCGCATGGCTTTTCGGTGCCCAAGGTGCCCCCATGACGGTCCAAGAGAGCCTTAAGATGCCCCCAAGACGGTCCAAGTGGGGCCATAGACGCTCAACGACCGCGCCAAGATGCCCAATATGGCCCCAGGACGGCCCAAGAGACTGCCGCGATGCTCCTAGAGACCTCCGAGAGGGGTCCCAAGAGGGCCTCGAGAGGCAAACTGGATAGATGTTTTTGGGTTTTTAATAGTTCTTGGCCTTCTCGCCTTTTTCCGACGCTCTAAGACGGCCCAAGAGGCCTCCAAGATCACCCCAAAACGGCCCAAAAGGCCGCTAAGAAAACCACAAAACGGCCCAAACAAGCCCCACAACGGCCCAGGAAACGCCCAAGACGGCCCAAGAAAGCACCAAGAAAGCTCCAAGACTGCCCAATAGGGGGACGATGAACCGAAATTCGAGCCATACGCCTCGAGAGGACCAAAAAGGCCCAAGAAGCTCCCAAGAGGCTCCACGAGGCCCCCAAGAGGCCCCCAAGAGGCCTCCAGGAGGCCCCAAGAGGCCTCTAAGAGACCCATATGAGATCCCAAGCAACATCCAAGAGCCCTCTGTCGTCGTCGTCGTCGTCGTCGTCGTCGTCGCTGTCGTCGTCGTCGTCGTCGTCGTCGTCGTCGTCGTCGTCGTCGTCGTCGTCGTCGTCGTCGTCGTCTTCGCCCCCTGGTTCGCCCCCAGATCTTGTTCATCGTCCTCATGCTCATCCTCCCCTCGTCCCCCCCCTCATTCTCCCCCTCCGATTCTTCCTCATCGTTTCTCTTCGGTCGATTTACCTCGCGTGGTGCCGCTTGAGACGCCTAACTTCCGCGACATGCCTCAAGTGGGACTTGTCTGGTACCACTTCGGGCATAAAGACGGCATGCCTCAAGGTGTCCTTGATCGGAACCCCTTGGGCATACAGACGGCATGCCTCACGTGGTACTTGGTCGGTACCACTTGACACATACAGACGGCATGTCTCTAGTGGTATTTGGTACCACTTGAAACATGCATGTGACATGCGTCAAATGGTACTTGACCCATACCACTTGATGCATACAAACAACATGCCTCAAATGGTACTTGATCGGTACTACTTAATGCAAACTGACGGCATGTCTCAATCGCTAGTCGGTCGACACCACTTGAGGCATACAGACGACATGCCGCAAGTGGTATTTGCCTGGTACCATTCCGTGCATGCTGAAAACATGCCTTAAATGGTCCTTGACCGGTACGGTACACCTTGAAGAATACAGACTACACGCCTCAATTGGGACATTGCCGGTACCACTTCCAAGTGAGACATGCCGAAAATGGTGCGTGTTTGGTACCATTTGCGGCATACAGACGATCGGCTAAGATGAATACGGGATCGGCACCACATGACGCATACATACGACATGCCTCAACACGTACCTGGTAGGTTCCATTTGATGCTAACAAACAGCATGTCACAAGTTGTACTTGTCTGGTTCTACTTGAAGCATACAGAAGTCATACCTCCAATGGTGCTTGATCGGTACCACTACAGGTATACTAACGACATGCCTCATGTGGCACTTGGCCGGTACCATTTGAAGCATACGAGCGACATGCCACAATTGTTTTTGACTGGTACTGATGAGACATACGTGCGGCACGCGTCAAGTGGTACTTGCCTTGCCACTTGAAGCATACAGACGACACGCCCCAAGGGGTATTTCGCCGGTACCAATTGAGGCATACGCACGACATGCCGCACGTGGTGCTTTTCTGGCACCACTGAGGCATACCGACGACATGCCGCCAATTGTACCAGGCCGACACATCCTGAGGCATGAAGACGACATGCCGCAACTGGTGCTTGGTCGGCGCCACTTGGGGCATGCAGACGAGTTTCCGCAGTTGGTGCTCGATCGGTACCAGTTGAACATACAGACGGCACGTTCCTAGTGGCAGTTGATCGGTCCCGTTTGAAGCATACAAACGACATGCCGCATACGTCGTCGTCATCGCCGTCGCCTCGTCGCCGTCTCCTTTTTATGCCTCTGTTGTGCCCCCCTTCCACCTCCACCCCGTATGCCCCATCCGTCTACCCCCCTCTATTCCTCCCCCCCTTTTTTTTCCCGATCCGTATGCGTCGAAAGACGACGCCGATTAGGTTGGCACCACTTGAGGCACGAAGTTCTGTTGCGCTCTATTTCGAAAGCGGGGCGGCGATAATCATAGCAACGGCGACGATGCCATCAACGGCGAGTTTCTACTTCGATGAAGCCTTGATGTCTCTTTGTCTCGATTGTACAGCGATCAAATCTGCATTGCCTCGCACTGTCGGTCTGCCAAGCGGGAATCTGCGATCTGCATGTTCCTGTCAATCTTTACGGGGCACCCGCGCAATTGCTTCCAACCGAATTCGAACATACAAATAAAGCTGGTAACGTGAAGAATATGCTGAGCTGGATCTACAATCATGCCGTACTGCAATGTAGTTAATTCTGGTTCGATCAAGTGACTACCGAGCGTGAAAACTACCGACGGATGCGACTGTATATCGCTGCGACTGTACATCAAATGTGCAAATTACATATAGTACGTATGTTTCAACACATCCACATGCCGGACAAACATGCAATGCGCGTGTTTGAACACATCCCGGTCATATGTGTAGGCCGGGGAGCGGCATTGGGGCCGCAATCTAGGCACCCTTGACACTGCGCGCCTGCTGGACAACACGTTGCAAGCACATGGGGTTTGTTCATGCAATCCTGCCACGCACAGAGCGCCCAAAACTGCGAAAAGAGATTGACGACAAATTGACAAATAACACATGCGTTACTGCCCATCCATACAGCACATAACCTCACAGAGCAGCAACCAACTCAATCCCGATGTCACCCATCTCCCGAGGACCGAGCAGGTCGTTGCAATCATCTAGTTTGTCAGTCCCTCGTGCGATGGGCCGCGCGCGCACGTGCTCGAAGGTATGCTGACCACCGTTGCGGCGGGCTTCAATCCGCCACAAAGACAAACATATCGATGCCCGCCGCGCGCATCTGCTTGGCAGGCATCTGCAATCACATGCAGCCTTCTGCTCAATGCATGCGCGCGCGAATTGCGAAAGCGCGCGACTATATGCATGTGTATATATACACATATGTGTATTTTACATACATACATGTGCAAACGTATATACATGTATCGCAATCTACGCAGAGAATTTCCGGGCGACCGCTGCGGCGAGCGATTCTTTGCTCTTCTCCACCGCCAGGCAATCGCCGCATGTGTGCACGCTCTTCTTCGCCAGGAAGTCTGCGCGGCCCTGCTTCGTCGCCGCCCCGCGCGCGCGACCGTCGGCGCCCTCCGTCGCGCGCGGGCATCGCGCCGGCAATCCTCGCACAGGAAAGAGTTTACCACTGCGAATGACTTCGGCATCTGTTGCGGGCGCACCAGAATCAGGAGGCCTTTGGAACCCTTTTTCTTCTTCGTCTTCTTCTTCTTGCAAGGCGCGCTCCTGCGGGCCGCGCAGGTCTCGCGCCCGGGCGCCGCGCGCTGCGGGCGGCGGCAGTCCGCGACTCAAGCGGCGACCCATCTGACTGCTGCCATGCAGCTGCTCCGTCGGTAAGCCTTCCTTCGCCTTCCGCGCGTAGCACAGCGAGCGCTGCGGCGCCTGGCACTTCTTGGGCCCGAAGGACTGGGCCGCTGCCGACGTCGACGGCATGTGCTTCAGATGCAACTGCGAAGTTGGCTCCTTGCAGTCCTGCCCTTTCGCGCAATCTGGGCCGCTGAAACCTTCGCACGTCTGGCGGCTTGGCTCCGTGCACTGCGGGCGCCAGCAATCATGGCGCCCGAGAGTGCGATCGGGCTTTCTGCGTTCCGCCCGCTGCTGTTCTGGAGATTATGCCTTGTCTCGTCCGCATTGCATGCGTTGCGCTGCAGCGACTGCGTCGCCTCCGGTGTCGCGAGATGCGCTTGCAACTCAACTTGGAAATGGGGGATTCGCAAGTCGCGCGCTTCGCGCACATCAGGTTTCTGCATATCTCGCGCGTCTGGCAGCTTGGCTCCGTGCAATGCAGGCGCCAGCAGTCGCAGCAACTGGAAATGCAGCCCGCGTCGTTGCTGCGCTTCCACTGCTGCTGCGGAAAGTCCGGCATCTTCTTGCTCGTCTCCCAGAAGGCGCACTGATGGTGTTGTCCTGCGCTCCATCGCAGCCAACGCAGAGCACCCGCCGAACTACATCTCGCCTGTCGTGCCACATGGATGAGGAAGAAGCTACTGTCGGCTTCTTCGTATAGTTACCCTGGCGCGGCCAGACTTTCTCTGTCGCCTCGCAGTTCAGGCATGGCGCCTTGCTTCGGCTACGATGCTCCCAGGGGGGCCTGGAGCACCCAGACTGGAGGAATACGCTCCCGCACTTCTTGCACGGGCGGCACTCCTCCGCAACCGAGCCGATGGTGCCCTCCACGTCGTCGGGATTGTTGCGCAGGCAACGTGTTAGACAGCCAGGGCCAAGGATCCACCTGCTGCACTGGAGGTTCCAATTCGGGTTACCTCTGCCTCCCGCATGGAGCTGGAAGAAATAAATTGGTGGCATTGGTGTCTGCTCGCTACGCGTGCACTCCCAACACTGCCAATGCTCACCATTCAACATGTCTAATGTTGCACTATTTGGCGACTTGCTCGTACCTGCCGTCCAACTCCCCAAGAGAAACCCGTCCGCGTTGAACCCCGAACAGAAAGCTGGGCCATGCTGGCGCACCCATGTCAAACAACGGCGGATTGAAAGTTTGCGCCGCCCGCTAACCTCCTGCCTCTGCGACACGCGATCAACCAATATAGCCCGTCACGGCCGCGGGTTGCGACGGCGAACAATATTCGTCGCCCAGATCTGGCGTGGCTGCGTCCAACGTCTGGCCCGTCGCCGAATCGATAGCGGAGCTGAAGTCCGGCGCCGGCGGGTAGCCTTTGCGCAAAAAATGGAACACTCTGTGTCTGTGCCAGTAGTCCGTCATGGGCCCCAGTGGAAATGCACCGGCGTCCAAGCCATCGCACTGCTTCTTCATGGGCGTATCCGCCCCTACGAATAACACCTTTGGAAGATCAATCAACAAGATTGCCACCAGTGGCGCCCTTCAGTCTGGCGAGGTCTCTGTCCGTCAGCGCCCAACCCCTCAAGATGCACGTCGTACCGTTGTAGATGCCGTGATATTTGAGTTGGTTGCCGCTGCTGCGCGTGACGCGGCGCGGCATGCTCGCGCATGCTAAGAGCAAACGTAACAAACTGTTGGTCTTCGTGGAATGGTATCAGTGCCATCTTCACTTCAGACTTCGGAGCTCTTCGGGAATGTAATCTTTGGCGTGCAATCCCATCGACGCGTCCGTTGCTTGTGTCCAGAGCGACGTGGAAGGCCCTCTCGTGGCCGAGATGGAACTTTTTTTGGAGCTCCACGCCCTCATCGAAGTCCTCTCAGCGAGGAAAAGGCGCCCACCTGCTATGATGAAGAGCAGGGGGCCGGAACATCCATCAGGCATACGTGTTAAAACACTGCAGCAAATTGTCAGTGTCCACAGTGACGCCCGCAGACCGCTGCCTGCACTGCGGGCGATGCCCTCTGCACAACGCACTCCAGCGATATCAGCACGAGGTGGTGGCGGTTGGCACTAGGCCCCGAGACCACGCGCCGACGCTCCGCTGGAGCACGACTTGCAACGCGTGCGTATGAATAAAACTGAGCCGTCAGAGCAATCGCACGCGCTCGCGCGATGCTCTAGGGCGCCCTGGCGCGACGCGTGCAACGGCGAGTCTAGAGGGCGGGCGCCTGGTGGAGGCTCATCCACAAACCCTCTCCCCCGGAGGCAGACTGCGCAACGCCGCGCGCCGGGCCAGCATTCCCAGCGGTGCCCTGCAGGCGCCGCGGCGGCAGAGGGCACGGCTAGCATGCGCGCGGCCTCGGAGAGATCCAAGGCTGGCCAGAGGCGCGGAACGTGAGCAGCCACGCGGATCGTCTGGCGTGCAAAGAAGACGAGCTTGTCGGCGGCGCCAAGCTGGCCTTGCCAAGACGGGCGCAGACGGAGAACATGCTTGGCCGCAGCGTCCGCGCGGTGGTTGCCGAGGCGCTTCCAGCGCTCGACAGCATCGATTCTGTTATCGTCGGTATCTTTGTGGGCGACAACCTTGGTGCGCTGAACAGGCTTGATGCCCTGGGCGTAAAGTTGCAATAACACTCCTGAGTAGACCCTTTCACCCGAGAGCTGCTCTCGCCTGGGCCGACTGGCCAGCTCAACAACATTACTGCAATCAGAAAGTACCGAAATCGTGGAAGAGGCGAGCACATTGGCCCATGCTCAGCAGCGAAATGCGGCTGAATGGGGCGCCCGAGGGTAGGCCTGCCCACCGAAAACACCTGCCGACGCAGGCGCAGCAGCTCCAAATCGCCCATGCCCGGGATTTCAAAGCCGCATGAGGCCCCCGCCAGGGGGCCCACCGAAAACAACCAGAAGGACCTGGGGCCGAGATAAAGTCTTGCCTTGCCTCTCGGAGCGATTCGAAGCACGAGAGGATTTCGCAATCCGCATGTTCGACTTGACCGAAAGGCCTTCGACCTCGAGCGCGCGACCTGCCGTGCAGTCAACACCTAGGTTGGCAGCACTCGAAGTACAGTTACCTCCAAAGTGGGAAGGCCCGAGAGACACTTCATCGCCCACCGCCTTCGAGGAAGCCGCCGCGGCGGTTTTATCCAGGGACCTGATAACGACGCGAGGGGGGCCGTGCTCGAAAGACCTTGGTCGCCGATGTGCACATCGAGGTCCAGTCTGGGCTGCGCGGGAAGGGAATCATACCCGTCCTGACAGAAGACTCTGGTGAACGTCGTGGTCATCGAACAGCCGGCGATGACCCGCGAAGACAGAAATAGGGGCCTTCCAGCCAGCCTCCCATTCACAAGAAGCGGCCGCATCTGCACGCGAAGATGCGCGGCCTAGCGATGGCCAGAGGGAGCCCGGGCTTCCCAAGCCGGCTCCTGAGCTCTCTGAGACAACTATGTTCGTAGAACTTGCGAAGGTCAAAGAGCACGCAGCACGGGGGCTCCCCTTTGGCCAACCCAGCCTCAGCCGTGGCGGCATGTTTCCAGACCACGTCGGCCGCTCCGCGAAACTGCCCAGCGGCCCAGTACCTCCCGGGGTAAGGCCAAGGGCCGCCGACAGCGGCCCCAAACCCTGAGCCAAGACCAGAACGCCCCAATCGGCCTGTAGCCGCCAGTCGGCGTTGGGAGGAGGGCCAGGGTGACCGCCGAAATCTGCGGCGGCAGGCAGCCCACAGACTCCATCACAAAGAAAACGACGCTCAAACACTCGAGCGCGGCATCGGGTAGCAGCGAAGAGTACGCGCAATGAAGCCCGTCCACCGCCGCCGCCAAGGCTTCCCTGTACGATTTGGAAATCGCATGGGTCTCACTGGCAAACAAGCGGGGGAGATGCTCGCACAATTCGCAATCGACCTGGGCCCCGCGGCCCTCACCCCATACACTGCTGAACCGAATGCCCTCAGCCTTGAGAAACGACAAAGGGTCACGAACGACGCGTCCCGAAGCGGAGAGGGTGGTGGAGGAAACCCATGGCGTAGGATCTTTAATGAACTGGTGAACTCTCCTAGCTCCCTTAGCTACCCCCACGCGCAGCCATGCTGACCAGTATGTGCGGCTCTGCGCGGCGAACTGGACGTCGACAGCCTGAACAGCTTCATGCACCTGAGCGTGCAGATCAGCGAGTGACTCGACGTCCCCATCCGACGCAACAAAGGCTGAGGCCTTCTGAGCCACGCGACAGAAGAGCGGCTCGAAGTCTGCCACCGAGGCCGAGATGTTGGGCGGGGGCCCCACCAGCAAGCAACCCAACCTCGCGGCGGTGGCGCGCGCACCTTCACGGCGAAATCTGACTGCGGGGCCACGTCTGCAATGCGATCAGCGCGCTCGCGGGCGGAGCCTGCTGTCGGAGCCGAAGTCGGACCCCCACCGTTGGCCTCGAGGCCCGTCGTCGCCGCCGCGGCGGCGCCAGGCTGCGGCGGGGCGCCCATGCCTTTGGCCTTGGCCCCCGCGGCTGCGCCTGGAGAAGCAGGCGCAGGATGCCCAGCGGCCGCGGGAGTCGCAGGGGCTGGGCGCTCGGCAGCAGTACCTCCAGCACCAGGCTGGGCGGCGGCTGGCGGAGTACCTCCGCCCCCCTGCAGCTCAGCCTCCTCGTCTTCGTCGGCGCGGCGCCGCTTGGCGGCCAACCTCTTGCGGCGCGCCGCGCGCGTCTGCCTGAGCTCGTTCATCTTCTGCTTCGCATCCGCAAACAGCGCGCCCGCCATGGACGATAACCCCTGCTTGAGCTGCTGCGACCGCGACTCGATCTCCACATTGTCCTCGTCGAGGTCAAGGCCGTCGCATTTTAAAAAGTCGCGCGCGCTGATGGCGAAAACCTGCGCGAGGCGTTACTGATCCATGATGTCCTCAAGCGAGAGCTTGCACTGGGCCGTGGGCGACTTATCCCTCGGAACCTCCTGGGACTCAAGCAAGCGCTGAATAAGGGGGTCGTGCTCGGCCTCCGCGGTGATGAGCTCGCGACGCAACTCCAGGACCACTGTCTTCTGCTCTACGAGCTGGCGTTCCAAGGGTACGTGCTTCTCCAGGGCTGCCTCGAGCTTCTTGTCGACTCCACGCATCTTCCAATGGGCTTTGTTGAGGCGGACCTGGACAGACACTGGAGCTCCCTTCGGCGCCTCGAGGGCCTCGGCCGCACGACGATGTGTTTCAGCCTGCTCACCTTTCGCCGAGGTTGTCACATAGTGATGCCATGGTCGCATACTCGTCCGCCGAGAGGCTCGCAGCTCCAGCGCCCGTGCCCTGGGGCTGTCGGCCCCCGCCCATGGCCGGGCCGCCGCAGCCCCTGCCATGGGGGAGGGCCCTCCTCCAGCACTCGAAAGGTGGATATTGGTGTCCCACGCGGAAGCGCCAGAGTGACCGCTGCTGTGGCCGAACAGCTGCTGGTCCTCCTCCTCCCCGTGCGCCCGTTTTGACTCCTCCTCGTCATATTCCTCCTGCTCTGCATTCGATCCAGATGCCTCAAGGGGTGCCATAGGAGACACGGGTACCGACGCAAGAGGCCCGAAAACGGCCCCGAAGAACACCTGCTTCGAATGGGCGCCCGAAAATCCGACCATAAGATCCCAAAGGGCACCAACACGTCTCTGAACCATAACCCCAGCAAGTGGCATGGCTCCACACGTGCATGCTCGTCATATGCCTGAAGCGGCACACGACTAGTGAGCCGAATAATATGCAAGGCATACCTCATGTTGCACTTGTAAGGCATCATGTTGAGGCATGCGGACGTCCTGCTTCCAGGCATACCTGCGTGGTACCACCTGGGACACACAAGCGACGTGCCTCAGTCTATCCACTACTGCGCCTGGGTTGGGAACCTTTTGTGACCGTTTCGGGTTCTACTGGGGGCCGCGTGGAGCTCGCGGGGCCCGTCTTGGATCCCTGGTATCGATCAAATACTATTTGGGGCATGTCGGGGCATGTCGTCTACATGCCTCAAGTGACACCAGGAAAATACCACTTGCGGCATGTCGTCTGCATGCCTCAAGGGGTATCGGCCAAGCACCACTTGAAACATGTCGTCTGCATGCATCATGTGGCCGCTCAAGTACGACTTGAGGCGTGTCGTCTGTATGCTGCAAGTGGTTCCGACCACGTACCACTTGAGCCATGTCGTCTGCATGCCTCAACTGGTGCCGACCAAGTACCACTTGAGGCATGCCGTCGGTGTTGTTTGTATGCCCCATGTGGCACCCACCAACTGCCACGTGAGGCATGTCGCCTGCATGCCTAAAGTGGCACTGATCAAATACCACTAGCGACACGTCGTCTGTGTGTCTCAAGTGGTACCAGACAAGTGCCACTTGCGACGTTCCGTCTGTTTGCCCCAAGTTGAACTGGCCAAGTACCACTTGAACCACGTCGTCTGCATGCCTCGAGCATTTGTCTGCATGCCGCCGGGTGCGGATGCATGCCGCTGGGCACGGAATGGCCTTCTTTTTTTCTCCAGCACAAGCTTGAGAGGACGCAGGGCCGAGGAGCCTCGGCAGCAACGGTACATAGAACCTGGCGGCATTCAACGAGCAACAAACTCTTGGCCTGATAATTTCGCGAATTTGCGCGGGAAGGGAAGGCAAGAGAGCAGAAACGGGAGGGGGGTAGGGCGGTTCGCGCGCCTGGGTTGATCCAACGGTTGCGGATCCACAAATTGCCAGGCCAACGCGACAACATATCTCCAAGGCCTTCTATTTTTCTCCTGCACAAGCTTGAGAGGGCGCAAGGGCGAGGAGCCTCGGCAGCAACGGTACCTAGAAACTGGCGGCACTCAACAGGCAAACAACTCTTGGCCGTACACACGGCCAATTACATTAGTGCACTGGTTATACCGCTAGCATTTACAATTGTCCCACAACCTCGTTAATCTACTATCACATGAGGCGTCTACCAAGGCTTTAGCAAGGGCTGTGCACAGGGACTTCGGGCAAGGCTGCGCCGCGGCCGTCCAGAATTGGCCTCCAGGGGCCTTGCCTTCGAGAGCCTGGCGCCTACACCCAGAGCGCTCGCAAATCCCCCTTCCGCGGCACTTTCGCCCGAGACGATCCGAGGGGACGTGCCAAAGGCGAAGCCGAGCACGCTTCCGCCACGGCTCGCCCCACATGCAAAAAATCTGCGAAGACATCCCGAACGCCGGGGGGCCTAGCGAGACCCAACGCAGGCGGACAGAGCCAAAGTCTCGAGAGGGCCGGATTCTCGAGCCCTCCAGGGATCCCACGTGCATGAGCTAACCTGGCGAGCGTCACGGAGGCTTGCATCAACTCGTTACCCAACTGCACCCTAGAACGATCAGAAATAGACGAATTAGGCAGGCCTAGAGGAAACCCCTTGGACCGCAACGGTCTAGGCCCCGACTTTGTGAACCTACGAGCAATCGAGAAAGACGTGCAGTGTGTGTGTGTGTAGCCAAAGGATTCTCACCTCTCTACTGAGAATCCAACCTTTCAGGTTTTCTAGGCTGGCCGTCATGGCGAGGTCAAACTGCGCTCCTCGCGTGATGTCCCACTCCAGCGCGGGGGCGCCTCGGGCCCGCAGCGCGGCGGCGAGCCTGCCCGAGCCCGAGAAGACTTCGACGGCGATTCGCTCCCTGCTCAGGCGCGCTCGGCAGGCGCGGAGCTGAGCCCGAACAGGCTGGGCAGCCGCTGCATGCTCAGGCGCAGCCGCTGCCGCACCACGGGTGGCACCTTCGCCACCTGCAGCGCCAGGCGCCCGTGCTTCTCGCATCTTCGGACCGAGAGCCGGGCCCGCCAGCGGCCGCGCTTGGCCGCCTCCTCCAGCGACCTGCGCCCTACGATCCTGTCGTGACTGGCCCCGCCGCGCCAGAAACAATGCAGCGTGGCGCCGAGCCCTCGCAGGCTCGGCGCCGCCATCCCCTCCTCGAGCTCGGCGCGCAGCTGCGCGTGGCCGAAACTCCGCGGCGGCGCGCCCGGCCCCAGCCGTGCCTGGAGCGGGCGTGAGCCAGAGGAGCTCGGGGACATCCAGCGACAAGGAGTCGCCCAGCTTGCCAGGTCTTGCTGGGCACCAGCAGCTATTCGGGGTGCAGCAGTAAGGTCCACCAGCGGAACCCGCCTTGCAGGCCCTGAGCCGGGGCCACCAGCTGGAACGCTTTCATGGCTAGCATTGAGACGCGGCGAACCTGCTAGAGGCCCTCCAGGAGCCAAAACCTGAAAAGTGCCGTTTGGAGTTCGAAACGTAGTCGGGACAACACCCCGCGCGAACCAGCGAAAAAGTCAAGCAAGAAGTCGAAATCTAGTCCGTCACGATTTCGCCTGAACTATGTTCCAGGCTTCAACAGTCGAGCAAAGTCGTCATCCCTGAGACGGAGCGCAAAGCCTTCATGAGGCCAGCGCTGGCCACGTTAAGTGATCGAACGAGCGGCACGGCCATGCCGCGCCGCTCGGGCCAGGCTTCGTGAACGGAAGGATGAGGAGGCGGACGGGGGAGGAGAAGGAGGAGAAGGAAAGAGGAGAAGGAAGGTGGAGGCGAGGAGGGTTGGTAGAGCGGCGGGGCGACGGCGAAAAGGCGAGGGCGCGGTAGGAGAGGAGGAAACGGGGGGGTGACGTGCACAGCGGGTCAGTGCAAAGGTGGGGGGCTGATCGTCGGATGGAAGGGGTAACGAAGCAACGAGAACACTCGGAGGGACATGAGGAGCACGATCGGAGGCAACAGAAACAGCAATGCACCAAGGCGGGATTGCAACAAGAAAAAAACAGCAGCAACAGCAAGTACACCTTGGGGCGCCAAGAAGCAGCAGCAGCAAGGAATAAGGGGATGAACACGACGCGGCGAGAGCAGGGAAAAAGAGAAGGAGAGGGTGGAGGCGGTGGCAGCGGGGGGGGCGAGCGGCGACGGACGGCGGCGAGCACGCCTTCTTCTCGTTCGAGACCCGAGGCCGCGGCGTGGGGTCACCGCCCTGCTTCCTCCTGCTACCCTCCCTCTTCCCGCCCCACGCCGCTGCCGATCACCCCTGCAACCGCTGTCATGCCATTTGCCCCTCGTTCTCCCTCCACCGTGGCTGGTATATACCCTCCCCTCCTTTCTTTCTCCTCCATCCTCTCCCTCATTCCCCCCGCCCGCTCTCCGACAGACGATGCGATGATGATGTGTGGTGTGTTGTTTTCTATGTTTTTTTGCTAGGGCACCTCCGAGCCGTCTGCGTGTGGCTCACGTCCTGCTGGCTCAAGCTCGTTTACTTCGCCTTGGCTAACTGAGCGACCAGCACGCTATTCAACATCACATTGACAGCGGTCTCTGCCGCTGACTTCTGCAGCTTCGTGATCGCCCTGTGGTGGGCAACCTTGTCGGAGTTGGGAGCCCCCAGGACACTGACGATCGCGAGGGAGAGCGTGAACGCTTTCGCCTCATTGACCAACGCGATCATGCTATCGTACTCGTGCTGAGGGAGCATGCCACCGAACTTCGCGTAGACGTCTCTCAATGACACCGCGGCGGAGAGCATGGCATCCTGCTTCTTCTTCAGCTCCGTGGGGTAGATCCTCTCACCGAGGACCTTTGCCTTCTCAGCGAAACCAGCGTAAACCTTGAACTGCATCTGGCCGAGCGGCACGCCGTTCTCATCACGGACGAGGGCCAGCGCTGACTCCAGCGCAGCCTTCGCGGACTCTGCCACGGCCATCTCGTGGGTCATCAGCACCTCCTTGCCTGCGCTAACCATTGAGCTGGCACGCTGCATCAGAGAGGTCATGTCATCCATCTGTGGGCAGATCTTCTCGAAGAAAACCAAGGTCGAGTGAAGCTTGTCGTATGCCGCCACATTGAACGCACCCGTGTTGATGCGCTCCTTCTCGTGCTCGTAGTTCGGCGCGTAGCCGTTGACCGCGTCAACCAGGTTGAGGAAGTTCGTCAGCACGTACCCTTCAGTCTTGGTGGTCTCAGCGATCGAGGCGAACACCTTTCCGAGAGCCGTCTCCACGTGCAAGCACGTGGGGCCCAACTCGTTCGGGTACTTCGAGGCGGCGGCCATGATGAGCTTCAAAGCCTTGGTCGCGTCATCCTGCACCCCACAACTAACGTCTGCGCCAGCAGCGTTGTCCGCCGCGGCGAGCAACGACGAAAGCACACCCTTCACATCACCTGGCCCCGCGTCCTCGCCCAGTCTCAAGCAGGCTGCCACGGACTCGACCAAGCACTTCTCGACAGCCTCCTTTCGCGACTCCTTCGCGTAGGATGCAATGGTGCCGCTCATGGCAATCACGTCCTCTCTGGCAGGGAAAGCGTACGACATCTCCACCGTCGAACTAGCAAGCTTCTGGGTCAAGTCGTCCGAGATGGTGCGGTCCCTGCAAGCGGCCCCGGCGCTCACCAAGATAACGTTGACGACTGGCTCGATCTTCGAGGAGAAGTGCTCTGAGTATTCTGGGTCCAGCATGGTCTGTACCTTCGTCAAGTTCTCGCAAGCGGACGTGACAGCCTCAACCTGCTTGGTCAAGCAGTCCTCGAGCATGGCCGCCTCCATTGCTGAAATGCAGGAGCCCATTGTATCGCTCAACGACGTCATGGATTCCTCTTTCTGGATGATGTCCGTCAACCTGGCCTCGTACCACTCCGTCCGCCTCATGCTCTGGCCGACGCTACCGAACAGCGAGGCGTTGTGCGTAGACATGTACTTGTGGAGCATGCGCAGGTCGCTCATGCAGCCAATCTTGTCAGTCAGGGTGCTCGACACCAAAGCACACAACGCATCACACAGAGAACGGAACTCTAGAATCACGTGCAATATGACGTCGTCGATCGACTCGGTGTGCTCGCTGGACTCGCTCAAGAAACCCTTCAAGATGACCGCGGCCTGCACAAGCGAGTCCTTCCCGCTCTGGCCCTTCTTCACGAGAGGGTTCAACAAGTTCGCAGCCACGTAGTTCGTGAAGAGTGCCGCCTTCTCCTTGGGAGCAATGCGGCTGCACGCGAGAATCGGCTGCTTGAGGTCGTAAGCAACGTCCCCTGGAATGGCCCACGGGCGCAGACATCCGAACAGGGCGCGCAAGCCTGCCTCAGTGGTTGCATGCTGAAGCATCTCCTTGACCCTGATCTTGAAAGCGGACGTCTCCAACGCCGCCGAGGGCTCTACACCGTTGCCGACGATGATGGTACCCACTGCCTTGTTGAAAGCATCTGGCAACAAGAACTCCAAGTTGTCGTCCGCCAGCTTCTTCGCATGATCTACGAGCTCGAGGTGGTTGTGCAACTTGTCGCGCTCGTCCGTGGTCATCCTGCTGCTCTTGAGAAGGACTCTGGCATGGTGCTCCTGGACGCCGAGCTTCTCGCCGTCGGTGATCTGCTGCAAGTCCAGCACCCTCACGTAGTAAGCTGCATCGTGCCCCCTCGGGGTGCCTTTCCTCTCTGGCCCGCCAGCCTCAGTGGCTGGATCTGAGAAGACGCTCCTGCCGTCGTCATCGGCGTGGCTGGCAGCCCTCTGGATGCGGGACGGCATCGGGCTGCGACCGTAGGCGCCCGCGTCGGCTGAGGCAGCAGCAGGGCATGCCGCGCTCGCCGCAGAGGAAGCTGCAACCCCACTCTGGCCACCTTCTCCACCACGCGCTCCGACGGTGACAACGGGCTGATCCTCAACGAACTTCTCCTCGCCATCCTCGATGTAGATGTCCTCCTGCTCTCCCTGGGTTGCGCCAATGCTGTCTTGTTTCTTAAGCCTCTTCTTCTCAGCCGCCTCCGCAGCGGCCTTCGCACGCTCGGTGACGAAGGCTTTCTTGAACGTGTTCAACTCAGGGATCTTGCCATTCAACAGGCCAGAGAAACCGCTCGACCCGTTGGCAGCATCCAGCACATTGTGCATCGCATGAGTGTTCATCTGTGCTGCCAGGTGCATCGACGGATCCAAGTGTTTGACAGTGTCCGAAGCGCCATACTCGGAGAAGTAGCTGAGAGTGCGAAAGGGCATGAGGGGGTGCTCGAACAGGTAGAAGGTCTCAGCCACGTTGGAGCCCTCCTTGCAGACCTCGACTGAAGGACACGCGGGCATCTTAGAGTGCGGCTCGCCATTCATTTTCGACTTGAACTCAGTCTTGTCGAGCGCCATGAAGTCCTTCCTGACCCGCCAACCTGAAGTGCGAGTGGCCTCGACGCCATGCTGCCTGAAGTTGAGCAGCTCAGGCGACGACTCAATGTTCTTGTCGACCTCTGCCAGCGCCCCCTGGTTCGCATCATCGCCAGCATACTCGCAATACTCTGGCCACGAGAGGTACATGTGGAAGCCGCCCTTGGAGTACCGCTTCCAACACTTCGCACACTTGTCATCGAAATCGACCATCTGGCCCGTCCGAGGGTGTGGCGCCTGGAATGGCCAAGGCTCGCTCGCTTTATCGCTCTTGGCGCCACAAGATGAGCACGTGCACACTCCAAACTGTTTGGCTCTCTTGTGTGCTGGCTCATCGGGTGCCCCAGCCGACGCTCCTCTGCCGCCCCTGCCCTTCTTGCGGCCTCCGCCTGCACGGCCTCCGCCGCGACCGACCTCTGTCCCTGCGCAGGAGGCTGCCCGCTTGCCGCCTGCCCTCGCCGACGGGGCGACCGACGGGGGGGCGCTGCCCCGACCGCTCTCCATGCAGACGCCCAGACCGCAGAAAGAAAGTCGGAGGCTGGTCCCGAGTAAACTTGCTTTGCAGAAGTTGCCCGAGCACAAATGGCAACGGTGAGGGCAAGGCGGTGCTGCGAAGACCTGCAGGTGCACCGACCCCAGGGCGCATTACGACTGACAGACAGGCACATCACGATCTCGGTGCCACAGCGCGGTTATCTTTACGCCACAGCGGCTAGGAGACTTTGGTATCCCGCCTGTTTCGTTAACTTCGCGCCCGCGCTTCTGGAAGGCGGGGGGGGGGGCAGCAGAAAACGAAATGCCTACGTCATCGCCCAGACGTCCCATTGCCGCAGACATAAGGGCGGGACCCCAATGTGCATGCGCACCAACGACGTTGGCACAGGAACGTGGCTGGTGGGGACCACTTACGGCAAGAGAGCCACGTCTTCCGACCTTGGACAAATGGAACAGCGTACAGCGGCTGGGGGAATACGCTTGCTAGGTCCCGTAGCCCGCAAGACTCACGCGAAAAACTACGTTGTCAGGCCTCAAATGATAGGCCCGCCGTCGGCGAGATGAACGCCCCGAACGCCCCTGGACCTTGGGCACCGAAACAGACAGGGAGGGCAATTGGTCTGGAATGTCGTGAAGCCCCTTCCCGTCCAGCAACGGCCCCTGTGACCCGTGGGCTAACCAGACGTCCAGACAGGAGAAGCCACCGCGAAGCGGACAAACAACGGCCGCTGCTGCGCGCGTCGGCCCCCAAGCTTGCCGAAAAAAAGAACGCGCACACGAACCGAAGGGGTTGGATAATTGCTGTCAGGAAGGGTTTCACTGGCACGTTCGCAAACCCTTCGTTTAGTCAACCGCTTTCATGAAGAATTTGGTAAACGCGGCATTCCTGTTTATCACGGATGCATGACGAACTGTTGATTGCAAGCTTTTTTTCTGGCGAGTCACATGGCCAGGGCGGGGATCCACCGCATATGTGTACACATACAGAAGGGGAGTGCAGCAACGCTGCGTAGTCACACGCGCATGGCGCGGCACGGGGCCCTCGCACTTGTGCGAACGAGCCAACGGTGGCGGGCAACGACGTACATCCAGCTGGTGAAGCTACGCAGCTGGTCACAGCATGCACCGCGACACCACGGGGCAAGCAGCGCCACGCCGCGAAACTGGTGCTGATGGACGAGCGCGCATCCGCAAGGATGCGACGGCAAAGGCCTGCCATGCAGGCCGCGTGCTGGGCGCGCCCAACAGCAGGTTGCTACCAGAGTGATGTAGCGGCTGCGACAGACTAGCGCGGCGAACGTGCGCATCGCGCTGACCCTGCGTCGCCAATGCGACGGTGGGGCCACAAGCGGCCGCACAGAACGCAACGCCACGCGCGGCTCGCATAAACACAACGCCCACCACCGCCCGCCCCAACGCCCGCACGCACGACCACCCATCCACCCCCGCCGCCGCCACCGCCAACCCCCGCCCACGCGCAACGAGAATTCGCTGAATGTCAAGAACAACCTTCCGTTCTTCAAGCAGATGGCCGTGGCCGAGATCTCGACGGGCGCCCCCTCCCCCCGCTCGCGCATGCCGCGAAGAAACCAATCGCCCGAGCGCGCCCCCGCTATCCCGCGCCAGCCCGCCCGCGCAACATACGTCGCCGCCGCCTCACGCACTCGGGCGCACTGGCGCCATGGCCGCCCGCCGACCAACGCGCGCGCCCTACGCAAAACCGCCCAGTCGCACGCCGCAGACCCCTGCCGCCACTGCGACGCTGGGCCGCGCTGCGACCCAAGTGCGCTTGAAGGGGGCGCCCACCGACCGTAGGCATAGGCACTTGCCCGCGCGCGCACGGCTGGGCGCAACCCCGCCGCAGTGGCAAATGCGCGCTAACACCAGTGCACACTGCGACCGCCTATTAGGCAGTGGGACCACACCGCCGCCCCGCTCTGCGCGCGCGTGCCCCCCCCCCCCCACCCGCCAACTCAGCCCTCGCCCGCGCGCGACCCCCCTTCCCTCCTCCCCCCGCCCAAACTGCCGCCGCCGCGCGTTCTGCCCTCGCCCGCTCACGGGTTAGGCCCTAAGGGTGAGAGGCGCAACGCGGCCGTGGCGGCGACAGCGCGCGCCGATAGGGTTGCCCGCGCGCGTAGCGTGGTGGCGGCGGAAAGGGCGGGGCAGAGGGTCAACGTCGGGTGCGCGCTGGGTGGACACGCTGGCCGCGCTCCGAGCCATCCATGTTGAAGCATCGCGCAGCGGTTGTCAATGGGCGCGTCGGGGCCCCAAGTTGCATGCGAGTCGGCGCGGTAAGTGGCGCCGTCGAATCGCAGTTTCGGTGGGCGGCAAGCCATGCGCTCGCGTGGGCGAGGGGGCGGCGATGCCAGCCCGCCGAATATATCGGACAGCCACCGCGGAGCGTCGGGGACGCAATATTTGCACGAGCGGGTTGGGCGGGGCGCATGCGACGCCATCGTCGGCGCCTTCTTCAGGGGCTTCGCGTGACGGGAGGCGTCGCTCGCGTAATTCCTTCTCGCAATCGGCGCGGGTCGCCTGCTCACCCGCCCGAATGCAATTCTCTAGCGTCGGGTCGGCGGGAACGGGCTGCGGGGATACAACGTTTCCAACGTGCGGTTGGTTGCGCGAGTGGTCGGATTGGTGCGCTAGCCGTCGCGACAACCAAAGTCAAGCAGGCGCGCGGTTGTCGTCTTGGTATCAATGCGGGCCGCTGGCGGCGACCATCATTGATGCAGTTTGCATGCGGGGTCTTGAACCCGCCTGTGGGGCCATGCGTGCAGCAAGCGATGGTTGCATCAGCCGTTTCTGGGCCTTCGGTTTGGCAAGGGCGTGGCGTGCGCGGCGGGATGTGCCCGCTTCTTCGCGTTGGCGGCGAGGGCCGCGGTTGCGGCGATGTGCGCGGTGCTGGCGAGCAGTGGCGGGGGTGGTGGCTGTTGCGTGTTGTCGCGGTTGTTGGCGCACGGGTTGGCGATGCGCGGTTGGGGCGGCGCGGGTGCGTGCGCGCATGCGCACGCGACTCTGCGTGCGCGCGGGCGGCGGTGGCGGTGGTGCATGGCTGGCGCGGTGTCCAAGATGGGGGGGGAGGCGGCGGCGGCGCGCGCGCGCGGTTTGGGTCAAGGTAAGGTGGGTGCGTTGGCGCGTGGGCGAGGCGGTGCACGGTGGAGCGGCGAGGTGCGCGCGTTTGCGCGTGGTGTTATCGTTGCACTGTGGCGCGGGCGCGCGATGCGATGGCGGTCGCGGCGCTGACGGCACGGCACGGCATTGGTGCGCAGTGCGAGGGCGCGCGCGCCGAGTTGACACTGCGGCGCAGTTGATCAGGCGGGCGCGCGGCGGTTCGCAGAGACGGCGGCGGCGGGCGCGGAGCGCGCGGCGAAGGGGTGGAGGGGTGAAAAGAGGGGAAGGTGGGGGGGGGTCGGCGAATGCAACCGAATCAACATCTCATTCCGTCGGCACACATGCCGCCGAGTTGCTGTAATACATATCTGCCACCGCCAGCGCCCGAACCCTCTCGCTGGGAAAGATTGCCCACCGCCCTGTGAGCCATCGCGCCAACGCGAGGACCGACGGCGCGACCACTGACCGCCGACAACGGGTGCATCACGTGGTGCGGTGCAATCTGGGGTCGGTACTGGGACGCCCTTGGCGCGCGCCTGTCCGACGGCGGGGCCCCTGCCCACGCCGACCGCCCGACCGCTCCGCGCGAGCCGTCATCTCCCCAGCTGGCACCCCGCAATGTTGAGACTGTCATGGCATGGCGCCCGCCAGCGCAAACCCGACGACTCGTCGCGGCCGTGTGCGCGCGCCGCGCGCCGCGCTGGAAACGTCGGGGGCGGCGGGCGGCGGCTGGCGGCGACGGCGGCGGGCGCTGCGAGCCCCCGACCGCTGGCAGAGCCAACGCGAGCGAAACCAGCCTTGCTTGCGGCAAGGGGCTGATATTCTACAGCGGCGCAAACTGCCGACCCAAGCCCGTTGAGCAGCTCAGATGCGCTCGAAGAGACCTGCCCGACGCATGCCCCGCGGTGCCAACCAATCCTCGCCATCGGTCTCCAAGGCGGCGGCGCGCCCCCGCGATGCGCTTGCGCCGCGGGTGGTGGATCGCCAACGGCGGCGGCCGCCCCTGGCTACCCAGCCTCATGGCGGCCACCTGGGCCCAACCGCAGCAGACTGCACGCCGCATACGGCCGCGCACTGGCGCCCCCCACCTCGTCGGCCCACGCGGCCGTCGCTGCGGCGCGCCCGCCCGCGAGGCATGGCCCTAGAGAACGCGCGCGGGCGCGCCGACAAGCCGCGCGCCAATCGCTGAATATCAATTTGGGTGGGCTCGGGTTGCCGCATGCGCTGGCCGATGGGCGCCGCGCGCTGCGTCAAGGGCGACAACGCCGAAATTAAAAGATGCGCTGTCGCGGCGTCGCGGCGAGGAGCGCGGGGGGGGGGGGGAGGGGGGTGCTTTGCAAAATTCCGATGCGTTGCCGCAAGCACGGCAAGTGCGTTCGCTTCCACGCTCGCACAACCGCGCGCGCGCATCCGAATGGCGCGACATGGTGAAGCGGTTCGTGCAATTGAATGGGCAGCGTTGGCTGGCGCGCATGCGCAGGTGCATGGCTGCGGCGCGCGCGGCAGCGGCGGCGACGGCTGCGCGCGAGGTGGGCGGCTGCGATGGAATCGGCTGGCGCTGGCGCGGGCGCGCAACTGGCTGACGCGGCTTGGCGCAGGCGGGCGCGGGCGATGGCAAGGCGAGATAGTCGGGAATTGGAGCGCGACCGCTTCTCTCGACTGGGCCAGCGTTGCTAACAGGTGGCGCGAACGCCGCACTCCTGAAATTGGCCAACCGCGCCGAAAGTTCCGTGGCCGCGCTACCAGGCGCGGCAGGTGCCGCCCGACGGCGAAACGCCCGCTGACGGGCCGACGCAAGCCCGCGACACGACTCTCCTGGAGAGATGCGACATCTAAATTTCCCCGAGCGCAACTAATCAAACGAGTCGAACCCAAACGCCCCCCGTGCGCAAGACTAGTTCAGCAAGTCAAAACAGCAGTTGAACAAGTCAAAACAGTAGTTGAACAAGTCAAAAAAGAGTTGCGCAAGTCAAAAAAGAGTTGCGCATTTCGCGCCGCGATTCGGAATTCAAACTGCACCACGAAATCAAAGTAGTGCGCATCCGCCCGACGGAACAACCTTAGTGCAGCTGCCGCATTATGTCGGATGCAGCGCCGACACAGGAACATCGCTGGCTTCACTACACATGTGCCATGGAATGCGGTGGCACCTCGATCGCGCCTAAGCCGCTTGCCCGCGGACTGCCGCACGCGCGCCGTCAAGCGGTGGCGGCGGCGCGCGCGCGGCGGCTCGATATGCGCCTGGCGGTGGCGTCGCTGCGCGCAACGAATGTCTGTCGCAGCGCCTCGAACCGCCACCACGGCGCCGCTCGCGCCGTCCACCGCGCACTTGCGGTAGTAACGTCGCGGTTCGGCCCCCGTTGTCGACCAACCCACGCTCTTAATGGCAAGTCGCCAAGCAGTGCGCGCTGCTCTCCGACCCCAATGAAAGGCGCGCTGCCCCGCAAGCTGCAAGCCCTAGACGGCGATCAGCAACGCCAAAGCACAGGTGTAGTGGCGAAACCGCCCTTACTTGCGCGCTCGGTGGTCGCCCAACCCGTAGCAATGCTACTTGTGGCCATGCCAGCCGCTGTTGGAATACACGAACCAACCACCTCTTTGGTGCCAAGAGAGGGCGGCGGCGGCAGCAAGGGCGGCGCGCGACCGTCATGGCAACAACTGTCGCTACAGGACTTGCGGTGTCATCCGTCTTCACAACAACCGCCCCAACCGCCGCGTTGCAATCGCAACGGCCGCCGTCGCCTATGCCGTGCTAATAGCACTGGCACTGCGCATGGCAATGCTACCCGAACCACCTGCAGCCGAACTGTTCAGAGTCGCCGTGGCGGTTTGACGTAGCTGTTACAAGTGCGGCATGCTTGCATGCGTCGCTGGCGCGTGTCGTTATGTCCGTCGCCGCCGCCGCAGTTGCAGTCGATGTACCCGTAATGGCCGCCGAAATAACAACAGGAGGGGGCATTCAATTGCCGCTATCGCGTTGGCCCCAATGGCACAGATCACAGCCGTGGGCGCAGTGGTGGTAATGTGCTTTGTCTGTTGTGACATGTGCAAAGGTTTTGGGAACGCGTGTCGCCCGATACGCAGCATGGGACACAACCTGTGCCATGCCTGTGGCGAAGGTCGGACAATCAAATGTCGCGGCCGTCGCGCTCATGGTCGTCGCGGTGGCAGAAGAGCAAGCGGCAATTGCGGTGTCAACAGTAGCTGCAATGGCGGCATCAACCGCAGTAGCACCAATACCCGTACTGGCCAGCAGAAGCAACGCCTGCACCGACCCCATGGAATGATGCGTGGCCGCGGCGCTGATCGCAAGTGCGTGCGCGCGCGCGTCACTACAGTAGTAGCTCACTCGCGATTCACAATTGTCGTGGGCGCCGCCGCGCTCGCAACGAACCGTGTAGAGCGAATCGCAGAGCACACCAGCCACATGGTGGAAATACTCACGGGCGCCGTTCACAAAAAAGCTGTAGCGCTAATGGCGATAGCAGTCGGCCATGGGGCAAAGCACGCACGCGCACTAACACTTCCGCGCGCAAGAAAGGATGGCGATAATAGCGCACGATGCCGCCTCGCAGTGCCCAGCTCCCGCCCATGGCGTCGCGCAGGCATTGCATTGCGGCGGAGGCGCGCGTGAAACACTTGGTCGCGCATGGCTGGCGACCGCAGGGCCGCCGCCACAAGCCCAACCATGCAGGGGTCGCGACTCCAAGGCGCGGGGCGATTGCGCACTTCGCTTCGGCGAAGCGCGCTAGCAACAACAACAGCAAGTTGGTTCAAGCCAACCGCTGTAGACCGCGATGGAGAAATCAACCCATTCCGTTGAGCCGCCGATTTGTTCGAACCAAAATGGCACCTGTTCCTCGGTCCTCCTATTACGACCTCCCTCCGCCCCCCATCCTCTGTTCTACCCGATTGCCCCCTAAATGGTCACACTCCAATCCTGACAGCGTTTTATCAACGGCTGGCTTGAACACGCAGTCCAATTTAGAGTCGCCGCTGCACTTCCTTTTGCACTGCACATGCGTATATGCGTTTGTTCTTGGGATGTTGTCGCACATTGGGGGGCATGATAATGTTTGTTTGTCTGGGTGCTGATGATGTGCTTGATGTGATGGGTGCGCACCCTGGTCGTGAAGGCGTGTGAACTTGCACATGCATGAGGCTCAACTTCCTGAACGCGCAACGAGGGTGAATGCTTTACCAAGTGAGCCGCTCAAGCCTCTCCCGACTGCAACGCTCTGGCACAGACTTGCGACCACGCGCTCTCGCAACTTACTGCGAGCAGCGTTGACAAAATGCTAAGTGTTACTGCACCGTGAAATGTCTGACAGCGAACGGCTTACACGAACAAGCACCCGAACAAGCAATCTCAACTGTAACTGCAGCCCCATTGCTAGATCACACCATTCAATGATGCACCCAAGGGACGGCACTCTACTAAGTGCCCGTGCGAATGGGGAACACACGCTCGAAATATCGGGATGTCAACGCGCTCGCAACATCACTGGCTAATCGTCATCGACATGGCGAACATCAATCTGCATCGAGTACTTCGCCACATACTTCACCCTCCTGACGTCGATGGATCGCATGCCCACTTCATCGATGGAGGTGTTAATCATGCGGGCGAACACGTTCCTGACGTGGCCTGGCATCTGGTCGAAGCAGGTGTAGCTGTGCACCATGGTAAACACGTGGCCCTCATTCTCTGGCCACACGTTCTCGGAGAAAGAGGGCTCGTCACGCACCGTCTCGACAACCGTGTCCCTGCCATCGGATGGCTGAACTGCCGCGGCTGGGTCCGCAGCCGATGCAGCAACAACGTCCTCTGCCACGCCCTCCTGTCCTGATCCGCTGGGCAGCGTATCCCCGCTCGGCTGCGGCTCGGAGCCAAGGGTGTGGTCTGCCCCCGTCCGCGCCCGCTTCGTCTCTGACAGGTGCTCTGGCGCTCGCTTCGATCGGCGGCGCCTGGGGCCGAAGCCCGAGTTGCCCGTCTCTGGCGAAGTGGAGTAAGACCCTTCGCTCAGGACTTCGACGGAGTCTACGGAGTCTGACATCAAAAATGCGAGCGCTGCAGAATTGCAATCGGAAGAATACCAAGCCCTAACCGCACCGAACTCAAATTGCTACACGATGCTGGTGACGATGATGACGGCCATGCTGCCGAAGCTTGCGATGGATGATGCGGTGGTGGTGGAGGGGTTGTGGCGCTGAATAGAAAGGTGTTGCAAAGCATGGGCTGACGCCGCTCCGCTCGAGGATCACATAGCCCCAACGAGGATCCCAACTATAAGCGGCCACGTGCCACACATCGGTTCCACAAGAAGCCGCGCCACCATCAAACGCGCCAGAGACATACCTAATAGTGCTGACGGAAAGTGCAGGATGGAGGGTGGATCCTGTTCAAAGGCGGACCCCCCCTCGCAGACACCATTCGTACAAAACTCATCCCATTGTGGCCAACCGAGCCCCCGCAGGGCGCACTACTCTATGCCTACCGTGGGGCCCCGTTGTTCCCATTATGGCCCAGGGCACATATTTGGGCTCATGACGAGCTCATCGTGTCATGCGTGTACATGGTGGCCTCGCATTTTCCACGGGCTGCGGGGCGAACGGACGCATGGCGGGGGATTACTGGGGGATGGGCGGTGCAATTGAGAGACCTGGACTGGCGTTTAGGGGTGCGCTTCATGCCGTGCGCGCTCTATCGCTCTTCTGACTGTGCTGCCCAAGGCGAAGCCTGAAACCTGGGGCGGCAAGCCGACTCGGCGCATAAGGCATCGGCCATTGAGGGGATCGGCCCTGCGGGCTGCTCTTATCTTAGCCCCGTGTGAGGCCGAATGCAGACAAAGGAAGCCAGCTACCTGCCCAAGAGGAGCCCCGCCCAAACCTCGCCCAGCGCCTCTCAGCCCCCGCGGGATTTCCGATGGCCTCGGGAACGGCGAAGCCGACGACGACCAAGGCGACGACGGCGGCGGCGACAACGACTGCGGCGGCGGCGGCAACAACGACATCCAGGACCAGGAGGAGGGCGAATACGAGGACGAAGACGTCGACGGCGGGGACGGCGATGGCCGCCATCATGACCCACAGACCCCCAAGACTTCACCGTTGCTAGTTTGTTTCAAGGCAGCCCTTTGGGCTCAGACAGTCCACTGGGACGCTCACGCTTTAGCAAGCTAGCACTGCCTGGCAGCGCCTTCAACTCCCTCCTGTACCGAACACGGTCGCGGTGACAAGGGAAACACATCTTGTTGCCCACGTGCTCCTTCCTGTTTGGAAACGCACCAGAGTAGGCCATGGAGAGCCATCCCATCATCAAACCAAGCGGCCTGCCCTGAGCAAGCCTCCTCTCGTTCGGCCTGATCGTGCGTGTCAAGCGGCATTTATTGCCGTGGGCTGGGTTGGGGCACTCTGCAACAAAGTCACCGCTGCGATAGTACACGATGCGGCCGCCACCAGGGATATCCAACGACTCGAGGGCTGCAGTCTTAAGGCCACCAGCCCCGCGAGAGCTCGAAGAAGACGAGCTGCTCGAAGAACTGCTGGAACTGGAAGACGGCACGGCCTCATCACCGCTGGAGTCGCCCTCGCGCGCAGGAGGTTCATCGCCGTCAACTGCATGGTGATCGCCGCCCGTGTCTTCACCTCCGCCGCCGCCGCCAGGCTCGCCGATGCCACCGCCGCCGTCAGCAGCGTCCAGGCCACCACCCGAATCATCGCCATCTCCTCGGTCAACCTCGAGGTGGTCGAGGTGGTGCTTGACCAAATCAAACAAGTCGACGCCAGCCTCCTCGGAACAGTCGGACACCGCGGCATCCGACGCCGCCTCGAGATCCTCGGGGTCGCTGGCGCGGTCCGCATCGTCGCCCGCCACGTCGTCAACCTCGCCATCCTCGGCGGCGCCCGATTCCTTGTCAGCTAAACCATGAAGCACGACATCTCCAGGCTGGGCAACTTTTCTCTTCGACATTCGCCGTGGTGGTGGCCACACCTGTTGCTCGCCGCCTGGTACAGCTTCCACTGGGACGGTGGTGACGTCGAGGGCGCCAATAACCTCCACCGTGTCCACGAGGCGGAAGATGCGGCAAGTCCACGTGCACGACCGATCCAGATTTGAGAAAAAGCCCCAGTCGTGCTCGTACGCGTTGGTCGCAGACACCCAGATGTACGGACTCGGCGCGCCGCCAGTGACCTCATCGAGGACGTGGTAGTCTGGGCGGTACGGGCTGAAGAGCACGAAGCCAATGTGGAACCAGTGCACACCGTGGCCAAACTTGTACTCATCAGCGGCAGCTGTCTCATCATCGGACACGGCATCGCACCAGGCGGAACGCTCATGCGCGACGCCCTCGAGCCTCATAACCAGGAAAGCGTTCTTCAACAACTCGATGTTTTCAGAGTGCCGAGGGCAGACAGACTTGATATGCCGCAAGACGCTGTTGCGAAGGCGCAGCGTCTCCTTGCCCCCCTCGGAGCAAACGCAGAAGCCGTGCTGGTAACACTGCCCATGCCCGCATTCGCGATCACGTTCTCGCCATGCAGGTTGGTCGTCGTGTTGGATAACCCTGTTCTTATGAGCCCAATCGCGCAGGAGAACGCCAGACATGTGGGAAGACCTGCTGTTCTCACAAGCAAACGCTGAAATGAACCTGGCTTTCTCCGACAAATCGAACAATACCTCGAATGCGTCCATGGCGCTCGAGGGGAGCGGCTGCAAAGCTGGCTTGCATGGGAGAAACGACGGACACCTGTCGATCAAGCCCTGGACCTTGGCCTCCGCATACTGAGAGTCCCACTCATCGAACTTGCCTGCTGCCTGCCCCTCCTTCTGCCGCCTGGCTAAGCGGAACGTGCTCGCCGCCATGCGGGCCGCTTGGCAGTGCTGCTGGAAGCCCTCGTCGGTCGTCAGCGCCAACACTATACTGGGCGCACCTTCATATGCTGCCTTGTCAATTGCAACCTGCAAGGAGCGCCGATGCTTGAATCGCTGAATGGCCCTGGTCGACACGCCGAAAGCCGAACCGCCTGCGCGGTGAGCGCGACGTGCCCTCTGTCCCATATGCTGAAGCTCTCTCTCCTGAGGCCCGTGCAAGTCTCGATTGCGGTACTTGGCTGATATAGCATGTAGGTCTGGCCTCCCAACGGCACCAATGGTCTCTCTCCTCACGAAGCTTCTCCAACTACCTCCGCCTCCACGCCTCTTCTTTCGAATCGTTCGCCGTGGCGCGCTCGTCCCCGACAAACCAGGCCCTCGCAACTGCCGAGCCCTATGATCCTTCAAGAACCATGATGAGCTCGATGCCAATCGGGTTCGGAACCTCTGGCAGACAACCTGGGCGTTGACGTACTCAAAGCTAGCGCGGTGGGTGGAAACGCTCTGCGCGTCCACATGTCTCTTGAAACTGCCGTGGTCGTTCTCCCCCTTGACGTTCCCCACGTGGGTAATCTGCGCAACTGTCAAGAGCTTCGCCAAGCAGTCCTCGCCACCGAGCTCGCCATCAGGGTGCGACTCGAAGATATGATGGGAAAAGGCATCGCGAGTGCATCTCGGTCGGCGTTTGAGGTCGGGGCCTGCCGCGGCGTTCCTGACCATGGCGAAGAGCGCCACTGGGAACTGCTGAGCAGGCCGAACGAGGTAGGAGTTCACCAGGCACCCCGATCGAGACAACATCCTGAAGCACAGCGCGCGAAAGCGGAACGTCCTCTTGCCAGGGGCAATGAAGCGCCATATGTTGGAAAACCACGCCCTCTCCAAATCGTCAAAAAACTGACTCTCGTAGACCAGGTCCGCGTACTGCGATAGACGGTAGAGCCTCCCGCCATCTGGTTGCGGGTCCAGCTGGTCCGCAGCAGCCCTGCACCTCTGGTCATGCTCCCACTCGTCCCCAGAGCTGTGCAAGTACGCCGACATCAACTCACGCCAAGGCTCCATGGTACTCCGAATGGCTTGCAGCATGTGAATCGGCTCGGCCTGAAGCCACTCCATGGCAATGCGACGGTGCTTCTCATTCTCGACCTGCCATGCCCGAGCGTCTCCGCCAGCCGCAGCTTCATCGCGGGCGCCGCGCGCATCAGCGGGCGCGTTGGCATCCGCCGCCGAGGCCGCGGACTCGTCTGGCTGGAACTGCTGGCCATCGGCTCCGACACCGCCGAGAGGGGCGCCGTCGGTGCCGAAACTGCGCAGGAAGAGCTGGTACGCTGGAAACAGCAGGCCGTGGATGCAAGCGCACAAACCAATCTCGTCGATCGAAAGGTCCGCACCAGTCCACCGATGCCTTGGGTACGTCCTGAAAGACCTCCCCAATCAGACGAAGTTCAAGCACCGAATGACATTCTTTGTAACTGAACGGCGAAGCCCAACACCTATAGGGCCTTCCCCATCAACATACACAATCAACGACGAATGGTCGTGCCATGGCCCGTTCAAAACTGCCTGCGCCATCTGCATCCTCTCGTAAGATAAGCTACCCCTCCTGAGGAACAACTCGAGCATGAGCGACTGGTACTCTTCGTCCATGGCTGAGGGGCGCCCCCTCCTGATATCCAGTCGCGTGCGTGCCGCGGCGATGAACGCACGCCTGAACTTCGTCATCGCAGCAGCCGAAGAAACTGATAGTGATAAATGTATTGCCGCTGTTATATCGTAGTCGACGAGGTCGTAGGTCTTCGAGTGCCCAGTGGAAACTTTATGAACATTGCATGGCATGTGGAGGCTCATCCAGTCGGGCCCACGATCTGCTAGGATGCCCCGCTCCGTCTTGTAATTCGATGCTGCTGCGTCTGTCGTTGCAACTCTCAACTTGGCGGCGTAGTGGTCGGCATCTATGAACGTCGCAGCTGTCTCCGTCACGGCGCGCTTGCAACAGACCGCTGTTCCACGGTCAACAGCCTGAACCCATGTAAGCGCGGGGCCGAACAACTGAATGAGACGGGAGTTCACCCCTGCCCCAACTCGGAATAGACATGCCCAGCCATGCTCTGAACCAAATAGGTGGGTGCGATCAGTTGTCTTGCCAGCGGCGCGCTGCATGACAGGATCACAAGGTCTGGCGACCGCCCCGCCGTCGAAACCCACGACGTCGCCGAACAGCTGGTCGTCAACAAGCATGCCTCCAACGCTTCCCGTCGTGTCGTGGTGGCTCTGATCCACGCGGACCTTCATCTCAGTCGCGTCGTACCTCGAAAATTCAACGAACAACAACAGTTTCACGGCATCCCTCCGAACATTCTCGTGGAGCATCTGTATAGCACAACGGTCACAGTGCACGAGTGAACTGGCAAGAATGCTCAAGTTGCGCTGCATAGAATCTCGAGGTAAACCGAGCAATGACGACGCTGCTGTCTTGGAAGCAATGGTGGGGCGTTTGCTCGGGTCTAGGTACAGGCTGCCCAACTTGACCACGCCGCCGTCTAACGAAACCTGCCCCGACGCAACAGAACGAATCACAGCATCGAAAGGTCGTCGAAGCGGGGCTGCCGCGAAAGGTCCAGGACACGACTGTATCGCCGAGCTCTCGCCGACTGCGGGGTCCCACAGCCTGCGCTCATCTAGTGGTTCCCACGGCACGATCGGCCAGAAACCTGGGTCGACGTCCATGGCGTCATCATCAGCTGGATCAGCGGCAGCGTCTCCACTGTTGCCAGCGGCGCTGCCGTCATATGCGTCTGGGTCGACGTCGGCTGCGCAAGGCTCGCAGTCGTCGTCGGTTTCGCCGTCCAGTGCGACCGCCAGCCACGGGTCGAGCATGGGCGGAGTGGAAACACAAGGAAGCAACAAGGCCGCAAACATTAGAGCCCCAATGGTTGCGGAGGACGCTGTATGCGTTTGTCTGATGTTATGTCGTTGCGAAACTGCAAAATCTTCCTCGTCGCCTCCCCTCCCCTCCTCCTCACCCTGCCCCATCCACCACCACCCCGCCCTTACGTGGCTCTACTGCCCCAGTTGTGATTCAAAAAACCCGCGGGCGTGTCCGCCGACCCAACGGGGGGGCACAAGGCGCGTGAGATGCATAGCGCATTGGGCCGTAAGCCTCACAAGGGCCCGAGAGGGCCAATCATGTGAAAGCCTCGGGTGGGCCTGTATGCTCCCATTGCAAACAATGACAATCCCAACCTGGGCCTCGACGGGCCCCCAAGAGCAGCTTGCGTGCCCCGTCTCTGCTCCGTTAGGAAACGTTCACCTGTTTTGTTATGTCGCTGCCCTGTCTCTATTATGTTCGTCATGTACTGGTTTCTCAAGAGTCTGCCGCTCAACCTTTCTCAAATTTGAGCGCAATTGTTTGCGCAACTGTTTGGGGGTTTTGTGGGGAGGTCGGTTTCGACTACGTTTCGAACTCCAAACGGCACTTTTCAGGTTTTGGCTCCTGGAGGGCCTCTAGCAGGCGGGCCCGTCTCAAGGCTAGCAGCTCGCTCGGTCGCAGGTAGCAGTGGAACGTGCGGCTGAGGGCGCACGCCATCGCCACCTGGCCCTTCAGCAACAGGATCTCCAGGACCCCGCGCAGGATGAGCCAGGGAAGTGGCGGGCGCTAGTGGCCTGGTCGCCTGCGCTTCCAGCCCGGCAGCGCCCGGCTGCTCCGCGGCACCACCGCCCGCAAGGGTCGCCCCAGCGCTGGCCTCGCCCACAGCACCGCCGACAGCAGCTTCGTCGCCCTGTCGGGACGCGCGCCTTCCGAGAACTCGTCGCTCAGGCACTGCAGCAGCGCGTCGCCCCACTCCAGCGCGCTCCAGGTGGGCAGGGTCTTCGGGCCCAGCCAGCGGCAAAGGCCACTGAGGCAGCGCAGGTAGGTCTGCTGCGTCGAAGGCCTCACCGCTTCCAGCTCCAGGCCCGGGACGCTCGAGCCCAGGAGGCGGTGCCACGGCAGGGCCGTCGCGGCCGACGACTCGGCCGCGGGGCCTCGGCGTCTGGCGCGAGTCCTCGCCGTCGGGGCACCCCGAGGCGCGGCCGCAGCTCGGCGGCTGCACGCAGGCGCGCTCGAGGCCGGCGGCGGCGGCTCCCTCGGCGCGGCCGCCAGGGGCGTTCAGTGTTCCATCGCCCCGCAAACGGCGAGGCTCGAACCGCCTGGAAGGGCCGTCGGCGGGGTTCCACTCGGAGGGAATCCAACGAACTGAGACTCGACACGAAGAGGCGAGCTGAAGTGCGGTAAGGTGCCGCAACTGTGCAAGGATGGGAAAATCCGAGGCTCGTCCATTTGCAACTGCACAACAGATGCACATGCTATCAAAGAAAAAGAGAAGCCGGCAGCCGCGATGCGCCACGCGGCGCACCTGCCTCCGCATCGCCCAAAGAAGCGCCTCGCCCTCCAGGAGATGGATAGGAGCCTTGCGCCGCCAACGTCTCGAAGCCGCGGTCTTCCACCGAGGTGACTTGCAGAACTCGGCGGGCACGTCGGGAAAGGCAGAGTCGCTCACGGCGCCCTCTCGCAGGGCGCGCGCCCTCGAGCCCTCGGCCACCAGCTCGCTCTCCTTGAACCGCCAGCTCTCTCTCGCGCGCCCGGCGCGGTCCACCTCGGCCGGGGCGGCTGCGCACTCCACGGCGCCCAGGCCCGTCAGGGACGCGTCCACGGCCATGACGCTAGGCGCCCAGGTGCCGCGCAGGTCGGCCCGCACCAGCGGCAGCAGCGCCCGCGCCCAGGACAGCTCCCGACGCACCGAAGGCCAGGGCCGCGCACGGCGGGCGCAGCACTTGCTGATGAAAACGTAAGAGGCGCTGAGTAATCTGAGCATCTCGCGCCGCAGCAAGAGGACGCACGCCAGGTGTCCGATCAGCCTCTCCAGCTCGGCTCCCGCCAGGAGTGGGCGCGTCAAGATGCGGTCCAGACTAAGGACCAGCCGCCAGAACCGCTTGGGCGCGATGTGGATCGCGCCCTTCACACCGTCGACGTGGAAGCCCAAGAGGTCCACGTCGACCTGCGGCCCGGAGACGTCATGAGTAGCCAGACCACGACCCCTCAGCTGCCTCTCCATCGAGTCGCCATCCACCTGGACTGCCTCCTTCTCGGCCCACAACGAGGCGAAGTTGTCGATGTGCAGGAGAGCAGCGGGCTCACGCCCAGCGACGGCGGGCGCGCAGCGGCGATTGCAGATCCAGCGCCGAGCGCCCATCGGCCCCGACGGCAGCAGCTCCGCGTTCGCCGCCTGCACGAGCGCCACGGCCCAGCCCCAGCCCATCGGCACCACGCGAACCTGGAAGTGCACCAGCTCGGCGCTTCCAGGAAACAGGTCGAGCAGGCGGCGCGGCAGCGCCTGCCGCGGCGCCGCCAGCGGCGCGAAGTCGGTGCGCAGGTCGACGGGCAGGAGGAACTGGTAGTAGCAGTTCTCGACGCCCCCTCGTTGACCCACAACCTTTGACCAGCGGGCAGCTCCAGATCGCCGAGGGCCTCGGGCGAGGCCAGGGCGACACTGTCGGGCGGCACGAACTGCGCGTTGGTCTTCCGAGGATCGAAAATGATCCGCAGCGAACCGTCCTTCTTACGAACAAAGAAAACCCCCACAAAATTGCAAGCCCCGGTCGCCGGCTCGACGACCCCAGAGTCATAAGCACTGTTCAAAAACTCGGCGAACTTGCTCGGGGACCTCGACAGGACGGGATCCATCGCATTGCCCAGCTCGTCCGCCATCGCCGCGCCGTCCTGTGCACGCGCCGCTGGTAGCCGAATAGCGCGGCCACTATCCTCCAGAAGCTTCTGGTAGTGGTCGGGCAGGCAGCCGACGAGGTCGATCGCCTGGTTGCCGACCGCCGGCAGGGCCAGCCTGACACGCTGGTAGGTGGCGAACTCTCCGGCGACGACGCCTCCACAGGCGCAGCTGGACCCGCAGCCCCGAAGCGCAGACCACGCTCCCGAGGTGGTGAGGTCGTCGGGCGGAGGCGGCACGGAGTAGTAGGCCCTGGCCAAGCTGGCCACCGCCTGGCGCTGGATGGCACCTGGCAGCACTATGGGGCCCCGCACCTCACCGCGCCCGCCCAGAGCGTTGAGCGTCGCGACGTCGTCCTGCAGCCGCGCCTCCGCAGCCCGACGGCGTGATCGCCGCCAACGCGCGCAGCGCGAAACACCCGGCCCCGCTGGCGACAACCCCTCCAAGAGGTCCGCCAGGCAGCGGCCCGTTGGCAGTGACAGCAGATCGCGAGCCCAGCAAAGGCCCTCACCTGCAACAGCAAGGCGGCTCGCCATCCTCCTCAAGCGAGCAGCCCTCCCCTGTGCAGCTGGGGCGACGGCCGGGGGCCTCCGTCGTCCGAGGTAGCTCGAGCAGCTCCACCCCCCTGCCCGACGCGATTCTTGCGCGGGTTCTTGGGAGGCTTGTCGTCGTTCGTCCTGCTTGATGCACTGGGGGTCGCGTCCGTCGAGCGAGCCAGCTGCCGCTCCTCCATCGCCTTGCGCTGCTCCTTGAGCACGGCGCTCTCCTCTGACAGCTTCTGCGAGATCCAGGTCTCCGGCGCAGGCGCCACCAAGGCGCGCCCGTGTCGGCCCTCCTCGCCCATGAAGAGCCTGTCGTTGTCGAGGTGGCCGCTGCCCCCGCTTGCCGTCGCCGAGACCAGCATCCTGGCGCGCCTCTCCTCCAGCAGCTGGTAGCGTCGCCCTGCGAGCTCCAGCGAGGCCAGTTCGCCGAAGTTGAGCTGGTCGTACGTCAGGGCGTACTCGAAGAGCCGACTGAGGGACTCGTGCTCACCCACACCCCAGTCGCTGGGGCCCAAGCCCAAGAGCTGCCGCCATCAGAAGTGCCTCCGCACTGGCGTCAGCTCCTGGCGGGCGATCTCGCGAGCGAGCCACTCTGCCGTCCGAGGTCCGCTGATGGGCCAGTCGTCGAAAGCCGCGGCGGTGGTCAGCGACGCGGCCTCCTTGCACGAGCGGCGCCGCTGGCTCGACTTCTCGTGCTTCACAGGCAGCGCCCTCAGCTCCCTGGGCGGCCCCCCAAGCGCGGCTCCTCCTCTGGGCGTCGGCGCCTGTTCGCCAGGCCTGAAGAAGGGGCATGCGACGAAGAGTCCACCGACCTGGGCCACCCCGCGATCGCCACGACGACACCCAGCCTCCAGCTCTGACGCGCGCCTCGCCCCGACTCTCGGAGAAGCGCCACTCGCCCTCCTCCGCCGGCAGGTCGCCTTCCAGCGCCAGCGGCGGCGGGGCGGCGGCGGCCGGGCGGCGCCCAAGCCCAGGTCCAGCTTCTCCTTTTCGGCCAGCCCCGCCCCCTCGGCCTGCAGGCGCAAGCTCTCAGCACGACGCAGCGGTCCCTGAGAGGAGCCACGGAACATGTGCGTCGGCCCGCGGCTCCAGCCCAGCGGCAGACCGCCCATCGGACCGAGCGGCGCCAGACTCTCGATCCCATCCTCGAGATCCCCCAAGTAGATGTCACGCTCTGGGGCGGCCACTACCCACGAGCCCTCATGCACGCGAGCGCACAGGAACCGCTCATGCCAGAGCAGCTCGCGAGGGCCCACGTCGTAGGAGACGAGTACCCGCTGGCCCTGGTGAAAGTGCGCGGCCATCTTGGCCATCAGACAGGCAGAGGCTGTCCAGGGCGCCTGCCTCGCCGCGGTGGAGCCACCGCCAGCCGCAGGCCGCCGTAGTGCAGACCCCCGCGAGGAACGCCAGCACAGCGACCAGCAGCACGACTAAGCCCTGGTAGCCCGAGCACTCAGGCGGCGCACAAGGCGCTAGGACCGTGAGGTTGGCGGGCACGCAGCGCTGCAGCTGCCCTTCCAGCAGGCGCAGCAGCTCGCGGTCCGCCGAGAAGCCCTCACCGAAGTCCACCTGGCGCGTGCACCTACTCTGTGCGTGCCAGAGACTGCCGAGGTGCGCCAGGCCGCCCGCGCCCGCCGCGGCGGCCCTCGCCGACTCCACGGGCGAACCCCCGGCTCGCGCGGCTGGATTGAACCAACGGTTGCGGATCCACAAATTGCCAGGCCAACGCGATTAACTATCCCCAAGGGCGTGTCCTCAGGTCCTCTGCCCACTCCTCGGAGCCTCAATCAGTCGAAAACGCACTGGTAAGCTTAGGTATGTGTTACGCTTTAAGCGTTGCCATATCCCAGGCTTTGGCTCATATCGCATGAGCAAGAGAGCAAGACGAAGCATGGGATCTGGAGTAAAGGATAGGATGGGCATCGTCAATGGAAAAGGTATTTTCCGATCTCAGATACAAGTCGTGCGCCTCGGTGAGGCACAATCACATATTTGGCCGGGCCCGGCTTGAGCCAGGCACGGCAGCGGTACATGCTCGATTTATACCTCGCCTTTAACCTTCTCCGTTTAAAGTCGGAGGGGGAGGAGACGAGCAGGCACCGCACTTCTACATTACGCGGAAAAAACAGTGCTAAGCAGCAGCGGCTGCCTACAAGGCAAGGGCGCGCGAGTAGCCTCGCTACCGGCGAGTTTCCTCGCTACTAGAGCGCACCTGCACGCGGGTTTCCCCGCTAGCTCGGGAGGCAGGGCCGTCCTGAGACGACCTGCCCGCCCTATACGGTGTATGTTTCTTCAGCTCGTGCTTGAAGGATTGCTGGCCGGCCATTACTTGTAGGAGCAACGCGCGGTCAATACTACCTTTGGTATGACCATCGGCAGTCATATCCCGCGTGTCACACCATTGAACGCTTTCAACGATTCCGCGCTCCATCATCTGGCGGATCCAGCTAATGTGCCCAAGCAGAGTACATTCTGTGGGCTTCTTCAGATCTTTGCTAGACAAAGACTTGAAGACAGACTCGGCATCAATAGTCAGAGTGACTTTGATACATAGACCACCCATTTCCAATATGTTCTTTAACTGTGTGGGGGTCAATGGTCCCGAGTGTAGCTCGTGGAGCGTTACAATGGTCGGGTAGCAGTCTTCCAAGTTGTGGGCTGCTGCCAGTGTTTCCGCAGAGTAGCTCGAACGCACCTGCAGTCGATGAGACTTGCAGTATGCGTCCACCAGGTGCACGACGGGTTTCCCCGCTTGCGTGTGGCCACGCCTCAGCAGGTTAGCCCCGCGGATACCATAGCCTTTGACTTCGTCGTCTTCATCTCCATTGAGACGGCGATAGCCAGAATCGCTATGCAGGTCAACTTCTCCTGTTGGAGTCATAGCTTGATACACGATCTTCTTCGGACCTGCCTGTAGTTTCCTGGTAACCGCGTTTAGTCGTCGTACCTGGATGTTTGTCGGTTCCTGGATACGTTGTAGTGAGACAACATAGACCATCAGCCATACCTGCGTGATCAACGCATAGGCTAGAGCGCCACGAAGACTGACGAACATATCAGAAATCGTCTTTGTCGCTTTGCTCTCAGGATCAGCTCCTGTGAGTTCTGGATGTGTGATAGGACGAAGCTGTTTGATGTATTCGTCCTGATCAAGAGTGACGCTCCCATCATCGGTCTTGTTATACCGAACGGCACAGTTTGTGTATGTGTGCTTGTTCAGTTTGCACTTCCCAAACGTATCTTCAACACACTTGACATACTTGTCAATAGCCTCTTCCTTCCCAGTCATATTGATGTCATCAACGTGCTTGGCTGTCAAGAGGTTTGAGCTCATCTCGAACTCTTCGTCGTATGAAGTAGGCTGTAGCCCAAAGCTCCTAGTGATGGACCTGAGCTTCAGCGAGAATGCCCTGGGAGCATCCTTCGTGCCCGTCCCCGGCTTCAGACACCGAAGACAATGCTTTGATTCGTCATATGACTCAAAGCCTGGCAGTGTGCGAAGGACAGCTGCTGACCCAGGTGGTAGTGTGAAGCACACCACACGCTCTTTCTCGCCCGTTGCCGCGGCGAGCTCGCTATAGGTCAGTCCCTTCAAGAAAGCCATGTTGATGTCCAGGGAAGCGATGATCCAAGCTTTGTTGCATGCAGCAGAACTTGCGAGCAGTCTCTGGCTTGACCTCCTTGCCGTGCCAGAGAAGGTTTCGACATCAAAGGCTTCAAGGTCCATGAAGCCACGGAGTACCAAGCGTAACCTGATCGTCCTTTCCATTTCGCCCTTTTCGTTCTTGACAAACTTCCATTTGTATACGTAGCGTGAAGTCATGATGTTAGACGCTTTGCTCAAGTCAGTCATCTGGAAGCATTTGTTGTCAAGCCAAGTCTTCAATTCTGTGTAAAGGGCTTTGGAAACTTTGACCGGATTTGCTTGGATGTCGGCCTTCGTGAGTAGATCGTCTTCCTTGACGACCACGGCACGTTTGGAAGCAGCACTAACGTATACTCGCATAGTTGTGACGCTGCTGTCATCCAACAATCGGTGTTGCTGCTCGGACAGGACGACTTTGGACATGTCTGCTGTGAAGCAGAGCTCGATGTACTTCCCGTGCTCATCGGAGTCCAGATCATATTTACTGTCCGGATCCGTGGAGCATAAGGGAACGTAGTAAGAAGTGTCCATGTCGTATCCTGGCGGGTGACCCCGCTCCGGCAAGTGGCCTTGCACATCTTCACAGGTCGTAGAGACTAACACACACTGTGTGTCTGTCATGTATGTGGGAACTGCATGCATGACTTCTTCTGTGTCAGCTTCAAGGAGTGTTCTGTCATCCATCAGTTCAGCATACCACGACTTCAAGACAAAGGCATCCAGATCTTCTTCTGTTTCCTCTATGATGGTCGGGAGCCGACCATCGTTCTCCGTAGGAGGCTCCTCAGGAGCAGCTGCTGGAGGTGACTCGCTTGGTGGTGGACCATCAGCGAGTTCCTCAAACTTAGTGAGGTCTCGGTCAAATCCAGCAGACGGCTTCCTGGATTTAAGACACTGGATGATGCGTGAGTGTGTAGATCCTGTGATGTCATAGATGTTCAAGGCAGTGCCATCAGCTTCATAGTAATGAAAACCAGGGGTCACATCATTATCATAGTGCACTAGTGTACAGCTGTCTGCATAGGGTGCAGCAGGCAACTTCGTCAGGCTCTTGGCAAGTCGTACAGCAACAACGTTTTCAATACGAAAGTAGTTGCGTATGAGGTACTGAAGAGCCAAGTGCACCTTAGGCGAAAGTCGGCTCGCAGCAGTCATCTGCAGCCGACCCTGTTTCGCTGGTAGATATCCGAAAGTCATGGCGGGTTTCCCCGCTGGCAGACCGGCAATAAAGGCCAATACTGTCCGAAGGGCCGTATTGTCCGATCCTATCTCGCGGACCATAAGTGCTTCGATGTACAGCGTGTGTCGTGTGTCAGGATACTGTACTCGCACCTCGCGACTACCGACCTTCACGATGACCTGGCCTCGGTCAGGTTCGTTGCGGATGACCGGGTATGGACCACTCCATCCACCCCAGTCGTCTTTCGTGGTGGTCGGGCGATGATAGTCCACGAGATCTCCCTCTTTGTAGTGAAATTCACCCGTAGCAGTAGTCTTCGTACGGAGAGCCCTGTTCGTCTTGGCAACCGCAGTGGCCTGCGTGATTGCCTCCAGACTAACCCTCCTGATTGTTTCCTCCCTTGAGTGATCTGATGATTCAGCGGACTGATCATGATCCAAGACAGGGAAATCGGGAAGCATAGCTGGTTGTCTGCCATACAGCGCATTGTACGGAGACACTTCATTGTAGAAGGTAAATGCGTTGCTGGCAAACAAGGCTTCATGTAAGAGACGAGTGAAATTCAGAGGAATATTTAATCTATTCAATTCTTCTCCCATCACGTGTAAGAGGTGTCGCAGGATGCCGTTCCTAGCTTCGATAGTTGTGGCGTGTTGGCCACGCGCTCGGATACGAAGCTCTGTTCCCTTAGCCTTAAGGATGGCCTTTGCTGTATCGTTATTCAGTGCTCCTTCCCCATCGGAGTATAAGATTTTAGCAGGGCCATGTTGCATCCAAGTTGTATGATAGGCATCGAGAACAGTATGCATGGCTTTATCAGGAATCTCTGTGCCAGCTGCCCAGCGAATACAACGGTCGATGATGTGAAAAACAATATGTTCCTGTTTGTAAAAGAAAAGATCACATTCGACTTCCTCGTTGAAACGTCCTGGCAGTGACACAGAAGGCATCACCGTGTTGCCTGGTTTGTCCCAGGCTCGACATTCTCTACACGAGTCGCAAATGCCTTTGATCAGACTCAAACGGGTTTCACCCAGACCAACCTTGGTTAGAATCATCCGCATTTTTGGCTCCTTGGCATGAAACCATCTCAAGTGGAGTTTGCGGAGTTCTCGCTGCACTACAGCTGGGTCAAAGCTGCGCAGGTTTTGGAGGCTGAGCTGAACGTCGAAGCGAGTCCAATCAGGGAGCCTTGGCCTTGGCCTCGGCTCTGCTTGAGGCTGCGGCGGTGGTGGAGGATCTCCTCCCTCCATGCGTCCGCGCCTTGCTGCAACTTGTGGCAGTCTACGGTGATCGTCAGAGCTGCCAGCGCCAGTGTTGCCACCATTAGCCCCTTCGGCTCTGGTGATGTCATGGCTGCTGGCGCCTGCGGTTGGATCGCCCTCACCAGGCCGTGGCGGCCTAGGCGCGCGTATGCGCGCTCTCGCGGCCGGCGCCGCTTTTGCGGCTGGCGCCGCTTCTGCGGCTGGAGCCGCTTCCGCGGCTGGCGCCGCAGGAGCGGCTTGCCCCGCCGGGCGCGGCTGGCCAAAGTTATCTGGCAGCTTCCATTTTTCGGCGAATCTGCATTGGCCAGATATCTTGGTGTGGTGAGGATTGCTCTTCTGATATTCCTTCTTACAGCTTGGACAGTCCCAGTAATACGGTTCAACATCATACCACCGACACATCTTCGGATCCCTGCTGTGCTTTGGTGATTGCTTGTAGTTGTTGTCCACACAGCCAGGGCACCCAAGACCGCCAGGTGGTGGTCGCCAGATTTCTCCGTTTGGGTGTCTCCGGATTGTTGGGTCGTCCAAGTCGTAGCCAGCACTGTTTGTTACGAACGCATAGCTGCGTTCGCGATTCGCGAATGGATCGCGACCGTAAGCAAACAGGTCTTTGGCGATTTGCACCGCATCAACGATCAGTGACTGCATTCTGTAGGTATGCTGTGCCGCCCTTGCTAGTTCTTTGTTACAAGCATTGGCGTGCACATGATTACCTGGACAACGCTTGCCTCTGAAAGGTGCCAACAACTCTTCTTTGTTTGCCATCATCTGTGTTGGCTTGCGGATGTATTGTCCAAATGAATCTTTGAGACCAGTCGTGCACTGATCAATAATCGTTTGGCAAGTGACCTTGCGTTGTGCCAGTTCCTTCCATGGCTGGATCTCATCCACCCACGTGCCCATTGGTTGTTCCCTGAGAAAGAAACGTCTTAGGTCGTCTTGTAATAGAGCGACTGTTCCACAGAACGTGATATGAGGCAGGTCCTCTTTGTGGTGTTTAAGCCACGTATCATGATTGACCTGTGCATTGAAATAGGAAGGAAGTCCAGTAGTTCTGCAGCTTGGCTGCAGAATCGTGATCTTGACAAAGCAAGTCTTGAGGTAGTGGAGGACTGCTCTTTGTACTTCCGAGTTTCCAAGGTCAACCATAGATATCTTGTCAAGGTTCCCGCCTGACGAGAGCCCCCTCTTGAAGGCTAATATGGATATACCACCCTTGCCCCCACATAATTCAAGCATGTCCACTTGATTGTTTCTGCCGTAGCATAACGACTGGACCATCGAGAAGACATCAGCATGTGAGTCAGCGGGTTGCCCCGCCGGTAACATCATGAAGATGTCCTCTGATTCGCTGTCCGAGTCCGAGTCGTCAAGAGGAACGTCGTTGAAATATGTGGAGCAGTCAAGCCCTTTGAGGTCCTCTCCACAGTCGTCGTTACCATCTTCCACTTTCTTCGGGATTTTCTTCGGTTTGATGCCGGCTTCTTTGTCAGCTTTCTGCTTTTCTTTCTGTTTTATCCTGGCATCAGTGGGCAACGCAGTTTCCGCGGAGAGATCCGCTGCGGAGGGATCCGCTGTTAAGTCAGGAAATGGCGGAATTTCAGGAAAGTTGTTGGTGGGTCGCGTTTGGCAACGCTCAATCGAAGGGGGAGGAGATCGATCGTCATCGACGATCGTCACACGCTTTGGGCGTGGCCTTCGCGACTCACCGTCGCCATGAAGAACTGGAGCCGGAGGCTCCCAGTATAGCCGAGTACTAATGTTTGTAACCCCATCAGGTAATGGAGCTACATAATTGTACCCAGTTGGCTGATCCTGGATTCTGATATCTTGAACGATCTTATTCGTGTCCAGGTCGGTCGTGACTCTACGAACAACATGGTCCCATTGAGGACCCTTTTGTGGACATTGGACGTAGTGTCTGACCTTTTTGTCAACGCGTGTACACACACTGAGGTGTACCGCACTCCGCTCATTCCTGATCATGTTGGCTTTATCGAGTTGATCAAGGAAGCGTGCAATAATGATAGCCAAAGTTTTATACCGAAACTCGGCACGTTGCTGATCTTGGCCATACCAATCCAAATCATGTTCCTTGTGTGAGCCACAAGTACATTTCCATAAGTTTATCGGTATATGAGGACAAGATGTAGCAACTTGTATATAAGAACCACTGGGATATTTACTGGATCGGTCAAACTTGATACCGAAATGACAGAGTCTCATTCGTATAATGCTTAGCTTCAAATCTTCGATAACATCTTTGATCGGACCCTGTTTCCAGAAATACCCGGGTGGCCCCAGGATAACAATCTGCATTCTCAGAGCACGCGCTTTGATCAGGAGATTTTGTATACGTTGATAATGTGGTCCCGCCCTCTTTCCTGGAGTACGAACGTACCAATCAGAGGGTGTGGCCACCCACAACATATTGTAGTCTCCTGCCAACAAATTTCCCAAATACTGTGTTCCAGTTGAAGTCATTACCTCATTATGGGTAATCCGGTCGCATATATATCCACGGGTTCGGAGTTCAGCGCAAGCTGTGCGAATATCTTCGATGACAAGACATTTTGAATGATATTTTTCCTCTCGGGCCTCAGCGCGGCCAACGTATGTCGCGAGGAGGCCGGTATTCGGCTTCTCTTCGCAAGCGAGCGCCGCCGGCGCGCCCGCCTGCCCCCGTCAGCAGCGGTCGTGTGACCACGTTGCCGTCTGACTCGGGGGCATGCTGTTAGCGGATGGCTCCGCAGGAGGCGCTGGTGCGGCTACGCTCACGATCTCCACGCGGGTTGGCCCCGCAGAGTCCGACGAACCTCCGCCCGTGTAGCTTGGTGGTGGTGGCGGTGTCGCGGGTGGCCCCGCTTGGTTCTCAGGCGTCCATTTATTCACCGCCTCCTGGACTGCCCAGAATATCTTAGACTTCAGGGCATCCTTCATATGTGGCCAGGTCCCTTCGGGACACTGTTGGCCCTCCCACCAGCTGTTCAGCGTCCTGTCCACGATCAAACGGGTCGTGTCTTCCAGGAGCTGCTTGTCGAGGTACGGCTCGACAATGTACGTATCGGTCGTGACGGTCATGGACTGTCCCGTCGCGGGTTGCCCCGCTGTGGTTTCGGCGGGTGGCCCCGCACTTACTCCGGCGGGTGGCCCCGCACTTACTCCGGCGGGTGGCCCCGCACTGACGGGGTCCTCTTCGTTCTCCGTCTCGGTGTAGCCATCTCGACTGCTGCGGATTGTGAAGGTGTTCGTGACCGTCTGGCTTTTAGCCCCGTCATACAAACCGCAGGGAATCGCGAGATGTCCCGAGGGAGTTTTCTTCGCCTTCAGGACCTTGGCGCCCCTTCCCAGCTTCAGGGTGTAGTCACCGCTGGGGAAGATAACCTTCTGGTAGCCTGGCTTCAGCACGATGATCGCGTCACGTGCTTCCATGGCTCCTAGGCCCCAGATGGCCGGGAGATTGGCACCCGAGCCTTCTGCGATGTTGGAGGCATACTCCTCGATACGGGGGCTTGCCTCATTGGCGTATTGTACCCCGATCTTGAAGTTGCCCATCTTCCGACATATCGCAGCGCCCTCACCGACACCATTGATGTAGAGGGTCTTGCTCAGGGTGCATATGGCAGGTCTGTGATTGTACCTGGCCATAATCTCCTGGAAGGTTCGCGCCGTATTGGCTCCAATGATGTTCACGTTGGACCCAATGTCTAGCATGAACGAGATGCAGGGCATACCGTCTTCGTCAGGAAAGAATGTCCCATTTCGCGCTGCCAGAGCCATTGTACCATGGTCATTGGTGTGGTACGTGATCTGCGAACCGAGTGTACCTTTCAACAGGCGTTGTTCAAGCACCCATTGACTCATGGTTAACTCGGTGCACCACATCTGCTCATATTGGCGGCGCTCCTCCACGGTAATTGGTTCCTGTTCAAGAACCCAATAATTCGCAGATAGTGTGGACATCCATTCACCTCCTGGCGGCAGCGTGTCCGTGTCGTCACGTGCATAGGTCAGCCCCTCTGTATCGATCATGAATGTGGTGTGGAACTGGGCTGCCTCCGCGCTCTCAGCGCTTGCCCGGCTCCTAGCGCTGACCGGGCTTGCCACACGCGAGGTCCTGGATGATCCAGTTGGCCTTCGAGTCCCGCCTCCGCTCCTGCCACTCCGCCTGATGTTGGCCTCCATTGCCCTCAGGAAACCTGGATTTGGAGGTCCATTTGCGGGTGGCCCCGCTTTGGCGGCGGGAGCCGCTTCAGCGGGTGGCCCCGCAGCTGGGGGCTCCTGTGCTCGAAGCGTAGGCAGGATTGGCATCTGGATGCCTTGCTCTGGCGCTGGCCAGGGGTATGCCTGTGCAGCTGGGGCACGTGCGGATGGCTCCGCCGATTGTGCGGCTCGAGCCTCTAGTGCCTCCACTGCTTCCCGTAGCCGACGCATTTCCCGGGCATCTGCCACGTACCTTTCCTGCTGGCGCGCTTGTTCTGACTCAGCGTCGCGCTGTCCAGCATACGGGAAATGTGCTATAACTATGCCCGGCCCACGACATACAGCGCAGGGGGCCTCGTTCGGCGCACCTGGCCGCTGATTGCGGACGTGCTGCTGTGCAACACGATCCCAGCATATATCGTGGAAGAAGTGCCCACACGCCAGTCTCCACACTATAGTGCCCATCTCGTAGGTGTCCATACAGATTGGGCACTGTGTGAAGTTGTAGTCTGAAATGACTGGAGCAGGCACGTCTGGGCGAGTCCGAGCTTGGCGCTCGAAAGTGGTTTCGCCCTCCCGATATGGCGTCGGTGGCGGCCGTCTATCTGTCCGTTCAGCGGGTGGCCCCGCGTCTGCGGGTGTCCCCGCTTGGGTCTCACGCTCAATCCTTCTCTGGATCGCGCGTTGTTGGCGCAGCCTGGCGTTGTCCCGAGCCTGCTGCCTAGATGCCAGTATCGCTTGCTGCGTGTTGTGCACGTCGCGGATGTAGTCTGGCATGCTGCCCATAGCGGCTGGCACCGCGAGACCAGCTGGCTGAACTACGGTCTCGGGGTCCGTCGGCGTGGGCATGTAGGCGTAGTGCGGCATAGACTGCGCATCGACCGCTCGTGTAAACTGCAGACGAAACATCTCATTGGCAAGATTCCGAGTGTATTCGTTCGCAGGTGGCCCCGCAATCATAGGAGTGTTATTCATCTGCGCGTAGTACTCCGGGTACATCGGCGCGTCCATGGCCTGTGCCTCTGCTGGTCCATGATTGTCCCATCCATATATTGGGTGTGATGCTATTCCTGGAATAAACACCTGTCGATATGGATTCGTGGGATCAGCATTTGGAGCATCTTCAGAAGTCCAGCTCCAGAGAGGCCGAAAGTCGCCATGATTCGTAACATCTATGTTGCGGTTCCGCAACAGGCTGGGCACTCTATCAGCTTGTTGCTGCAGAAAGGTAGCCTGTGCTCTTAAGTTGGCTGCCCGACGTTCGTAGTCTGAACCTTGCTGTCCGTCAGCGGGTGGCCCCGCATGTGCGGGTGGCTCCGCAGGCGTTCGCTCGGCGGGTGTCCCCGCAGCCACTCCTCCTTCACTACCCCTCGGAGTGCCAAAGGGAGTGGTCGCCTGGAGTGCTGCTGCGAGCGCCGGATTCCCGCGAATCGCCTGGAGTCTTTGCCACAAGCTGTTCTCGCTCGTTTCAGACGGCGGAGTCCGAAACGGCGAGCCACCATCTGAACCGCCCATAGGGACAAACCTCGCACCTCCAGCCTGCTGCGGAGGGCGTTGTGGTTGTGGTCCTAGGACGCCTGGTGGCCCCGCAGGAGTGCGCAGGTTCCTCTGCTGTGCGTCTTGGATACCTGTATGCACTGCCCACGGGTCAGCACGATATAGCTGATCGGTCAGTCCAGAGACGTCGGCTGGTGTCAAATAGCTGTTGAGGGCCTGGACCCATGTCTGCTGGTCCGGCCTCCAAGGAGATGCTACCGTTGCTACTGGTGTGACCACTTGTTGCCATGAACCGTCCGAGGTGTCTACCGCGGGTGTCCCCGCACCTGCGGGTGGCCCCGCTTCAGGCATGACCTCGTCCTCCTGGGCATTCATCATGAGGACTGTCTGTGTGTCGTACGGTCGTGGAGCAACATCTTGCTCGGTCATGATCAAATTGAATGGGCGACCGTCCGTCTTAGTCCAGCCCTTTAGGTACATGGCGTGATCTTCCATTACACCCAGAGTTCTGTCACACAATTTAAGTGGCAGGTAGTCATCGGTGCGAATCCTGTCCGCGGGTTGGCCCCGCCTCCGCGACTTGTCATAAGCCAGCGGATTGCTCCAGGCTTCGCCGACCCGATATTTCGCAATGCTCACAATCTGGAGGATATGATCGGGCGGTATACGTCCGTCGTGGCCCCGTGTCATGACTATGTCATTTGCTGATCTCCATAGGGAGAAGCCACTGGACAGCATCTTGTTGATGCTGCAGAATATGAGCACCTCCGAGTCAGGACGGATGCCCGATTGAATCCTCGGGTCGCCCGGGAGGTAGGGGCAGCCGTGCACAAATTGGCGCCCCCCCTTCCTTTTAGGGTTGTCCTGTGCGAGGCATGAAAGGCCATTAGCAAGGATGTCCTTGACATACTCCCACTGTGTCCCGTGGATGAAATATACTGGGTCGTCTGGTTCTTTCATCCATGTTGTGATCGGCTTATAAAGCGACTCGGGACAGTGGATGCCTGGACTGCTGTGGCCGTTCGTGGCTCTGATGAAGTACTGTGGCCTGCGTGCCGTTGGTCGAAACCTGGGAGGCAGCAGCATGCTGTCATCAACGCACTTCATCTGGAGCCTGCCCTTCTGCATGCCGTGATGGTCAATCATCTCACAGCAGTTTAGCAGCACCCAATACACGTATGACGTGTGGGGCCTGCCCTTGATCAGCACCTCGTGCATTTCACGATAGCCTTTCCACTGATCATTTTCAGTCCAGTTTGTCAGCAGATCGTCAACAACAACCCAGCCATCGTATGGATCGAAAGTGCTAATCTTTTCGAAGTGTCGGCTGAATCCGTCCTTCCAATATGGACTATGGCGTAGGGCTGTAGAGAACCATATTGACACCTTGGTCATTTGCCCTTCGCGCGGCAAAGTCGGATCCATGCCGAACCTCTCCATGACCTTCAGGAGCTCTGCTTTATGCTGCGCAACGCGTAGTGGCGGCCTGTCTCGCAACATATTTCCCACGGTTTGTTGTTCACGTTCCCAGTCGTTGCGGCACTCGAAGTTACGACGATCAGGGCAATTAATGACCTCGTATCGGTCCGTATCGTCTCGAGTGACTCGTGGGTTTATGGTGCGCTTCGGGCCTTTGCCTTCAATGCCTTGCCAGTATTCCATGGCTCCCAGAGGGATGTTCCTAAGAACAGACATTACTGGCTGCCAGCGTGCGGGTGGCCCCGCTAATGCAGCTGGCGGCGCTTTAACGGGTGGCCCAGCAGAGCCTGCGGCTGACGAGGCAGCTCCAGCGGATGACTCCGCGCCAGGGTGCGGGTGACCTTGGTCAGCAACTGCATCATCGGTTAGTTTCTGTCGGTCGCCAAATTCTTTGAGGACTTTGAAGCGTTCTTCTCTTGAGAGAGTGCCTTCTGCGGGTGTCCCCGCTGCTGCAGCTGGCGCCGCTTTAGCGGGTGGCCCCGCAGAGCCCTTGTCCTCCTTAGCCTTGGCGGCCGCTTCTGCCCGCACCGACCTCATCCCAGCTTCGGGCTTCGGCTGCGCTTTCATTCGTGCCGAACCTGGTCGTGGTGCAAGGCGCGGCTGATGCAGAGTTGGAGTCCAGTCACCTCGGAAAGCTGCCTGAGGCTTGTCGCGAACTTCGTCCTTGACATCGCCTTGGGTCGCCGGTGGCATCGGGGTCGATGGTCCAGCAAAAGCCTTCCTCCTCTCCGTCACGGACAGACCGGGAGGATCTACCGGCTCAGGGTCATCCGTCTTGGCGATCCCTCTGGCCTTCGCCCGCCCCTGTGTGCCTTCGGGGCTCTTGGACGGGTGCCTTTTCGCAGGAGTCGGTGAAGACGAGGAGTCGGCTTCAGGTCTTGGAGGTGGTCTGCTGCCCTTGCCCGGTTGTGGACCAGGAGGGTCTCTAGGAGGGCCTTCTGGCTGGCCATGATCATGGATGATCTGCCTCATCTGGTCGATGTCGGCAGTACCTTTTATGGCCAGCTTGTACTTGCCATTTTCATGGCGGTGAATTACCCTCGTGCAAAACCACTTCTGCGCCGAAGAGCTGTAGTACCAGCAGGCGCATCCATCAGGGAATGGATTCTCTGAGCCGTCTTCCGCCGCCCATTCTTCATTCAGTTCGGTGTGGTCAGTGCCGGCGGCGGACCCAGCAGCAGATGCAACAGCTATCCAATCTTCGTCCGCGGACCCAGCGGCTGGCGCCGCGTCTGCGGGTGACCCCGCTTCTTTGCTGGATCCTGCGGGTGACCCCGCCTCTTTATGGAATCGGCGGTTCCACTCCTTGAGGCGATGGTCATTGGGAAGCTGTACCCAATTTTCCCTGACGATGTTGGCCACCTCTTCGGTCATAGGGACGCGATCGGCTTCGGTGATGCGCTTTCCTCCTCCAGGGACCTCCTTGTTAGGATCATGGACGTTGCCAGCGTCATCTCCATGAGACCAATTCCACGGGGTCTCACCGCGATGAGGACTCCTGGAGGGGCGGTCCATCGGACAACTGCGCATGTGACCTTTGAAGGGCTCGCACTGACATACTTGTTTCCTGTATGTCTTGCGATCGTTGATGATCTCCTGTTTCTTAGCCCTTTTGTCCCAAGCCTCTGGCGTTTTGGTCTTGCCACCCTTGGTACGTATTATCATGCCAGTTTCGTCCCTTTTGGTGCAGTACTCCTTAGAATACCAGTGGCGGATCACGTCCATCGAGTAGCCGGGGTACCAGTTGATGTACCAATCCGGCACGTGCTGAGCGGATACACCAACGGAGTGCTCAGTACTGTACGGGTAGCCCGATGCATCATGTGTAGGGCGTCTGGGAGCTGAACGGCTCCTCCTGCGGGCTGGCCCCGCTGACGCACTACCACGTTCCATTGGCCTTTGATCGTCATGCTCTGAGTCTCGGGGAGGCGATGGTCGTCTGTCCCTCTTGGCGTAGCGCATGTCCTCCGAGTCCTCTGAGCTGTCCTGGACCATGAATACGTGTTGATACGGGCTTCGGAAGTACCCGATGTCGTTTAACTGCTCCATCGTGAGGTCGTTGAGGTCCATTTGATCACAACCCTGCATAAATACATCCATAGACCAAGCGGGTGGCCCCGCTGTTGCGGCTGGCGTCACTTCGGCGGGTGACCCCGCTAGAGCCTGGAGTGCTGTCAGCATCTGAGGTGCCGACATGTCCGAATCCAGGTATGGACGCAGCCGTGCAGCCCCTGGGCGCGACAGCAGGTCGTTCATGGTTATCTGCTGATGTGCTGGCGCACTCAGGAGCCGGATTGCTTCTGCGACCTGCTCTTGGAGCATGTCCTTATAGTCCTCTTCGGCCTCTTCGGAGTCAGAATACGCGGGATGGCCCCGCATTTCGTCATCAGCGTCTCCCGCCTCCGAGCCAGCTCGCGAAAGATCTGGCAGCAACGGCATGCCAATCACCTGCGGTGCCAGCGCGGCGGTGAGCTCTTCCTCGGTCGCCGGGACGGTCTCAGCTTCGGAGACCTCGTCGCCGGCGGGTGGCCCCGCTGGAAGACCGAACCAAGCATTGAACGCGACCTCGTCGACCTCGTCCCAGCCGTGGAACTCGTCGAAGAGGGTCACTGCGTAGTCTTCCAGGGCTACGGTTGCTTCAGCGTAGCGGGCCATCACGTAATACGTGGAGGAGCCCGCAGCGGGAGCCGCTTCTGGATTGACGTAAAACTCGTAGTCAATGTAGTCTATGTCGTCCATAAAAGAATTTTGAGCCAAATGTACGGATCCCTTTCCTTTCCCCTTCGGGCATTGATCGCGCAAATGCTCTGTGCTACCGCATGTATGACACTTCATAGTATTGCCAGAAGCGTCCCTAGGGTTGCCCCTCCGCCCTTTTCCCTTACCGGAGGTCCGCCTGTGACCCCGACCTTTGCCTCCGATAAGAACTTCTTCAAAGGCTATATCAGTTAAGGACGTGAGGAAAGCAGTAATACCCCTACCATGCATACGGCGTCTGCGACCCCCTTTGCCACGACCCTTTCCAAATCGTTTGAAATGTCGGCGTACTGCACGTCTCACTTTTCTGACTGGTTTCTTCATAAAGCGCCTCCAACGGCGTTTTGATTTGCGATAAGCCATAAAAGCGGCTTCCGCTCTTTGTTGTTCAGAAAGGTGAGTGTCATCCGCTGGATAGTCATTACCAGCAGAGACTATGCCATTGTGCTCATCGTCAGATGAGGTATCTGTGTCAGTGCCAGATTCAAACGGTGAGGGTGGCTGAGACCCTTGAGCGGATGACTCCGCTTGGCCCCAGAGGGTTGTGCCCGAGGGCGGGCTTGCAGTGTAGGCGGCGCCTGGCGAGTAGTTCGACCAGGCGTTCGCCTCAGCTGCCTCTGCCGATGCCTGGCCGGTCTGCCCTAAGAAGGCAGTGGCCTCGTTGGGCATATCGGCTGGGTCAGCCCAGGGATTTGGCTCGCCAGGACCAGCGGGTGACCCCGCAGTCGTGGCGTAGACACCTGCATGTGAGTGGTGCCCTGTGAAGATACCCGCAATGTTGCCAGGAGAGCGCTCGGCAACATGTCCGTAGTTCCTCATCCTGGTCAGCAGCCTGTCATAGTCTGCTTGTGTTCGGGGCATCTGATGATTAAAGGGCTCCAGCAGGTGTTGGGCTCGTGACGCGCCAACGCCTAACGCTCTGAAGAGAATCAGCGTTAGGATCTGAAAGTTGGGGATGACAAATCCAACAGAGTTAGCCTCGTCACGGGCCATCTCGAATCGAGCTAACACTGAGTCGATTCGCTCGCCCCTTTCGACGCGAAAGTCGATAAGGGCAGTGCCAGAGTTGAGCTGGCGCTCATCTTCCAGATTTTCAAATTTGGTGCTCAGTAAGTACAGTATATATGTTACTGCATCCGTTGGCTGTCCATTGACAGTTACACCATAATTGATGATCTGGGAGGGGACCTGCATGGCGATACGACGAGCAAGACCTTGAAGGCCTCGTTGTAGTGCTGCAGCTTGTTGTGGTGGTGTCATATTGCCGCTCGTTACGTTTAACCATGCATGTACTTCGCGAACATATTCGCGAAAAGGCGTAGTACCGGCAGGGTCCCACGAAGGGCCGGCAGTACGCGTGTCGTCCATCCCCTGCCGCATGTATCCCACAGCACATCCCATTATTACCCACAGAATGCCGAAGATAGTTATCTTAATCCAGTGCATGTGCATTTCGGCTTCGGTGATTGGTTTAGGCTGTGGTTTGTCAGGCTCTGGCGTAGTAGCCGTGAGGCGCCTGACTGGCACGGGATGCAGGTGGCCCCGCTGCGGGTAGCCCCGCAGGGTGACCACGTTCTCGATCGAGTTGCCGATTGGCATCTGGTGGAAGTCGGGAGTGAAGTGGCGCAGTGAAGTAGGAGAGAGCGTCTCGAGTTCGCGGGTTGCCCCGCTAGCTCGATCGCGGACTGGCTCCGCTCCTCGCAGAGCCGGCGCAACATGGTATTCCACCGTAGTAGTAGTCCACCAAGTTGTGCCGTGGATTACAGGAATCAGAGCGAGAGCCAGCCACACGAGAGTGTAGCCAGCTCCGCTACCAAGTCGAAAACAAGCTGGTAAGCTTAGGTATGTGTTACGCTTTAAGCGTTGCCATATCCCAGGCTTTGGCTCATATCGCATGAGCAAGAGAGCAAGACGAAGCATGGGATCTGGAGTAAAGGATAGGATGGGCATCGTCAATGGAAAAGGTATTTTCCGATCTCAGATACAAGTCGTGCGCCTCGGTGAGGCACAATCACATATTTGGCCGGGCCCGGCTTGAGCCAGGCACGGCAGCGGTACATGCTCGATTTATACCTCGCCTTTAACCTTCTCCGTTTAAAGTCAATCCTCACTCCTGACGAGTCTTAAAGAGGCGCGGAGCCCAAATTTTCAAATCTACAGCAGCGCCCTGCGTCTCCCCGCCGCTTGTTGCGTGACTGTTTCGGACCCAAGGGCCCCGAGACGGGCCAAGAGAGTCCCAAGATGCCCCAAAACGGTCCAGAAGCGCTCCGAGTCGCCGAACGATCGTTCCAAGACGCTCAAGATGGCCCCCAGACAACCCAAGAGGCCTCCAAGACACCCCAAGAAGCTTCCAAGAGGCCCCCCAAGGGCCCTAGGAGGCCGAAAATAATGATTGCCCAAAAAATGTTTGAGGGATGTTGGCGTTTTCGCCTGTCCGGCTTCCCGACGCGGCTGCTCGACGCTACAAGGCAAGCCCCCGAAAGCCCCCAAGAAGCCCCAACAGCCCCTCAAGAGGCCCGCAAGAAACTCCCAAGAGGCCCAACAACTCCTCCCCAGAGGCCTCCGAGAGCGCCCCGAAGAGACCCGAAGAAGCATCCCTGAGGACTCTGACCCACAGCTCAGGCAAGGTGGCGGGACGGGCCGAAGGCCATTCCACGCCAGGAGGGTGCGCAGGGGGTGCGGTCTCTATGCGCTGCAGGCGCGCAGGGCACGGCAGGCGCTGGAATTCTCGACACCAGAGGAGGTGCACTGGGGGTGCGGTCTCTATGCGCTGCAGGCGCGCAGGGCACGGCAGGCGCGGCACTTTCGCGACAACAGAAAGGTGCGCAGGGGATGCGGTCTCTATGCGTTGCAGGCGCGCAGGGCGCGGCAGGCGATGGAACTCTCGACGCCAGGAAGGTGCGCAGGGGGTGCGGTCTCTATGCGCTGCAGGCGCGCAGGGCACGGCAGGTGCGGCACTTTCTCGGCGCCAGGAGGGTGCGCAGGTGGTGCGGTCTCTATGCGTCGCAGGCGCGCAGGGCGCGGCAGGCCATGGAACTCTCGACGCCAGGGGGGGTGCGCAGGGGGTGCGGTCTCTATGCGTTGCAGGCGCGCAAGGCACGGCGGGCGCAGCATTTTCTCGACGCCAGAAGGTATGCGCAGGATGTGTGGTCTCGATGCGTTGCAGGCGCGCAGGGCGCGGCAGGCGCAGCAATGTCTCGAAGACAGGCAGTGTGCGGGGGGGCGGTCTCCATGCGTTGCACGCGCGCAAGGCACGGCAGGCGCGGCATTTTCTCGACGCCAGGAAAGTGCGCAGGGGGTGCGGTCTCTATGCGCTGCAGGCGCGCAGGGCACGGCAGCGACACCTGGGGGGGTCTTCTGGGGGTGCGGTTTCTATGCGTTGCAGGCTCGCAGCGCGCGGCAGGCGCGGCGCTTTGTTGACGCCATGCGGGTGCGCAGGGGGTGCGGTCTCTATGCGCTGCAGTCGCGCAGGACACGCCATGCGTGGGAATTTCTCGACGCCAGAGGGGGTGCACATGGGGTGCGGTCTCAATGCGTTGCTGGCGCGCCAGGCACGGCGGGCGTGACATTTTCTCGACGCCAGAGGGCGTGCGCAGGAGGTGCGGCCTCTATGCGTTTCAGGCGCGCAGGGCGCGGCAGGCGTGGCAATGCCTCGATATCAGAGGGGGTGCGCGGGGGGTGCGGTCTCCATCGGAAATCCTTCGCAGGCTTTGTGCAACGCAGCGGAGTGCCCACAAAAGGCGACTGGCTCCTCGAGAGCAGAATCCTCTCTCCTTCCTTACGTCCCTCCCTTTCCTCTCCGCCCTGTCCTTTTCGCCCTCGTTCCTCCTCCGCCCCCTGGTTTCTGTCGCCCCCATCCTCCTCCCCACCCCCCCATTCCGCCCCTCCCTCCCATTCCGCCCATCCGCGCAGCAGGCGCGGCATATTCTCGTAATCTTAAGGGTCCGCAGGTGGTGGTCTCTCAGCGCGGCCGCTATCCGAGCCGGTCGCCCAGGGCGCAGCAGGCGTGGCACTTTCTCGACACCGCAGGGGGTGCGCAGGGAACGGCCGCCAACATCATTCTCACATGCTTCACTTCAGCCATCATCACTCGGGCCATAGTCGGAGGTGACGGGGTGAGATCGAAGTGGAACGGAGAGCCCCCCTACCGGGAAATCGATTTCGGTTTCGTGTTCGCGCGTGCCGTGCGCGCGGGCGAGGCGAAGCAGCTGCGTGGGCGGGCGAGAAGAAAGTCTCCTGTGGCTGAGGCGCGGCCGGACCAAATGTGTCTCTTCCGGGCGGCCGGCGGCGCGCGGTGTCCCGCCGGTGTCCCGCTGGTGTCCCGTTGGTGTCCCTGTGGCTGAGGCGCGGCCGGACCAAATGTGTCTCTTCCGGGCGGCCGGTGGCGCGCGGTGTCCCGCCGGTGTCCCGCCAGTGTCCCGCGGTGCCCCGCGGTGTCCCGCGGTGCCCCGCGGTGTCCCGCGGGTGTCCCGCGATGATGATGATGATGATAATGATGATGAGGTGATGATGATGATGATGATGATGGTGATGCTGGTGATTCTGATGATGATGATGCTGCTGGTGATGATGATGATGATGACAATGCGGATGATGGTGATGCTGATGATGATGAGGACGATGATGATGATGATATGATGATGATGGTGCCCCGATGATGATGATGACGATGATGATGATGATGTCGATGCTGATGATGACGATGAGATGATGATGGTGTCCCGATGATGAGGATGATGATGATCATGATGACCATGTTGATGATCATGATGATGACGATGATGGTGTCCCGATGATGATGAGTATGATGATGTTGATGGTGATGGTGCTGATTATGACTGTGCCCCGATGATGATGATGTTGATGATGACGAGGTTGATGATGTTCATGGCGTCATGATGACGATGATGATTATTCTGATGATGATGATGGTGTTGATGATGATGGCGTCCCGATGGTGATGATGATGATGTTGATGCTGATGTTGGTAATGATGATGATGGTGCCCCGATGATGACGATGATGATGCTGATGATGGTGTTGATGATGCTGATGATGATGATGATGTCGATGATGAGGATGAGATGATGAGCACAACCAGGCGGACGATGGATGCCATACAATTTTATGAGAACTCCGACCGCAGGCGACATCAGCCATCCATCCCGGGCCACACGGCCTAGGGCGAGACACGGGATCACATGCCAGATGACAGCATAGGAGATCCCCAGACAGTGCAGCACAAAGGACGCAAGCGACAGGGAGGGAGGGAGGGAGAGCTTGAGCCGCGTGCCACGGATAACACACGGGACTGTGAATTCTCACATGCGGCATCCTTGCGGCCAGACCCTCCTGTGCTTACAGATCTAAAATCACACAGCACAACCAGGCGGACGATGGATGCCGTACAATTTTATGAGAACTCCGACCGCAGGCGACATCAGCCATCCATCCCGGGCCACACGGCCTAAGGCGAGACACGGGATCACAGGCCAGATGACAGCATAGGAGATCCCCCGAATCCCGCAGGACTGACTGGGCCACCAAGGCCGAACCAAAAAGTCAAACTTAAACGAAACACAGTGGTCGCCCAAAGCCCCCAAAACGCACCAACAGGCAACCACCCCCCAAGAGGATCGGAACCAGCGGCCAGCCGACCATCAGGGAAGCACACGACGCTGCTACCTGCCAGGCAACTAGACATCGAGTCCAGAGGCGAGGGCCCGCAAACGACTAAGAGACATTCGCATTGACCCATTGATCATTCAATTCGCAACGGACTGAGCCAATCTCGGCGGATACGAGGCTGCTCAGGCGGTCCAGTTCTTACCGCCAGGAGCCTTCCCAGTCAAGACAATGTGTGGCTTCTGGGTCCTACTGCACAGGCCGTGGCGACAATTGCACTTCTTCTGGAGCGAGTGGAGAGAGGGAGAAAGCCAGGCAGAGATACGAGTGGGCTTCATCCATCGGGTGCCATATTGACACATGTGGAAGACAATTGACTGACGCATAGGCTTCTGGCACAGCTGTAGCATGCGGGGCGCAGACCAAAGCTGGGACAAGGCTGGGTTCTCGATATATACTGGAACACCGCACTTGATGCACAAATCAACTATTCGGCAACTGAACGTAAAGGTGGCATTCCCTGCCGCTAGCCGTCCTTGTTCGGCCTGTGAGAGTAGAGCGGCAGGGACGCCCATCGGGTGGTCGCGCGAGCGAAGTGGATGACGGAGGGCCCTGCTCCAAGACGTGCATGGGGTTCCCAAGAACACCCCCGAGACACATCCACTAGAAATCCACCCCCGAACAAGTTTGATGAAAGCAGGGCGCAGGTGATCCTCACCAGCCGAGTTTTTGAAATCCAGGTCAAGGGCTGAGACGCCTAGGCCCCGAAGGGCCTTCGACAAGGACCCAGGCCCGGCAAACAACTCAAGAAACAAACGATACTGAGACGGATTATGGGACCCTCTCCCACTATTTAACTCCTCCTTAAATCGGGACTGCAGGTGGGCTCGAATTCCAGAGGCGCTGAGGGAGTAAGAAGGTCTCACTGGTGGCTTCTGTGATCTCCTGATGGGCGCAGCCTCCCGGCCGCTCGCACCGCCGGCACACACGTCGCTGACATGAGGTGACTGATGCTGGCCTCCAGGGTCCCGCCTGCCACGACCACCGTCCAGAAATGTTCCATCATGAGATGTCCGAGACGAAACACGTCGCCGTGCACCGAACTGATTTCCGACAACAGCTTTGTCTCCTTGCCGCAACGTTTCAAACTCTTCACGGATGCCCACCTGCCTCGAAGCTGCACCTGGGACGCGCCCCTTCGGCGACTGAGCAGATCGTCCGACGCACCCCCGCGGCGGAGGCAGCACAGGTGGTCCGAGATCTGGGGGAGGCCCAGGAGGCTGAGGCAGCGGCTGTACTTCGGCCTCAAGGCCCCGACCGCGAACGACCACAGGCAGGCGTCGGCGTTCGTCGTCGATCGGAGGTACTCCAGGGCTGGCACCAACCACGGGTCCACGTCGATCAACACACTCTCGTCGTGGAGACCCGTCTTCCCGGGAGTCAACGATCCCACGTCGTGAAGCAGTAGTCCCCAATGTCGATATGGCGCCCCCGCCGCAGGCGAGGGTGGGATGAGGTTGCGGCCCTTCAACTTGAACGTCTCGCCGGGCCTCAGGTAGGCAACGAACGACAGCGCGACCCAGACCGCCATCCAGGGCGCACCCGCCTCCACCAGCAGCAGGCGCACGGCCATGGCAACCGCCTTCGGCAATGGCAGCCGGGTCCCCGCAGGCACTCTCCGCTTCCAAGAGATCGAGGCGCGGGCAGCCCTCGGCCACTGCGACTTCCACTGCCCCCGCAAGCTCGGGTAGAGATGCGCGAGGCTGGCCAGCAGCTGCGTGCCGTGGTCGGACGACACGCCGCGGTGAAAGCAATCGCCCATGTGTTGGGTGGGGAGGCACGAGTTTACGGCACAAGCGTGGGGCCACCTAGAAACACTGACCACAAACTTGTGTTCCTCATACAAACGCTGTCGCAGACGACTATGCGCGACTACAGCAAAATCGAAACTTTTATGACGCTTCGCGCGTCGCCCAGAAACATCGCATGCGTTGCGCGTTGCGTGTCGTTGTTGCGTTGCGGTCGAAATGGCGCGGACGCGTCGCGCTTGCGCCATGGAGCGCCGCGTGCGATCGTGCTCTGCAAAAGCTCAGGCCGTGCTAGCGGCCCCTGCGATTTACCAGAGCGCGCCGATGCGTTTCGCCGCAACAACGGTGCGAGCGACGGCGCCCAAACATGATCGTGCGACGGGCGCAGAGTCGCTTGATAGGGTTGTCGGAGAGCTGACTCCGAATTTCAGCGCGGAGCGGGGGTAGAGCATTGTAGAATGCATATGGGGGATGATGAAGCGGAACGGGGCAAAGTAGCACACAGTAGATGAGTAGCGTAGATTAGGCGTAACGTAGAACTTAGTAGGAGTAGGTCATAATAGTTTGGGGAAATATTAGGTCTCATTTGTAAGAGGAAAGAAAGAGTGCCTGTCAGGGTATAGGCTAGAATAGGGTAGCATACAACTTCAACGCGCCTGAAGAGCCATGCTGCTCAGTGGATTATAAGCGCGCGGCTGGTGGCCCAAGAGGCCCCCGAGGCATTATCATGGGGCTTGTCTGGGGACTCAAAGGGCTCCTCAGGGGCTGTTAGGAGGTCTTGGGGGAAACGTGTCTGGGAAACAAAAAGGCCCCGAAGGACCTCCCAATGGGGCTAGGCAAGGCCGTCACGAGGCACTCTGGGGAGGGGTCTTTGTCGTGCGTCGAAAACCCTGCCAGAGGTGCGTTCTGATCAGGATTTCGAGATTATTCGAGCCCTGGCCACGAGGGATTCGGAGAGCCTTCAAGGGATCCAACAACCTTGAGATACATATCCAACACCGCCAGACAATACATAGCAGTTCGGCCCAGCAGGTCTGCTTTTTTTCCCACACACTCAATGAAGTTGTTTTGATGTCCATTGATGGGGACTCCGCTCGGCCTGCAGAGCTTCACACAAACAGTGATGTGGATGGGCCAGACTCTGTCGCAACATGCCCGCCTCCAGTGACAGAACGCATCGCCTGTGGGCCGCTTGTGTGTTATCTGATTGTTGCCACCCCTGGTGGGATGTGGAGTAGGTTATTTCGAAAAGATGAGATCGACGCGATGGGAGCTCCAATAACGAAGCCTCATGTTGTAGGGGCTGTGCTGGGTCAGTGGACGCACGTTCCAGAGTTCCCGCGTGATCTTTCGACGGAGGAGCCCAGGATGCTATACTCAGCCATTAGACGCGGAAGGGGGCGCCAATTCCTCTTGCTATGTTATCGTGTGACCTTGCGCTTTTCCTTCCATGACATTGCAGATTATAGCGGTCAAGATGTGGTTCAGCGGTTTTCTGAGATCTCTGGGAACCTCGGAGTCGAAGGTGACGACCCCGACGGCTGGCCAGAGCAATTCATTATTGTATTTCGCCGTTGGCGTGGAGAGATCAACGGCGGCAAAACATTACCAGTGGTGGTTGTCGAGCTCGGTCTGCACATGGCGTTGGCGACAGTTGCACATATTACGTTCTTTCATGCCGTGGTGCTCGGTTGGCGACTTTCTCGGAGGCACGCGTTGGGCGATTTACCTTCGGCATGGCAGGTCAGGCGTCTCATGAGCAGATTCGGACCGTTCGACTGTGCACGGCTGGAGGCTTCACTCGTGAACTCATCATCGCTTGTCGAGCCCCACTCCCAGAGCAAGCCGTTCAATGTAATTCTTGATTGGATCGATGCGACGCGGGACCTCGAACAGATTCGAATGAAAGATGCAGCATGCAAGAAATGGAATGTGCTATTCAGCCGTGCCAGGCAACTTGATGCCGTGCCATTGGAGGAGACAGTTGGATACAATGTGCTGAGGTTCGGGCGCATACGGCTCGACTGCATGGCCATGTCTTTGTGCAGGAGACGGTTCAGAGCATTCGCGAATCATGATTATAACATCCATCTGCACAGCGATGGGTCGCCGCAGTGGGCTGGGGTGGAGCTGTTCGCATCGTCGTTCGATCTAATATTGCGTGACCCTGGTGGCAGCGGCATGTTTACCTTGGAGAGGCGGTTGTTCCCAATGATTAACATCGGCATGGCAATGTTCACAACGCTTGGGAAAGTGTTTGCTCTTCTCTGGCAGGTGTTCTTGCTGGCTGGGCCGCGCTTCGAGGACGTCCGAACGTTTCTAAGTCGCGTGAGGTCCCTCACGGTAGATTTCGGAGTTGAGCGGCTGCTGGCGGACCACGAGGACATGCTGCCACGGTTCTTCAGGACAATCGGCGGACACACCCCAGCGAGAGCGATGCAGCTCTCCCACCTTATGCCTCGGTGTCTTCTGGCGCCAGGTTGGCGGCAGACGATGGATCGTGTCATCAGGCGCGTGTGTACATCATTGCAGTTATTCCCAGACTTCCTGAGGAAAGTGAAGTCCCTGAACTCGTTCATCAGGAACTACAGGAGCGACTTGAAGAATAACCTGAGAAATGGTGGTGCCGTCGGAGCTGCAGATCTTGTGAAGGCAGCTTCCCTACCTTACTTTGCCGAGTGGAGGTGGGGTACTTTGCATGGCGTGCTACGCGCGTTGTCTGGTATATTCACATCGCTTCAAGGTGCGGCCGACCTCTCGCCATTCTATCGGAGAGGCCGCGGCACCAACATGGTCCGAGACGTGCAGGCGGCGTTCACAGAACCAAGTTTTGGCTTCAGGATGGGCTTCATGGTGTGGATGACAGAATGGCTTACGAGGATGCAAAACGCAGCGAGGTGGTGCCCATGTCATTTGGAGGAGTGCAAGACTGGAGACTGCCCGAAGTGCCCAATGTCTGGACGGATATTGACAATCATTGCAGATATACGAGAGTGGTTTGTGGATCAGGCGATCGCAGACATGGAGCAGTGGGCCGAGAACACTTTCGGAGGCGATCAGGACTTTCTACGGCAACTGCAAGGGTCTGTTCGCTGGGCGCGCGGTCTCATCCTGGACGTCACCAAGTTTGCAGACTGCGTGCCGTACTTATTCAGCAGGGTTGGCGAGAGCGGCATCAAGGACGAGTGCGTGCGACAGTACCATCTTCAAGGCCATGACCAGCATCATAGGGTGACTCAACTGTTCATGGATCCAGCTGGCCATCTTAGGATAGCTTTGGACAAGGTCGAGGATGGCAGCGTCATCGAGGATGCGTACCTCAAGTCGGAGGTCGATTCCATTGCCAACATCAGCCTCGACGACAACATTAACGAGGGCCCCCACTCCACCGTGAAGCACCATATGAGCAGAGCTCGTGGAGGGACCTGGGCGCGGACTGCCTTGAGCGTGCGACTCGACCAGAACCTCGCAGATATTGCGAATTCTCCTGTGTCAGAATCGGACAAGCAAGAACTGTGGAACACGTACTCTTCTATATTGCAGGTCTCGGTCAAGAAGTTTGGGCGGACAATGAGATGCAAGAAAGATGTCTTCGTCGATCGGCTCTACTTCCTGCGAAGCGGGTTCGGCGACTTCGATGGCGAGTGCGACGCCGACGATGAGGGTGGCGACGCCAGCCCCGACGTCGACGACATCGACGGCGACGGAGGCGGCCCGCCAGACAGGGCGCGCAAGCGCCGACGCTCAGCGCTGGCAGCCAGCGGCCACGCCGGCAAGATGGAGGCGAAATTGTTCAAGGCACAGGTTGAGACAGCATTGCTTGTGCGAGAGTGGCTCCTGGCTGCGGTGAAGCAGTATGACTACATTAGCTTGTGGACGGTGAGCGCCCAAGGTGGTAAGGAGATGGTTGTCATGCAGGTGCTCAGCGTGAACGTGAATCTCATGACAGTTCCGACGGTCGAGTCCGACAGGTTGCAGGACTTTGGCTTGCGGGCGTGCGTGCAGGAGTTCGAGGTCTGGAGGTCGCAGGCTGTCAGCCGCGACACCGAGAGCTTGGACGTGTTCGTGGGCCCACCTCCTGGCCACGTCGATTTGCTCGCCATGCTAGGGACAGCTCCAGAAGATAGGCAGGCGATGTGTTCTTGGAGATCTGGCCTTTCGGACGTGGACGGGTGCATGCTGCTGTTCGATCGTCGGCCCGTGGCCCCGCAGATGGCGCTCATGGGTGCTTCGTGCCCCGTGCTGTGCTTGGCGGAGGACGCCTAGCGCTTCGCGGGGGAGGGCGCCAGGGGGGAGGAGGAGGACGACGAGGAGGATGGGGGACTAGGACGGTGACGAGCGGAGGCCGAAGGAGGAGTTCCGAGGAGGGGGAGGACCCAGTTTGCAATCTAAGCTAATGCCCTGTTCCCCAGGAGCTGCAGTCCAGGGGCTTCTGCGGAGTCGATCGCATGATGGCCCACGTACCCAGTGGAGGGCCATCAGAGTATGACAGCAGAAAGCTCCCGTCGAAACGCAACTACTTGAAGTGCGTCCTTGCCCAGGCGACACTCTTCGAAGGCGGCTGCGCGCAGTTCAAATCCAACGGGCCGCAGTCCTATTACGCAGCCTTGCTGAAAGACCCCTTGACCGAGCCTGGGTTGGCAGCCAAGAAGTACGATGATAAGTTGAGGCAGTTGACTGATGCAGATGGCCCTGCAGAGCTCGACCAGATCGTGTCAGCGCCAGCTCCGAGACGGCTGGAGGCGCCAACTGATCCAGACATCGACGAAGGCGACTTGGACGCACTGCCGCCGCCGCCGCCAGCCATCAAGAACGACAAGGATTGGGGGTCCAGCGCGGACTCGCACAGTTCGTCATCGGCAGCGGCGCTCACGGACCATGATGATGATGCAGCTGACGGTGCAGATGCCGATGACCAGTACCCTGATCAGATCGACGGCGTGCTGCTAAAGAAGGAGTCCCACCTTGGTCGCGGGGACAGCGGGCTGCGGGTTACGTGCCCCAACCCAGCGCACCCCACGTGCAACTGCTACCGCAGCACCAAGTTGTGGACAGAGGAGTTCGGGGTGCAGGCGCCAGTTCTGTTTTTGAAAACGTGGATGGCCAAGGCGTTCGCGATGGACCAGGCGAGGCATAAACGTTGGAGGCCTGGCAAGAACGACATCAGACTTTTCTGCCTCGCCGAGGCGGGTCACAATGCACTTTGACATATATATTGCAATGATGTTGGAGCGCTGTGCACCGAGAGACGTTGTCGACAAGTCGACTTGAGTTCAGCAGATGCGAGGTGACATCTCATCGTCAACATCGCAACCATCACCATCAGCATCATTAAAGCCCCCCCAAAAACAAACGCCTTGAAACCGTAATGACCGACAGCCCCAAACCGAAAACACGTCGGCCTCGAGATTGAAATTGTTGGCGGGCTGGGCGGATCCAGCGAAATCGGATTGAGATGTGCGTTCTTTTCATGTTGGTATCGCTGTAGCCCGTGGCTGCCGCAGGCCCCGCCACAATACGACGCTGCGCCCGCCCGAACGTCGGCGCGGGGCGCGGGTCGGGGCCCTGCGGGCCCCCCTGGGGCCCTATAGGGTGCAACCTTGTGGGTCGGGACCTCATGGAGCGGGGCCTCGGGTAACGGGGTCATCCCTCAGTTTGGGGCCCCATGGAGCAGGGCCCTTTGGGCGGCGCCCAGCGGTGGGAGGAGGAAGAGGATGGGGAAGGTGAAGGGGAGGAGGGGGAGGGAGGAGGAGGAGGAGGAGGAGGACATCGCATGGAATGGGGGTCCGCCGCGATCGCCCTCAGGGGCCGTGTGTTCTCCGAGCCCCAGAGGGTCGGTGCCCTATGGCGCGGTGCCCTGTGGTGCGTTCCTCGGGGCCCGAAGCGAGAGCCTACTGGGGCAGAACTGCACCAGCGCATGCACGCACTAAAGCTACCACATGTGACACCAGCAGCCTGTATTCACATGAAGCACTTGGCGGGCTACCACGTTAGAACCTAACTTAAGTATGGCGCTGGCGCGCCAACGGGCTGCAAGTCCACATTGTAATGCACCATTGCGCTGCGGTGCCAATCACATCAAGACGTGGGCGCGATGCCACGCTGAGGCGGGGCTGCAATTGCGCGCGCGCGAGCGCAATTAACATATCAACCCTACGGCTAGAACGCACTAGCGCACTAGAGCAACCTTGCATGCACGAACTGCCGCGTTATCAACCCATGGCAGCGCCGCAGTGATGCGCCACTGCTTGCAAGCGCTGCCCGCTAGGGGCATTGCGCACGCGCGCTGGTTACTGCGAAACTGCGTCGGGACCGCCGCGGCTTGGCACGCAGACGTGCTAACCCGCGCGCCCGCTGCAACATGGTGGCGTGATTGGGCCCATGCGCTACAATGGCATGGCATACACGCGTTTATGTGATGACAGTATGGCGCGGTGCCCCGCTGAACGGTTCACGCGTCACTGCCTCCGTAAAAAAGGTTAGTGCTGCTAGTGGGGTTCGACAGCCAGGCCCGAAGTTGCCATGGCGCACGTGCCTTATGTTGTACCAGCTCAAGGCGCGAAAGTGTCAAGCAGCCGCTGCGTTGATGCATTGCGCACAACCAGCGGTGCAGGGCAGAACGGAGGTGCTGCGCCAGTGCCGCACCAACCAGGCATCAAACCACCGTGCCCTGAGAACAACCGACAATCGCGCGTGTGCGCCGTTGGTAGATTCAAGAAATGAGGGAGCAACGGGGCGGCGCGGCCACGCCAGGCCAGCGCAACGACACCCACGCAATCAGTTCCCACGGCACCAAGTAATTGACCTGACCAAGGGCTGCCCCTGCACCGCGCGTAGCCCGCACTAAGTCACAAGTTGCACGCGGCGGGCACGCCCCTGGGCCCTCCATGACCAGGCTAGAGCCAATACGCCGCAAGCGATGCAACGCCCCGCGCTACCCCTGGGCACGCATGAATAATGCATGACTGGCACCAGGATATCCGTTGGGAAGGATGAGCCACCCTGCCGCAATCATGTTCGCGGCGTGGGGCATGTCGCGGCGTGCGCTGGTTAGGCTTGGCCTGGCCCCGACGTGTTCCTGGGCTCGGCTATGTCCTCGCTGAATTATCACCGATGCAGGCCTGCGTCGCATTGGGTTGTTCCTGAGATAGACTTAGGCTCAGGCGCGCAGGCGCTAAACCGCATGGGGCTAGCCCTGGGCCGCACCAAAGCTAGATGCCGTTAGCGTTAAACTACGCGCCCCGAATGACCGAGCAACGTTGTCCCCGTTATGCTGTAGACTTGGCTTGGACCGTTGCGTGCGCTGTTCCGCCCTTGCATCACTTTGAGCTGCCGCTGGGCTGGGGGCCGACATCGCTTTCTTCGCAGTGGCGAAGGGCCGAACCACCTGCCCGACCCTTCGCATGTAACTGAACACTGACGCACATGCGCCCCATCCTGGTCTGGTCCCACGCTACCCTTGCAGAGAAACCGCTGCCAGCGCAGAACTACGAGCGGCGTCCAGCTGATCCAACCATATCTAGTCCTGTCCCAGACTTGAACCAGGAGGCGCAAGGCTCCGACAAACCTTTGCACAGTGCTGGGCGGCTCCTGACCTGGACGTTACCTGCGGTGGCTTGACTGTCTTGACGGGCTGGGCCGCCGTGGCCGACTCCTGATGTAGCCTTGATCCAGGCTCGCGCAAGGCGTCGAATCACATTGAAACATTCCTGAATTGGTCCTGAACTAGACGTGACCAGCGCTGAACTAGGAGCGGCGAAAGGCTGGCCCACCCTCACCCAGTGGGGGACTAGACGTGAACTAGGGCGCCGCATGCGCTTAACATTTTGATCTAGTCAGGGATGCGTCCTGAACTGGACGCCGCCAGCTTTGCATTATCCGTCGCGGCGACCTGCGCCACCTTGGTCTAGACCTGCGCTAATCTTGAAGTGGGGTGCTCGAAGCGCATATCCACACTGACCTCGCCCTGCACTGGTCTTGAACTCGACGTTACCAGCGCTGGGCTACGAGCGCCCAAAGGCTGAACCTCTCTGGTGTGGTCCTGGCCCAGTCCTGGACTAAACGCTGCAAGCGCCGAGCTATGAGCGGCAAAAGGCTGAACCACCCTGGTCTAGTCCTGAACTGCACTTGAACTACGACGCCGAAAGCGCTGAAACACCCTGGTCTAGACTTGAACTACGCCTGAACTAGACGTCACCAGCGCTGAACTACGAGCAGCGAAATACTGAACCACCCTGGTCTAGTCTTGAACTACAATTGAACTAGGACGCCGAAAGCGCTGAACCACCCTGATCCAGTCCTGAACTACGCCTGAACTAGACGTCACCAGCGCTGAACTATGCGCAGCGAGAAGCTGAACCATCCTGGTCTAGTCCTGAACTACACTTGAACTAGGACGCCGAAAGCGCTGAACCACCCTGATCTAGTCTCGGACTACGCCTGAACTAGACGTCACCAGCGCTGAACTCTGAGCAGCGAAAGACTGAACCACCCTGGTCTGGTCTTGAACCACACTTGAACTAGGGCGCAGAAGGCGCTGACCCACCCTGATCTAATCCTGAACTACGCCTGAACTAGAGGGTCACCAGCGCTGAACTATGAGCAGCGAAAGGCTGAACCACCCTGTTCTAGTCCTGAACTACACTTGAACTAGGGCGCTGAACCACCCGGATTTAGTCCTGAAATACACCTGAACTAGACGCCAGCAGCATTCAACTATGAGCGGCGAAAGGCTGAACCACCCTGATCCAGTCCTGAACTACATTTGAACTAGGGCGTCGTAACAGCGCTGAACCAAGAACCCCGCCCCCGCTGATCTAGTCCTTGAACCTGCGCCTGAACTAGACGTCAACAGCGCTGAAGCCTACGAGCCTGTAGGGGGCGAATACAGTCACTGACCACCTTGATCTAGTCTGAACTACCTTAGAACTACTACGGACGAAAAATGGAGGCCATGTCCGTAAAGGAAATCGCTGCCGGCAACATAGTACCCCTGAATCTAGAGTCCTGAAACTCCTACGGGGGCCTGAAACATGAGTGGCAATCGCCAACTTCCTGGTTCTGCGGGCTGCAACATGTAGGTTGGGATTAAGACTAAAGAGGCTTGAACCCCACATACAAGTCCTGGGTATCTAGAATAATTAGAACTAACAACTTGAACTAGACGCCGAAAGGCGCGCTGAGCCACTCTGATCTAGTCTGGGACTACGCCTGCACTAGACGCCACCAGCGCTGAACCATGAGCGGCGAAAAGCTGAACCACCCTGATCCAGTCTGGAATCACACGTATACTAGGACGCTGAAAACGTTGAGCAACCCTGTTCGGGTCTTGATCCCGACTCCATCCAGAGATTCGCAAGGCGCCGAACAGCCTCGCATTAGTTTTTGCTTAAGTTTGAACTAAGCGTCGCCAGCGCCGATATACTTGTCGCGACGGGCTGAACCATTCGAATCTAGCATTGGGATTGACGTGACCTCGGGCGCCATTCCCGCTGAACAGCCCAAGCCGAATCTTACGCTGCCCCATTTGAATTGGGCGCCAGCAGCGCTGAACTTTAGCGCAGTGGCAAGCTGCGCCGCCTGGCCGAGACCTCATACTTGGTCTACGAGGCGGCAGATGCCGAACTGTTCCAAGGCGCGCGTGGGCCCCCGCTGGCTTGGATGCCGCGCGTGCTGGACCACGACGGGGACTGAGTTTGCCGCCATGTCATCCCTGAGCGCGTTGCGCATGTTTCTGCGTCGGGGTGCCCCAGCGTCCCCGAGCTCCCCCTGGACCGCACAGGGTGCAAACGCCACGCAAGAAGTACCGCCGTGGCCGCAGCGGCAAGAGCTTGAACTTTGTACCGCGCCTGGGCTGTCGCCGCGTACGTCGCGGCATTTCGAAGGCCATAGCCACTGCGCCGCGAATCGATATGCAGACATGCGACAACAGCTGCCATCGCGCGGGCAGCGGTTTGTTGGCGCGACAGGAGAGGGCCCGCTAATTGGCAAGCCCGCGGGCCAGCGTGGACACGCGGGCGTCGCGGCAATCAGGGACTGCGTTCGCCGTGGCTGCGCGGCCGACGGGATGGGCGCCGCCGCCCAGCGCCTGCGATGGTTGCGGGGGCCTGTCCTTCATATGGCCCCCTCTAGGGTGTGCGCACGAGACCGACCCGCGCAACCACGCGCTGCGGCGCTTGCACGCGCTGCTTGGAAGGGTGGTGCCATGGTTGGCTCGTGGGGCGGGGATGCGCGGCGCGGGTGGACGTGGCCAACGCGGCGTAGTCGCCGAGTGCGCGCGGGCATGCGTTGCGCCGTCGGGAGGTGTATGCGGGCCATGGGTGCGCGGTCGAAATTTGTATGCGGGCAATTGTTGTGCGGTCGAGATTTGTATTAATTCCTATGTTTTCATACACTTTCCGCCCGAGCCAGTTTGTATGCGGCGCGTGTGTTTGGACGGCGGATCTGGTGCCAGACCGCGTCGGGGCCCCGCGCGCGCGACGTGTTGGGCTTTGCGATTGCAGCGCCTTGTGCGCTTATACATAGGCGCTGCCCCGCCGCTGGAGGCGCGCCCCGCATTGGCGCGGGGCGGGGGCGTCGGGCGGCGCAGGCGCTGGCCGCTTCCAGGGCGACGCGGGCGGCGCGACGACCTCGGTTACAGCGTCGCAGTTGCGCGCGCAAGCAAAGCAAGGTACCGACTGTTGCGCGGTGCCGCGCTGGCGGCGCCCGCGACGCGGTTGTCCCCCATGCGCCCATTTGGAAAGTAGTTTGTTCTCCGATTCGTGCATGGACAGCTCGTTTGCAGCGCGGTGTCGCATCCGAGGGGGGCGCGGGGGCGTTGATCCGCCATGCGCGGGCGCCGTTCGACGCGGCGAGCGGAAGGAATCGGCTGCGGCGGCATTGCAAAGCCGCGGGGTTTGCGGGCGTGCCCCAGCTGGGCTATATTGACGGCGTGGCCGCAGCGTGCCCCTGCGCAGGATGCCGCGCCCACCCAAAAACAAAATCTCAGTTTCCCACCGCGCGGCGCGCGTGCATTTCTTTGCGCGCGCCTTACCGCGCCGATGTGCAAGCGGCGGCGCCTCCGAACTACAGCTGTTGAGGTCGCATGGGGCTGGCAGCGCGGCACGCGCAACCGATGCCGCCGACCTAGATGCCGCGTGTGGTAAAAGTCGCGCGGCGACGGGTGGACCCGACGCTGCGGTCCTGACGCAGGGGGGGGGGCTATTTTGCATGTGGCGCTGGCCGACCTGTGATGGGCCCTAGGGCATAACCAGGCTACGCGCCACCAGCGCTGAGCTACGAACGGCGGCAGGACACTCCTGAACTTGTCGTGAACCAGACTTGCACCAGGACGTTGGAAACACAGAGCGCCCTTGACATGGCCCTGGGCTAGCCCCGAACGGGACGTCACCAGCGCTGAACTATGAGCAGCGAAAGGCTGAACCACCCTGATCTAGTCCTGAACTGCACTTGAACTAGGACGCCGAAAGCGCTGAACCACCCTGATCTAGTCTTGAACCACGCCTGAACTAGACGTCTCCAGCGCTGAACTATGAGCAGCGAAAGGCTGAACCACCCTGATCTAGTTCTGAACTACACTTGAACTGGGACGCCGAAAGCGCTGAACCACCCTGATCTAGTCTTGAACTACGCCTGAACTAGAAGTCCCCAGCGCTGAACTATGAGCAGCGACAGGCTGAACCACCCTGATCTATGTCCTGAACTACACGTGAACTAGGACGCCGAACGCGCTGAACCACCCTGATCTAGTCTTGAACTACGCCTGAACTAGACGTCACCAGCGCTGAACTATGCGCAGCAAAAGGCTGAACCACCCTGATCTAGTCCTGAACTACACTTGAACTAGGACGCCGAAAGCGCTGATCCACCCTGATCTAGTCTTGAACTACGCCTGAACTAGACGTCACCAGC
>CAUYUJ010015637.1:0-140000 GCA_963575745.1 Prorocentrum cordatum
CTACTACTACTACTACTCCTACTACTACTACTACTACTACTACTACTACTACTACTACTACTACTGCGACTACTACTACTACTACTACTACTACTACTACTACTACTACTACTACTACTACTACTACTACTACCACCACAGGTCCAGGGAGGAGGGCGGGGAGAAGGGCAGGGGGGGAGGGCGGGAGGGCAGGAATGACAAACACCAGGATCTCCGCACATATGGACAAAGAACAACAGCGAGGATTTGTGAAAGGTGCGAACCGCCTGTCCGACCTGGAGCCCATCATCCCGTGTTGCTGTGGGCACTCTTCAAATATGTAGTATCTTCCAATGGCAAATTCCTGTGTTCATCCTTCGCTTCTGTCACGCTTTTCTGCCTTCCTCCCTCGCCCTCTCCCCAGACACGCGACGTCCTGATTCTTTTAATACCAGTTTCATCCTGAAGCGTTTTCTGACAGTCCTCCGGCCTGGCGAGGCTCCCCAGAGGCCGAGATTCCCAAAAGAACCTCCGAGAATGATTTTGAAGGGGCCCTGGGACACACAAATAAATAGACACTGATAACAGGATTCCCCATATTTTCCCATATGTTCTGGGTTTTTGGTCTTCCCCCCCACTTCCCATACTTTCCTATATTTTCTGGGGAATCGACGATTAATTGTGTCGGCGTGTTTTTCCCCTCCTGAAACCTCCGAGAATGATTGTTCAGGCCGCGAACGCGTGTCTGGGTCGCCCTCCTACACGTCCGCACCTCGCGCCCAAGGGGCGGCACGGCAGAGGAATCGGGCTGCCTTGACCGACGCGGGGTCTGCGGCCTGGGAGAAGCGGGCCCAGCTCGGAGGTGAGGGGGCAAAAGTATGCTAGAGACACTGGAGGGGGGGGGAAAGGAGAAGCAGTGAGGGGGACGACTGAAGATTGAGAGGGAAGGAAGGGGTCATGTAGGTTGCGCACAAACGGCCCCCCCAGGTAGCCCCAGCTGGCCTCAGCAGGACCCCGAGTATGATGGGCCTGTTTTCCACCACCACCACCAGAAGTTGGAAAGGGGGAGGTGGAGGACGAGGAGGAGAAAGAGGAGGAGGAGGAGGAGGAGGAGGAGGAGGCCCCCCTTCCCCTCCTACCCGTGGTGGTGGTGGTGGAGAACTCGCCCCTCAGAGCAGTCCCCGCTGGCCTCGACAGGCCCCCCGAGCAGCCCTAGGCGGACGCAGCACCCTGGCGCTGCCTCCGGCGGCGCCCCCGGAGCGCTCCGCGCCCCGGGGCCGAGGCGCTGAGACAGCCCTGGGCTGCCCGGGGTGCAGGGGCCCTGGGACACACAAACAAATGCACACAACTAAACAGATTCCCCATATTTTCCCATATTTTCGGGGTTTCCGTCTTCCCCCCCCACTTCCAATATATTCCCATATTTTCCTGGGGCAATCGTCGATTAACTGTGTCTGTGTGTTTTTTTCCCTCCTGACTGGGGGCCTGCCGAGGCCGGCCGGGACTGCTCGGGTGGCCTGCTGCTCCCTGCGGGGGCGGTCCGTGCACGACCCCGTGCCGTATACTCGGGGGCGCGCACACGTGGAGCGGCGATCCAGGGATCCGGCGCGCGGTCGCCAAATCCATGGATCGGGGGGAGGTGCCCTCCCCGAAATGCGGCCGGTGCCGCCTCGATCGGCGGCGGAAGCCCGCGATGCCCTATGGAGACGGGGCCCGCCGCCAATCCACGCCCCCTTGATCCATGCTTGCGATCGACTGACTTACTAGCAGAGAAAAACGAAAGGTCACTGAGGAACGAGGGCTGAGGATTGGAAATGGAAGGTTACGGGGCGAGCTCCGAAGACGAAAGAGCGGTCAAGGGAGAGAACTACTACCGAAGAAAGAAGCCTCAAGCTCGTGAAAAAAACTAGAGATAGATGCCCAGACCTTGAGAGGGGTAGCTACAGTCAACCCGTATAGTAAGGATGAGGATGCGCGATAAGGATGCAAGGGCCTTGGACGCCCATTTCGAAGCTTCTCGAGCGGGCCGCGGCCAACGAAAGCGGCCAAGGATTGGCCGAGAAGGCAAGGATGCAAGGGTATCCTTGGGAAGGTTGCCCATCCTAACTATGCGGGTCGACTGTAGCAGGGCGCAGAGGTCTGATGCGTGAGGAGTGCGGGACGGGTAAAGGTTGAAGGGTCGACTACTGAGATGCAAATCGTGCGTTGATGGAAACACGGCATAAACATGCTTTCTGGGAAGTCCGCGCTGACTCTTGGATCGGCGCTGGAACATTGAACTGATGGAGAAAGACTGCAGAGGGAGGAGAGCGACTACAGTCGACACGTACAAGAAGGATGCACTATGAGGATACAAGGGCCCTGGAAGGCCATGTCGACACGTGTCGAGCGGCGCGCGGCCAGCGAAAGTGGCCAAGGATAGGCCAAAGGGGCAAGAGGTGTAAAGCTAATCTTGGGAAGTCGTTCATCCCTTACTATCCGTGTTGACTGTATGTTTTTTGTTCTCCGAGAAGAAGATGGAGGACTGGAGAAGGAAGAGAACGACTACGGTAGGACGACCTAGAGGGGGCAAAGGATCCGCGACGGGAGCTGGTGGGGAGGGAGGCATGGCAGCATGTGGCCAACAACGGCAGGGTCAGGAGAGACCATAGGCAGGGCAGGGCAAGGGCAGGAACAAAGAGAGGAGAAGGGCCGGGAGGAGAGGAGAAAGAGAGAGGCAGAAGTGAAGGGGAGAAGGCGAGGAGCAGGGAGGACACAGACTATGGATTGGGGGAGGGAAGAAAGGGCAGCAGGCGCAGGTCACATCATGAGAAAGAGGACTCTCGAGAACGAGGAGGCGGAGGGGGGGCGAGGGGGTGGGGGGGGGGGGGGGGACGAGGGTAGGGAAAGCCGTGGGACGGGCAGGGCCCTGAGGGGGGGAGACGGAGGAGGAGAAGGCGGAGGAGGAGGAGGAGGCGGAGGAGGGGGGGAGGAGGAGGAGGAGGAGGAGGAGGAGGAGGAGAAGGAGGAGGAGGGAGAGGAGGATGAGGAGGGGGAGGAGGAGGAGGAGGGAGGAGGAGGAGGAGGAGGAGGAGGAGGAGGAGGAGGAGTGGGGCACCCACGACGGGGACGGCAAGATGGCAGCAGAGGGTGACGGATGGAGACAGGGAGAACGCAGAAGGCGACAAAATGGGACGCCATCCTCCTCCGCCTCCGTCTCCTCCTGCTCCTCCTCTCCTCCTCCTCCCCTCCTCCTCCTCCTCCTCCTCATCTTCCTCCTCCTCCTCCTCCTCCTCCACTACTGCCTCCTCGAGTTCCCCATCCAAACCTATCGTCCTGTATGAGGAACACGCCACACATAGCGCGCACCACCCGCCTGAAAGGACAAACTTTGACTCACCGACCGTGCACGCGATACGAACACCCCTTTTCGAAACCATGTTGTCCACCGAGCAAACGTGCGCGCACGCTGTACGTGTCTCTGTTGCAAGCGGACGTACACGCTAAACGATGTCATGTTGGTTAAATAGTTACATTGCCATTTTCCTGGGCGTGCGTGTATAGCGTCCTCATCAGGATGCACTCTGTACGATTCCGACTCTTCGGCTCGCCTCTCCACTCCATCCCCTACCCCTCGTCCGGGGGGAGGGGAGGAGGAAGAGGAGGAAGAGGAGGAGGAGGAGGAGGAGGAGAAGGAAGATGAGGCGGAGAAGGAAGAGGAGGAGGAGGAGGCAGAAGTGGCTCGGGCCTGCGGAGGCCGAAGACCGAGTGTGGTTAAAGGGACTCCTGAGCCAAATCGACATTCTGAAAACACAGGTGCACTCTGAATGCTTTCTGCTGAGACATCTGATGTGCACGCTAAACGTTTCAACCGAGTATACAGTGCACCCTCCTACGACGTGCACTCCATACGACCCCCGAATAGAATGCACAAGTCACCACGGTCGCGCTATATGTGACGTGTTTGCCGTATTCGCCTCCCCTGTACGACGATGATCCTCGTCCTCCCCCTCATCCTCCCTCTCCTACCGATTTCCCCCTCCCCCCTGTATCTCTCCCTCTCTCTCGCTCTCTCGGTCTCTAAGTTCTCCGAACGCGGCCATCCCCTCCTTGTCCTACTCCTCGGTGAGAATGAACCCTTGCCGGGACCTATGAAGACGGAACCTGGAGGGAGGGTTGATCGCAACATCGTTCATGAGCCGTGGGTTTACACTGGTCCTCCTCCTCCTCCTCCTCCTCCTCCTCCTCCTCCTCCTCCTCCTCCTCCCTCCTCCCCCTCCCCCTCCCCTCCCCCTCCCTCCTCCTCCTCCTCCTCCTCTCTCCTCCCTCCTCCTCCTCCTCCTCCTCCTCCTCCTCCTCCTCTCCTCCTCCCTCCTCCTCCTCCTCCTCTCCTCCTCCTCCTCCTCCTCCTCCTCCTCCTCCTCCTCCTCCTCCTCCTCCTCCTCCTCTTCATTTCCCATATAAATAGGTTCTCCCTGTCGCACCCAGAGGCCAGTTTTTAGGGCGGGTCGGGCGTTTCGCCCGAAACTTCCTCACCACTGATGACTCTGAAGCTTAAACATCGGCAATCGTTTCACAGATGGAAGGCGGATCGTTTTCAAAATATGGCTCTCGCCTTAGCGCGGCCCACATTCGCTTCGAAATGTGAAAGGAATTTCACGGATTGAGGGCGGGCGGTTTTCAAATTGTGGCTTTCGCCTTAGAGTCGCGCACAGTCGTTTAAAAAATTTGCAAGAGTTCACGAGGGCGGGTCGTTTTCAAAATGTGGCTCTCGCCTCAGCGCCGCGCATATTCGATTAGAACATTTGCAAGAGTTTCCCGGATTGAGGGCGGATCGTTTTCATAATGTGGCTCTCGCCTCAGCGCCGCGCACATTGGTTTAAACAGCTTGCAAGAGTTTCACGGATTGAGGGCGGGTGGTTTTTCAACATGTGGCTCTCGCCTTAGCGTCGCGCACATTCGTTTAAACAGTTTGCAAGAGTTTCACGGCTTGAGGGCGAGTGGTGGTCAAAATGTGGCGCTCGCCTTAGCAAAAGTTCCACGGAGTCTCACCATCATCGTACCAGAAATGGTGTTTAGGAAGGGTTCAGGATTTATGTGGGCGCAACAGTTAAATTGGTTATATGTGTCGAAGTCCTAGGAATGGCGTTCTGGCATGATTCAGGACCGTCAAGACGCAACAGTCAGGTTGATCCGTGCCGTTGGAATCGCGAGAACAATGTTTTGGCATGCTTCAGGGTCTTCAAACGGATGTCTTCCAATGAAGCAGTTCCATCAATGGAATTGAACCGTTGCAGGGGCCTAACTATGAAGAGGGAGCTTGGAGGGAGAGTCCTCCTCCTCCTCCTCCTCCTCCTCCTCCTCCTCCTCCTCCTCCTCCTCCTCCTCCTCCTCCTCCTCCTCCTCCCCCTCCCCCTCCTCCCCTCCCCTCCCCCTCCCCTCCCCCTCCCCCTCCCCCTCCCCCTCCCCCATCCCCCCTTCCCCTCCCCCCCCTCCTCCTCCTCGTCCCGGGCTGGACAGGGGTCCCCCTCGGCAAGAGCACCCTCCGGTGGGACGACGACCCAGGGGGCCGCCCCCCCGACGGGACATGGCCCGCCCGCGGCGCTGGGAGGCAGCGCCCCCCCCCCTCGTCGCGAGCCGAGAGAAACGGGAAACCAGCCGACAGCCATGGCGGGGCCGTGGCTCTGCCCACGACACCCCACGCCGACCAGCACACGGGGCACAACGGCGGCGACGACGGCGGACGGCTGCGATGCAGGCCGTCGACCAGCAACGGCGACGCGGGCGGCGCCGACGACGGCGGCAACGTCGCCGAGGCGAGCGGTTCGAGCGACCGCCGAGGAGCGCCGCCGCGCGCGGCCTCCGCCGACTGTGGCCTGTGCCTTCCAGGGAAGGGTAGCGGAATACAGCACCGCTGGCTCCTGCGATGGTGATTCGCACACCGGCCACTTTGGAGTCCCGAGACGGTGCGGTGACAGACCGAGCGGTGACCTCGAAGTCTCCCAAGACCTCGCCGCACGGTCCGTTAACGCACGGTCTTGGGACCTCGAGTGCCCCAGACGCCCGAGACGCCCTCGGGGAGCGATCCGAGTCCCAAAACTGTGCGGTGACCCCGAATCCCCACCGACTCACCACACGGAGTGGTCACCACCCCGTTTGGGGGCCAGGACGAGGATAAGCCCGTGTGAGGATGAATTCGGGAGCCTCGGAGATCTGGCAGTTACGGAGGAGGATATCTCGGGCGCCGCGGTCTTCTCAGAGCATCCCCGAACGCTTCCGGAACGCGAGTCAATCTTAGGAAGCAACTCCTGGGAGGTCTTCGTCAGAACGCTGGGGGGGCACCAAGCCAGATTAAGTAGGTCGAATTGAGCCCAAGATAAAGCCTGATTGAGCCAGACTGAGCCAGGATGAGAGGGGTCAGGCTGATTTTCGACCAGGAATAATTCAGATAATCACCACCCAGGCCAGGAATTGCACCCAAAAACACCTGGCATAAATGCAAACCGTTGACTGTCAACGTGGAGTCCTTGGATCGGCACTGGGCCCCCCATTGCCATCGCTCGTACGTCCATTCCCCGTGCATTGTTCGATGTCGTGCGTTTACTTCTTCGCCAGTTAACCCAAGATGCTCTCCGATGGCCCCCACAGAAAAAATGCACACGCCCGAGCGATGCCAAGCCCCTGGCGGCGTCTCCAGCGTCGACCCTGGCGGCCCTGGCGGCCTCTTGGGCCGTCGAGGACGCTATGAGGACGAGGGGACAAGCTAAAAACACACTTTCTCATTGCACCGGCTTTGCAGACGTGCTGCAGCGGATTCCTGCGTGGATTCCTGCGTGGATGTTTGCCCGGAACGGCAAGCGAAAAACGAAATGAATTTCGGAAGGAAAAAAGCGCACAACAAAACCTCAAATTCCGCCATGAAGGGTATCTATCCTTTTTGTGTTATGTCACAGGGTAAAACGTTTGGCAATCGGCACCCCCCCCAAAAAAAGATGCCGTGTGCATTCGGCCACGAAGGGAAAACATTGGTAATCGGCTACGAAAAGATTCCAATTTTTTCCCCAAAAAAATATCCTTTTTCATAAACCACCACAAAAGAATAGTTCAGCATTCCGCCACAAAGGGGGTGGCATGCTACTGATGTACTCCGCCGCAACACTGGCCGTGTCGAATTATGCCGCGAAGTTTTCCATATTTATTGCACCCCGAACTCAATACTGCGCCACCGCAAGAACTGGTACATCACAGCGGTATCCTTCCTGTCGCGGGATACAAACGCATCCATCCCAGTGGGATGGGGGTTTCTTGTTGGGTCGAACACGCGTGGATCATTTGCGCGGCGGATTACAATAAAAAGTCGAATGGCTCGCTGGAAACAGAAAAGCTCAAACCGCCCAGGTCTGCATCGTGCCTGGAGCCCCTCCCGCCCCAGGCACAAAGCAGGGTTGGGCGGTTCGACGCTCTTTTCCCAAAGAGAATAACAACAAATCGGCCGATCCGGCGTGTGAGTTTGAGGGGTTGGGCATGACCGGGGCGGCTCTGCCGGAGTACCGGGAAGGGGGGGCCCGGCAACTCCAGGTGGCTTGGGGGGGGGGTCCGGTCCCCCGTCCCGCCTGTGGACACGGGAAATTGGGGGAAGAGAGGGGGAGTGGCCGGGGTGGCCCTGCCTGGGTAGGGGAAGGGGGGTGGGGGTCCGGTGGCGTGGGTTCCGGTGGCGTGGGGGGGGGGTCTGGTCCCCCGCCCCGCCAAGGGGAATTGGGGGAAGAGGAGGGGAGGCTTCCGGTGGCGTGATTTCCGATGGCGTGGGTGAGGGGAAGCGGGGGGGTCCGTGGCGTGAGTTTGATGGAGCCTCAGACACAGCCTCGAGGCTGAGTTTCAGCCTCTCGGTGGATTGCTGGGGTGGCTCTGCAAGGGAAAGAGGGGAAGAGGGGGTGCGCGCGCGCGTGCGAGGGGCTATGTTTGTCCGTGCGCGCGAGAAGGGAATCGGGGAAAGAGGGAGGGACAAGTGGAACGGGACAAGAGCGGAAAAAGCAGAACAAATGGGAGGGAAGACGAATGTGGCGGTGAAATGCGTGTCTATTGTGTGGTGTGTGTTTGTGCGGTGTGCGCGGTGTGTGTATGTGTGTGTGTGTTGCCGGCGTGTGCGTGTGCATGTGCCTGCGAAGGTGGCGCGCGTGTGTGAGTGCGGTGTGTGTGTGTGTCTGTGGGTGTGTGTAGCGTGTGTGCGTGTGTGTATGTGTGTGTGTGCGAGTGTGTGCTTGTGTGTGTGCATTGTGTGCGCGTAATGTCTGCGAGCGTGTGCGTACGCGTCTGTCGGCGAAGTGTCGCCGCCCAGTCCGGGGGGCACCCCAAGAGACCCGGATCGGCGGCACTGGCCGAAGGCCACTACAATATGTTGCTTCTGACACCCGCCACATCATATGTGCAATCCACTCGAAAATCCATTCTCCATGTCCATGTCATTCAAATGACCCCACCGGAAACACAATGCCCTTTCATTCTGCAAACTTACGCAAACTGGTTCCTCCTGCGGCTGAATACAAATGAATCCCCTTGCGTCGGTTTGCAAAAACTTCATTTGCAGAAGACTACAGAAGGATTTCCTGTGTGGCCGACTGCAACAATATTAAAGGATCCCTTGTGTGGCGAAGGGATCCGTTTGTGGCGGAATACAGCATGATTTTTTCAGGCTGGGTACAATCGGATGTCCTGTGCGATCGGGGAAAATGAGGAAAACCATTGACACCGAAACACGCAGAAAGAATTTCGGCCGCATGGTGGCATAATTGCAACCGAGGCCTGGGCACATTTACCCGAACTCATGGCGTTTGGTTGTTCCCCATGGTTTTCCTCCTACTTCTCCGCTCACATGGTGAATCACATTTGAAAATCCGCCACACAAATTGCTTGTACTCCTCCACAAAAGAGGCCCACTCTTTGTTCACTCCGCCACAATAGCAATATGTTCTTGCATTATGCCACAAAGGATTTTTTTTGTGTTCGACCAGAAACGGGTTCCCGATGCAGTCCCCCTCATAACGAGTCTCTTGGGAATAGACCACGGAAGGGTTCTTGTTGTATCCAGCCACACAAAAAATCCTTCAGCATTCCGCCACCAAAAGGATCCTTCTGTACTGTGGCAGAAAAGGACTCCTTATGCATCTCGCCACGAGGGAAAACATGTTGCACTCGGCCACAAAAAAACTTCCTGCATTCTGCCACATGGAACAAACCCTTGGCAATCAACCGCAGAGAGATTCCTCTTGCATTCTGCCACAATGGGTTCCCTCTTGCGCGCGTGGCTCGGGGAGCATGCAGGCCGCTACTACATAGAACCATGCGGTGCTGCTTCCGACGCATGCAAGGCGCTAGCGCCAAGACGGTTCTTATAGAGAACGACGCCGAATACTTCCCACTGCGCGTTCACGTGGCCATGGGGCGGGGCCCCGCTGCGAGAAAACAACGCGCTGGTTGTTGCTATCCAAAGTAGGCCAGGAGGGTAATGAGGACGATGAGGAGGCATAGTTGGAGGAGGAGGAGGCGGAAGAGGAGGAAAAGGAAGCGATGAGCACCGAAGGCGGGGGAGGGCTGAAAGCCCGCCATACCCATCCACTCAAGCACCTCCCCCCGAACCTCCCACCCCCATCGCCTTAGGCCGGGCAGACCCTCCTACGGGCAAATGTTGAACGGAAGTGTCAAACATGTCAAGGCAAATGTTCAAGCATATTCGAAACTTGTCGAGACATCCTCCCCAGGCAATGCTCTGACTAGTTTCGAAGACTCCTCCTGCAGAGGGACACGCCCGACGCAACCCCTTCCCGACGGCGTGGCCGGCGGGCAGGGGTTGCGTCGGGCGTCCGACCGTCATCGTGCAGCCACCTGTCCTGCCCTTCCACCTCCGCTGCGGGCCCGAAGTGGACTGGGCTCATTAGGGAAAAAAGTTTTCTTTTGTTTTCTCGTATATTAATAATATGAATACTAACACTATGTTTTGTGATAACAAACTAAGCAATGTAGAGAGCATCGGACCGCTCGACGCCCCCCGCCCCCACGAGGCAGCGGGGCCGCGGGGGGGCGGGGCGCCTCCCCGAGCAGGTCGTCCACGAGCACGCTGGCGGCGCCCAGGCACGTGTCCTCGGGGAGGATCGGCGACGAGCGAGGGGGGGGGAAGCGAGAAGGAGAAGGTCGTCAACGTCGTCGTCGTCGGCGGCGGCGGCGTCGGCGTCGTCGTCGGCGTCGTCGCGGTCGGCGTCGTCGTCGTCGTCGTCGTCGTCCTCGTCGTCGTCCTCGCGGTCGGCGTCGTCGTCGGCGGGGGCGGGACGAGGCAGGGGAGCAGGAGAAGACGGCAGATCAGGGACGATGGAGATGATGATGATGATGATGATGATGATGCTGATGATGATGATGATGTGGTGGTGGTAGGGATGACAGTGATGATGCTGTTGATGGTGATGCTGATAATGATGGCGATGATGATGCTATGATTATGATGACTATGGTGTTGATGATGAGGGTGATGATGGTGATGATGTTGGTGGTGATGATGATCATGATGCTGGTGGTGGTGATGGCGACGATGCTGGTGGTGATGATGGCGCTGATTGCGATGGTGATGATGATGGTGGTGATGGTGATGCTGACGGTGATGATTGTGAGGATGATGCTGGTGGTGAGGATGATGCTGGTGGTGATGGTGATGGTTCTGGCGATGATGGTGGAAATGGGGGTGATGAGGATGAGGATGTGGATGCTGGTGCTGATGCGTATACGTCTGATGATGATGACGATCGTGATAATGATGATGATGATGATGGTGATGATGATGATGATGGTGGCGATGCTGATGATGCTGATGATGGTGATGATGTTTGTGAGGTGATGGTGATCCGCATGGTGGTGAGTGTAATTATGATGATAATCGTGATGTTGATGATGATGATGATGATGATGATGAGGATGCGGAGATGAAGATGCTGATGGTGGTGGTGATGATGGTGATGATGGTGATGATGATGGTGATGACGAGTATGAGCATGATCAAACTCATGATTAATATGATGATAATGACGAGGATGATACTGCTGATACTGCTGATGATGATAATGGTGATGGTGATGGTGATGGCGATGGCGTTGCTGATAATGGCGATGGTGATGGTGTCGGTGACGCTTAGTGATGATGATGATGATCATTCCGATGATGAGGAGGATGAGGAGGTGCGGAAGAGTAAAGGAAGGAGGGAGAGGGCTCTTGTTGCCAGAGGCCACTGCACTGTGCCACATGCCTCCGAGCGAACACAGAGGCTAGAGAAAGGAGAGGCAATAAAAGAGATGAGAACGGAGGGAAACGGAGGATCGAGAGGGACGAGGAGGAGTAGGAGGAGGAAGAGGAGGAGGGGAGGAATAGTAGGAGGAAGGAGGAGGGGATGGAAGAGAAAGAGATGATAAGGGAGAAGGCAGAGGGTGAAGGAGGGAGGGAAGGAACTGGGTAGGAGGATGGAGGAGGTCCTTGTCTTTGACCCTGAACTCTACGCTGTAACCACAGCCCCGACCGGAGTACTGCTGGCCCCGACAGGTGTGCTCCCACTGCGGGTTCAGGTGGCCGTTGTGGTCCGTCTGCGTGCGAGAGCCCTGACGAGGTGGGGGGGCAGCGAAGTGGAAGATGGGGAGGATAATAAGAATGAACTGTGAGAGACTGGGGAAGAGGGAGGTGGAGGATGAGAACAAAGGATGAGGAGGAGCGGGAGGGAGACAGGGAGAAGAACAAAGAGGAACAGAAGAACCAGTAGGGGAGAAGAGGTGGCAAGTATGGAAGGGGAAAAACCCAGCAACGCTATCCAGGGCTCCACACAAGCCCAGACATGCGTTGTCCTGATTTTTTGGTTGTAAGGGGTCCCTGGAAGTTCCGACCCATTGCCCTGAACCGAGTTCAGAAATAGTCGTGTTGACTGTCCTGGGGCCCAGCAAGGGCCCCGGAGGCAAAAAATTGCCGAAAACCTCCCGTCGTGAATTTTCAGTACGTTGGATCTCTGGGTCTCTTGGCGGGTCTGGACTGGCCCTGCCTGGCCGGAAGCCGACGAAGCCGACGACCACCCGTCGGCAGCTGGACCCGAGGTAGTCCCACGGACGTCTGGCGGTGGTGGTGCTGCACGGGAAGTCGGGGGGAGTCAGCAGGGTGAGGATGCGGGGAAGGAGAGGAGTGAAGTGGAACCCGTTGCGGAATGCAAGTGGCGCACGATGAACGCCCCGGCACCTCAGATCATTGCCCTCGGACGCATCGCCTTCTGCTCGGCTTGGCTCAGGACCGGGATGCAGAGAGGGATTGTTGTATTACAAAGCTGTTGAAGCCGATGACCTGTCAGCGGAGTGCGGCACTGCAGCTAGCTGAATATCAGAAAAACAACAAACTGAATAGTGCTGCACGGGCGCCAAGAAGCAACTATGGTACAGTACGATGGGACCCCCGCGACAGAGCGGACGGAACGCGTCGAACCGACGCAAGGTGTCCAGACCCTCCCAATTCTCACTCACACGGATCCCCACTGTCCATGATGGGAGACTGGACGGCAAACGCTACGCCAAGACGGCATGGAAGGAGGGACATGGAACGGAAGGAGGGGGGGAGGGGGGAGGAGGGGAGGAGGGGAGGAGGGAGGGGAAGGGAGCCGGACGAGGGGAGGGAGGGAGGTCGAGGAGAAAAGGGGGGAAGGAAGGGGGGCGGGCAGCGGGAGGCAAGGCGCGAGGAGCAGGGGAGAAGAGGAGGAGGGCGGGGAGCAGGGAGCAGGGCACAAGGAGCCACGGAGGAGGAGGAGAAGGAGGAGGAAGGGGAAGAGGAGGAGGAGGAGGAGGAGGAGGAGGAGGAGGAGGAGGAGGAGGAGGAGGGGAATTGGACCGGCGGCGAGCCCAGAGGGGACGTGAGAGGGGGTCGCTGCCCCCCCATCGACCGCCTCCCCGTCGCGCGGCCCCTCCTCATGAGGCTCGAAAGTCCACCAGCCTTCCGAGAAAATGTCTGGGCCCTCCCCGCAGACACGGGACAGAAACCTCTCGGAAGGCCCAGGAGGCCTTCCGAGGGGCCCCGCTGCCTTCTGAGGAGGCCTCCTCCTTCTCACTCCTCCCCCATCGCTCGCCGCCGAGAGGAGGATCGACGGACAAAAGCACCGCACATGCGCAAACCTAAACTTCCGGGGGAAAAACACAGACACGAATGTCTGGAAGGACCGCGCTGACGTCTTGGCTCGGCGCATGGCCCCCCCTGGCGGCGCCTCCGGGCACCGCCCCGGGAGCTCTCCGCGCGCCAGGGATGGGGTTCCAGCGCCGCTCCAAGCGCTGAGCTCCAGCGGTCGCCTTCTTCGCGTGTGTTATTGTATTTGTCATGATTAACCATATTAATAGTAGCATTGGCCTTACGATGATTCATGTTACTCGTCTTCCTGTTCGTCTTCTCAGTCGAGAGAGAGAGAGAGAGAGAGAAGACAAAAAAGAGAAATAACAAAACAACATGACGAGGCCTGCCACTGGCAGCCATCCCCGTCCGTCCACGTCACGACGGCGAACGGGTCCATCTTGCCGATCTTGAGGCAGCTGCGCTTCAGCTCCGCCTGCGGAGGAGCCAAGCACTGCATAAAGCATCAGCTGCGGAGGTCCGCTCGGATTCCTCGGATCGGCGCCCGGCCCCCCCTCCCTGGCGCGCGGAGCGCGCCACGTGCGATGGCGGAAGCGCCGCCAGGTGGCTGGGTCAGCGCAGATCCGAGAAACCTGCACGGAGAGCTGTGCCCAACCCCGTCAGCGGATCGCGACCCGGCCCGCGACCTACCCGCGACCCGACCCGCGACCCACCCGGGACCCAACCGCGACCCACCCGGGATCCACCCGCGACCCAGGGCGTTTACCCTCTCATCCAGACTGTGTGTGTGTGTGCAGATCTTTGTTTTTCGAGCCTTCACGACTCTGATGACGACCAGGAGCTCGCTCTCGTCCTCAGAAGGCCAAAACGGCACAAACATAGACGTTCGGAACTCCGCGTGAACTTCTTGGATCGTCGCGGGATCTCCCTCCCTGGCGCGCGGGGCGCGCAAGGGGCTGGGCCAGAGGCGCCGCCAGGGGTCCCAAGCGCCGATCCGAGAAGTCCACGCGCAGTGCCAAAAACTTTCGGTTTATGCCATGTTATCTCTTCGAGTCCTGACACTGCTGCTTGGAGGCCGCGAACTGCCGCTGCGCCAGGAGGTTCGGGCTGGCGGGGTCCACCTTCTCAGGACCGTGGCGAACGGCGCTGTGGCCGCGGCAAGGCGCATCGTTCGACCGATCACCATCCCCGCTGGAATGCCCTTGGTGAAGGGGCCCTGGGACACACAAAGAAATACACACAAATAACCGGATTCCCCATGTTTTCCAATATTTTCTGGGTTTCTGTCTTCCCCCCCACTTCCCATATTTTCACATATTTTCCTGGGAATCGACGATTAATTGTGTCTCTTTGTTTTTCCCCTCCTGACTTGGGCCCACTTGCCGACTGTCCCCCCAGGTGGGGAAAGGCATTGTTCCCTTCGGGTCTCGCGGGGCCCTTCCCCGCCTGGGGGGATGGGCAGGCGGGGCCGAGATGTCTTGGCCCCACGGGCATGGGAATGGGCTCGACGATGCGGAAGCCAGGAGAGAGGGGGAGGGGCAGGAGGAAGGAAGGAAGAGGACGAAGTGAGGAGGAGGAAAACTAATAACAATAATAATCAGAAGAGTACGACGAATAAAAAACAATATTAAGCAGAAGAAGAACAATCATAAGAAGACGGACAATAAGAAATAGGGCAGGAGGAGGAAGAAGAGAGAGGGGAGGGCTTAAGCTAAGACGTTCAACGTAATCCAGGAAGCAACTGCTGGGAGGTCTTCGCACGAACGGCCAGGGGTTCTCAGACCAGGTCAAGGGACCAAGTCGCAAAAGGTGGCCCAGATTAACCATGGGATTTACTCCCGATCTGACCGGAGTATCGGTGGCGCGCAAACATGGATTAGCGATCCATGGATTCGGCGCGCGATCGCCAAATCCATGGATCGGGGGAGGTGCCCTCCCCAAAATGCGGCCGGTGCCGCCTCGGTCGGCGGCGGAAATCCGCGATTCCCCATGGAAGCGGGACCCGTCGCTAACCCGCGCCCCTTTGATCCATTTTTGCGATTGCCTAAAACAGGCGAGGGTTCACCGACAGTGCGGGGCTCGGCGGTGGCGACGGGCGACGGACGGCGGGCAGAGGTGCAGCGGCAGCATGGGCCGTGGCCTGGAACCACCAGAGCGCGCGCGCCGCTGGCATCCCGGCGCTGCTCGCACGCACGGGTGTGCGCGGGGGCGTGCCCCCTTCTAAGATTAGGTCGGGCATATCCCCCATACAGGCCGGTTTTGGACGAGAAATAGAAGTGCTCAGAAAATATGAAAGCATCGAAACGTCATCAAATAATCGAAGCCTTCCCATGTTAGAAAATGTTTGGGTATTCCTCCTGTAGAGGGACATGCCCGACTTAAGTTTAGGACGTAAGCAAAACGACCCAAAACGAAGAGGGCAGGAGGAGGGAGCAGGGAGGGGAGTGCAGGAAGGACACGAGGGGGGAGGACGGCACGGAGGCGGCGCGGGAGGAGGGGAGATGAACAACAAAGGGGGGAGGGAGGAGGAATCCCACCAGAAAACAAGATGAGGAGGGGAAAGGAGGAGAAGGAGGAGGGAGGAGGAGGAGGAGGAGGAGGAGGACGGGAGAGGAGGAGGACGAGGAGGAGGAGGAGGAGGAGGAGGGAGGAGGGAGGAGGAGGAGGAGGAGAAAGAGGAAGAGGAGAGGAGGAGGAGGAGGAGGAGGCGGAGGAGGAGGAGGAGGAGGAGGGAGGACGACGATGAGGAGATGGAGGGGAGAGAGAGAGAGAGAGTAGGAAGAGGAGGAGGGAGGAGGCTAGACTCGACCTGAAAGGTCATGCAAAACAAATTCAGACCGACCTAAGGACCCCTCCAACCCCTGACCCTAACTCCCCCCAGCCGCAGCTGGGAGGAGTCAGCGATCAGGGGCCGAAGGGGTCGCCAGGCCGGGCGGCCGCACGGCCCCGCTGCCTGGCCGCCAAAGCCCTGGTCCTGGCCTCCAGAGCCCTCGACCCCAAGAGCTGGGCTTGGGCCACCTGGAGCCCGAAGAGCGGGAGCACATCCAGAAGAGACGGCCTCTCCGGGCCCTCCGACGCAGGCCCTACCTGGGCAGCCTCAGGGCGCAACGGGGAAAAGTGCTCGGACCAAAATTGAATTCCGGCATCCGACGGAGACCTGAGATCCCCGAGCCTTCTAGCACCCCCTTTGGGAAGCTTGCCCTGGGCGGTGTTAAAATTATTCTTGCTACTCGGGATCGGCCGACCTGGACAGTTATCCTGGAGGCCGCGCCCCTTCCTGCCAGAAGCATAACCTCTAAAACAAGCGCAGAAAAAGAGGACCGAATTTTCACGGGCCTCGGGGAGGAGGGCGCAGCGAGCAAGGGGTGCCTGCACACGCGCCACGGCCTCAGCGCTCCGGCGAGCCCTGGCAGCGGACTCCCCCCTGTGCACACGGGGTCCGCGCTGGCCGACGGGGCCGCATCCTCCTCGCAGACCTCCGCGGGGTCCACGGGCCACTCGCCGAGGTCGATGATCTCCAGGGCGCCCTGGCCCCCATGGAGTCGCGGAGGCCCGACCCCGAGATGTGCACCTCCTGCTCTGCCGCAAGTCTCGCCGCCAGGCGAACGACGAACTGGCGGCCGTCGACGCAGTGGATGTCGCAGCTGTCCACCCGCGCTGCCGCGGCACCTTCTTTAGATCTCGCATCGGCCAAAGCAACGCCATCAAGCTCGAACTGCGTGACCAAACCTTCCCTGACGGTTTGCGGCCCCAGGTGTGCCCTGACTTTGATGGCCTCAGCGTCCTTCAGCCTCTCAACGCGCCCAGCCCAGAGGCGGGCTCGCCCGCTGTCAGCAGCCGCCGCCGCCACAGGGTTGTCAGCGCAGCGCGCCGTCGCGAGGCAGTCGCAATAGAGCTTGAAGGGTCCCCCCCGCGATGGTGTCGGCGAGGACTTGCACGGCGCGGTACTCCCCGTCTCGGGCCAGCTGCTCAAGCCCTTCCGACAGCGGGACCGAGCCCCACGCCTCGGCGACCAGCCTACGGTTCTTGACGTAGACGATGATGGACCAGCCAGCAGTCCTCAGGCTCGGGCAGTACTGGTCGAGCCAGATCCATCGACGAAGACGGGCTCTCCGTCGGCGAAGGGCCCGAAGCTCAGCCAGCTGGTCGCGTGCTTGAAAAAGTCGTCGGTCCGACGAGGTCTCCGGGCCAACTCCGAGATGTCGGGGAACAGCCTGCTGGCACAGAGCTCCGTGAACGGGTAGCCCAACCTCTCGACTCGGCCCACCGCCTCCCGCAAGGGCGACTCCAGGAACTCCCGCCTCCAGCCTTCGTGAGCCTCGCACCTGAAATGCCTGTGGAAGAGGGGCCCGACGGGGCGGCCGCAGAGCTGGCAACGCTTGGACTCTTGGGGAAGGAGGGGTCTTCCGCTCCGTAGGTGTTCTGGATGAGCCCCCTGGTGGCGCAGGTCCCACACCTCGGGGCAATGGCTGGTCAGGCCGAGGATCGGCTGCCAGAAAGGCTGGATCTCCCAGTCCCACATGCTGGAGCCGTGCCGCTTCACCTCCTCGAGGCCCATGGCTCGTCGGCAGTCCGGAGAGACCACGTGGCCGAAGAAGGCTTGCGAGTAGCGACGCACCTGGTCATCGTGGCCCAGCGCGTCGTGGATCCTGTAGGGGTCGCAGTCGACGAATCCCCAGCCGACCCGCTCGAGCGTGAGCACCAGCGCGCTGATCGGCTCCTTCACCATGCGCCAGGGGCGCTGCCTCTTGGCGATGCCCAGGCCAATGGCGAGGCAGGAGCGGGCCACCGACTCGGGGAGGAGGGGGGCCCAGACCATCTCGACGTAGGCCGTCAGCGCCGCCTTGGCGACGATCGTGGGAGGGTCCCGCTGCCAACCTCCTGACTGACCAAGGCTGGCCAGCCCCGGGGCGGCTCCACGGCCCAAGCGACCTCTCGCCTTGATGGCTCCGACACGCAGCCGCCGCAAGCGGCCGTTGGGCACTCCAATGATCGCCGACCCCCAGGAAGCTTTAGCCGTGGGCCCTGCTCTGACAACTCTCGCACGGCTGATTGAGGGCCTGACAGGCCTGGTGAGCTTCCCCCCTTGGCAGCGGGCGGCCTTTCCCCGAGCCACTGCTGTCGTCGCCCGCTGGTAGGAACCAGCCACAGAGTCGCCACCAAGGTTCCTGCGCACGTCCACGAAGTCGCCCCCCTCGATGTCCCAGCCAGGCTGGCGCATGAGGGCTTCTCGCAGCTTCCTGCCGGTGGCCAACGCCTTGGTCTTGTTCCTGCTGAGCGGCAGGTGGGCCTCCTTCACCTTGAGGCAGAAGGCCCGATAAGCAGCGGCGAGCTGCTGGGAAACCCAGGTGCAGGGCCCAGTCACATAGCACGAGACGTCGTCGACCACGTTGAGGATCCTGGCAGAGGGAGCCGCCACAGCCGCTGCTCTGAGGGCCGAGATGCGGAGGAGATGGGCCAAAGCCGCGGCGCGCGAACATCCAGCAACCACCGTGCCATTCGCCATGACCGCATCGCTGAGGCAGGTGCCGATGCGGGCCCTCGGACGGGCCAGATAAGTGCAGCACAGCGCTCGCAGCGGCCCCTGGTCGAAACCCCACGCCTGGGCCGCAATTCTGAGCTCCTCGTGCCCTATGTGCTCGCTGTACTTTGCGAGGGCGGCGTAGACGGACCCAGCCTCCTCAAGGTTGAACTTCGCGCGGGCCGCGAAAACGTCGCGAAGCCAGGCCGCCAGGTCGCAACCAACGCAGAGGAGTTGCCCCACAAAGCCTGTTGGTCGATGGACCGCTCCCACTTAGCACGCCCCCTCAGTCGGCTGCGGGACCAGATCCTGGCGAGCAGCGGCACGAGCCCGATGGGGCGCTGGCCGCCGTCGGGCTCGGGCAGGAAAACCACGATGACGGCCCAGAGTTCGCCGCGGCGCGGGCAGCGCTCCCAGGAGTTAAGCGCGCTGGCGAGCCTACGTAGGACATCGCCCCCGACCTCCAGCAGCGCACGAGGATGGAAGTTGCCCCACCCCAAGCCGAAGGTATTGGGGAACTTTCGGGCCACCAGCTTGAACTCGTCGATCGCGATGGGATTGAGCGACCATTCCCCAGACTCCCAATGCCCAGGGCGCTCCTGCTTCGTCCGAACTGGCCTCACCCAGAGAGGGGGCCAGTCCGCGAGGACCCTTTCAAGGGCAGGCTGTCCAACGAGAGCATCGTCAGTGAAGCCCGCCTCCAGGACGGGCGTTGGCTCGACGTGGGTCTTCTTGGACACCTCGCGGGCAGCGGGCCCCTTCCTCTCGAAGGCCATCTCGGTGAAGTCGTCCCACTTCTGCTTGCTGGCCTGGGCGCCCCCCCTGGCACGTTTGACCGCGAGCTGCTCAATCATGGCCATGAGGTTGCAGCCCACGTCTGTCTGGGGGAAAATGGCGCCGTCGAAGACAGTGGCTCCCAGGTCCTGAAACTCGCCGCGAAGGCGGAGCGCCGCCTCGCGCAGCTGCTGCTCTCGTCGGGTCGCGCAGCCTCCTGGCGAGCCGCCTGGGCCCGGGCCCCGTCTGCGCCTGGCGAGGTGGCGGAGGGAGAGCCATCGCTGGGCGATGGCCGGGTCGGCCAGCGCGTGCCTTAACCTCGCACGGGGCGGTGGCGGCCCTGACGCCTTGGCCCTTCCCTTGAACAAGCGGGCCTCCTCGTCCGAGATGCCTTGTAGCGCCTGGCCTGCAAGGCCATCTCCGCTTGGGTGAACCGCGCCTCGATGGGGCCTTCAGGCCCAGCGTCGGCAAGGGGCCGAGCGAGCGACTCGACCAACTGGTCGCGCCTGCCTCTGGCCGCGTCGTCGGACACGCTCTCCAAATCAAAGGCCTTGGGCACCCGCTGGATCTGCGCCATGGGTCGCCCCCAACATCCGCGCAACGCAATAGCATCCGCTCGATGAGGACCGTTCGGCGTGTCCGCGTGAGCCGCGATGGAGCCCACCATAGCCTCTAGCGCCGTCGAGATGACGAAGTAGTCGTACTCGGTGTCATTGCAAGTCGCTGATCTTGGGGCCAGCACCGCCCCCCCTTTGGGGGCAGGCCAACCTGGGTCCACGAGCTCCGAGGCCTCGATGTTCCAGCCGCCGCCAATCACGAAGGGAGAGCGCACCACTTGTGGAGGTCGGCGAGCAGCTGGCGATTGGACCCTTGCAGGCCTACGGACTCCTCAAGGTAGACCGAGATCACGGCGATGGTGGCGCCCTTGCCCGGCGAGATCATGCGGGAGAGGAACCCGCGCTGCTGGCCTGCTCAGGGCCGGGCGAACCGCGCCGAGCCCAGCAGCTTCGAGGCGGCGATGCCGACGCCAGACGAGACAGCCACGGCGGCCTCTCCAGTCCTGAGCGCTGCCGAGCATGCCAACTGGAAGTCGCATCGGTTGGCCCATCCGTGGGCCTGCTCCTCGGCCGTCTGGGAGGAAAAGCGAGCCCCCTGGGCCAGCGTCACGCGCGGCTCGGCCCCTCTTCTGCGCAGCCACTCGAGGGCGCTGGCGATCGAGTTCCAAGTATTTCCGTTTTGGGCGCAGATGCGGAGGTCGCCCTCCAGCGAGCCCTGCTGCAGTGCAAGGGGCTCCAGGTGGGGCAGGCGCTGCTCGAAGCAGATGGCAGGCGCCCCTGCCGTAGCGGGCGCGCGCCCTGCATGCTGGACCAGACTGTGCAACTGAGCAGCCATGGGATCTGACCCAGATGGGCCGCTCGCCTCCTGGTCAGCGCTGCCCCCATACCTGGCGGGCTTCGACCACCACCCCCGTCGGGGGCCGCGCAAGCAGGGGACGCGGGGGGGGGGCTGACAACCGAGCGGCCTCGGCTCCCTCGCAACGTGCCCTAGCAGCGGACCAGGCGGGCCGCCCCGTCCTCCTCTGGCGGGGGGGCGCTACCCTGCGAACTGGCCAGCTGCCCCATAAGCAGCAGCAGGCGCAGCTGGCCCGCTGGCCACCCTCGGCTCGGTGGCCCGCTGGATGGCTGCCTCGGCTGCTGCTGCCCCGAGCTCGGCTGCCCTCGCTGCGTGCTCGCGGGAACCGCTGGAGGGTTCTGCCGCAGCGGCGGGGGCCGCGGCAGCCGCTGCCGCAGCAGGGGGGGCCGCCTGCTGCTCGGCCGCAGCTGCTGCTCCTGGCTTCTGAGCGGGTGCCCCAGCAGGCCCGTCTGGCAGAGGGCGCCCCCGCTTGCGGCGCTTGCTGGCCGCGGCCTCATCGACGTCATGCTTGAACCGCTGGAGCTGTTCCTGACAGTTGCGCTCGAATGTCGCCTGGGCCTCCAGCGTGACCCTGTGGCCCTCCTCGCACATCTGTCGGAGATAAGCTTGGGCCTCCTCCTCCAGCTCGCTGAAGTTCTCGAGCGACGCCACGTCGAAGGTGGAGGTGACCGACGTCGAGCCGCCAGGAGTCGGTGGCGCGATGCCCGAGGCCTGGGCGCGGCTACGCAGGAGCTTGGCCTCCTCCGCCTGGGCCTCCGCCAGGCTGGCCGCACAGGTGTCGCGACAGCCACGGCATTCGTCCAGGTGCTCCTCGACCGCCAGCAGGGCGTCGGCTGCCTCGTCGAGCTGGCGTTGGAGGTTGATGCGGCGGTCCGTGGCCGACTGCAGCTGATGCTCCAGGGTCCGCTGGGCTGCTGCGGGCGGCGGCGGGACGAAGTCGCGGGCCTCCGCCACTGCCTCCCGAAGTTTGGCCGGGAATAGCCAGCAGCTTGTCAAGCTCCGAAGACCCAGCCGCCGACCAGGGGGCGCCAGGGAAGCCGCGGCGACCATCGGCCGCCCCGCCCGTCGCTGCTGCCTTGGCCTTGGGGCTCCCACTCGACGCTGCCGCATTGGCCTTGGGGCTGCCCTTCGGCGAAACCCCATCCAGCTCCATGGCCCGCCCAGACACCATTGCGCGGCGACGGGCTGGCTGGCTGGAGCTCGATGAACTGGCAACAAGTCCAACAGTGAGGGTTTTTGCGGAAGTTCCACCTGGAACGGCACGCAGTGCAGATGACGAAACCTGGCTGAGCCTTCGGCGCCATGGCGAAGACTGACTCGAGAGTGGGGCGGACCACCCCTCAGCAAAACTGTCGGGCTGAGCAACCCTGGCACTGGCCGCGGACTGGCGGTATCAACGTGTTCCCCTGCGGAACAAAGCATCTTGAGCCAACATGGCTACGGAGAAAGGAGGAGGAGGAGAAGGAGGAGGACGAGGAGGAGGCGGAGAAGAGGGGAGGCGAAGGAGAAGAGAGAGGAGAGGAGGGGAGAAGGAGATGGAGGAGGGAGGAGGAGCTTAGGGAGTCCACCTCTCTGGAATGCCTGCTGCTCTCGCCGCCGCCGTCCTCCGGGCAGCACCAAAACTCTCATCGCGCACCGACATGGGTCAGACCCATCCCGAGCACAGGGACTGTTGCACCCCTGCGGGGACAGCAAGCGGACACATCGAGCAGGGGATCGACAACGAACTCGATTCAACCCAAGGCTGATTTCCTCGCAGAATGATCGCAAACCTAAAAACATCGTACACGTATTTCATGGACTCTACGGAAGAATCGAATTGAGGAAAATCAAGTATGTAGTCGATCCCCTACTCGAACACAGCCACATCGAGGGCACACCCTGGGAGTTGTCCAACAAACGTCCGAACACCGAAGCCAGCTCAGAGAGCTGCTTGTGGTCGATGTTGCGTCCCAGGACTGCCAAACACCACAAGATCAGTGGGCAATTCCCCGACGGGCCCTCCCAGAAAATCAACTTGGCTGTGGTTGTGGTTCTGTGTTGTGCCCAGAACCCTGAGATCCGACGCTGCGAAGAAAAAACATCGATGTGTGTGTGTGTGTGTGTCACAACGGGAGCCCCTGACCCCACCTTCATGCGGCACTTATCGAACTGGACGAATCTTGGGGAAGCCACTAGAAGGTGCCAACAGCGCTACTTCCCGGACCTCTCCTGGGGTGCGTCCTGACCAGAACTTCGACAAGAATCCAGCGGTGGTGACGAGGGCCGCCCAGAGGCCCAGAAACGAAAACGAGGAAGGGCAGCGGCGTATCTGTACCTTCTCCTCCTCAGAGATCTGTGGCGGCCCTCTGGCCCGAGACCCGGCGAAAGCACGACGGGGCCCGGAAATACACCACCAGCACCTCCCTCACCCCCTCCCCCTCCCCCAGGAAGAGAGGAGAGGAGGAGGAGGGAAGAGGAGGGAGGAGGCATCGGTGGTGGAGGAGGGAGGAGGGAAGAGAGGGAGGGGCAGGGAAGAGGAGGGAGGAGGGAAGAGGAGGGAAGAGGAAGAGGAGGGAGGAGGCATCGAGGTGGTGGTGGTGGTGTACACTCTCGGGGCCCGCAGAGAGGGCCTGGTGCGCCAGAGCTGCCAAGCGCAACAGCTGGCTGCCGTGCTTTGGAAGTGCGGGTGGTAGCGGGCGGGGCCCGCGGGCCTGGTCGGCCTGGCTCCGCAATTCGATCGTGCTCCTCCTCCACCTCCTCCTCCCTTCCTCCTCTCTCTCTCTCTCTCTCTCTCCCCTCCATCTCCTCCTCGTCGTCGTCCTCCTTCTCCTCCTCCTCCTCCTCCTCCTCCTCCTCCTCCTCCTCCTCCTCCTCCCTTACTCCTGGTACGACGACTTGTCAACTAAGACGAAGCCAGGACGAGGATAACATCGGGTGAGGCAACAAATCGGACAGCTCTGACATCCGACCGCTCCCGAGGATGTCTCGGGCGCCGCGGCCTTCTCGGAGCGTCCCGGAACGTTCTGGAACGGATTTGTCCTCGTCCTGGCCCCGTCCGGCCCCGCCAAGGTATTCCCAGCTGGCCTCCGCAAGCCCCTCCAGTAGTCCAGGGTGGCCTCAACCCCTCCCGGGCGTTGCCAGGATTGGGTTTCGTAGGACCTGGCTCACTGGCGTGCTCTGGGGGACGCGCACCCCCCCGCCCGTTACACGGGCTAGAACTGCCGCCACGCAGAAAGACACCAGCTACGGCAGCGCGGGCAGACCTGGTCTAGTGACTCTGGCCAATTTCGCAGGAGAGCCCAGAATCGAATCGACAAGTGGGATCGGCGATCGAAAGGAATCGGGTCGGCGGAGATCGGCAGCCAAGTCGGGAGAAGTCGAATCGGCAGAAATCGGCAGGCTAGAAGGCCTCCAATGAGGAATCGGAGTCCAAAGCGGAATCAGAAGTCGAAACGAATCGGAATCGGAGGCCCTCGACATCGAATCGAATCGAATCGAATCGGAGGAGTCGAAATGAGCCCTGATTTGGGTGTCCTCGGGGCCCAATCACAAGCGGCTCCTCTTACCAAGGTTCCTGACTACATCCTAACCTCAACCATTGGGCGCGGAGTTGACCAGGGAAACGATCGTCACGGCATTACTATAGGCCTACCACGGAATATTCGCAGAGCCCACAAGTGTTCCAAGAACAGTGTTACAATAATCTCAGACAGGTAAGCCCGATGTGTCAAAGCAAGACAGGTTCAACCAAACAAGCTCTGAGAAAAGTTCGTGCAGAGCACCAAGGGGTCTAAGAAGAAGGAACAACGCCATAAACAGAAACTTTTGGCGCTCCGCGCGGACTTCTTGGATCCGCGCTGGACCCCCTGGCGCGTGGAGCGCGCCAGGGGCGGCGCCGGAGGCGCCGCCATGGGGGGACCCACCGCGGATCCAGGATATCCGCGCGGAGCGCCAAAAGTGTATGTTTATTGCGTTTTATCTTCTTCGATTTTTGGAGCATATATTGGTGGGTCTACAGTTAGGTCAGGCATGTCCCCCTCAAGGGGTATTTGAACGAAAAATAAAAATTGCCCAACAACATTCAGCAATGATCGACAGATAATCAAAAAATCGGCCCCAGGCTACTTTTAGACTATTTTTGAATAGTCATCCTGCAGAAGGATACGCCCGACTTAAGCCTAGAGTTATGTTGTCCCCATCGCACTTAAAGACCACATCCCAGAAAAAATCCAGCGTCCAGAAAAGTGTCGCAAGAGCGTCGCAAGCGTGCCGAAACAGTAACGAACGAGCGTATCCCAGGGCCCGACACGCGAAAACCCTCCGGTTTCGGTGCTTCCCTGATGCCCGAAATTCTTTCTGGCGATCCAGGCCAGAGTAGTCGGTAGCGGCCAAGAGGGGGGGGTCCAAGAGGGGGGGTGCAAATCATGACCGGCGGCACGTGCGCGGCCCAGCGGGGGGGCCTGGGACGTAATGAAACAAGAAGAGGCGCCATGAAATCTGAGAAAATATCACGGCCCCCGCCATGAAATCCACCCCCCCCCTAGTCATCACCCCCCTCTTTTCCGCCCCCGAGCCAGAGTAGGCTGGAACAGCACAAGCCTAGAGGAAAGCCCGGGACGCCTCGCCACTCCCCGGCGGAGCGCACCGGGGGGCGCCGCCCAGAGAGGCGGCGCGCCGGCGTGTCGCGAGGCCGCCCGTCTGTGTGTTTGTGCTCCCCTTCTGAAGTAGGGAAGCGAGCTCGATACACCGACGCTTTTTCCGACCCTGCGCTGAAATTCGCACAGGAACGCGGATTCTGGTGTGTACGGGATCCTGGTGTACACATTTTCGTTGTTTCTCTTGGAGAACGGGGGAACAATATGCCCCCACACCACCCCGACGTCGCCCATGACCCTTAAAAAGTCGTGGGATTGAAAAAGAACCCGCCACTGGTAGTCACGTTTGGGCAGGGACCGACCGTCCCTGCATTCCTATAGTCCTACCACGAAATGTTCTTAGAACCCAAGAATGCTCTAAGAACAAAAACAATGTTCTTAGAACATAAGCCCGATGTGACAGAACAAGACAGACTCCGCCAGAACTGTTCTAAGAACATTTCGTGGAAACCACGAAAGGGTCTTAGAACATTGCTTGGTAGGTCTATAGGCGAGCCAGGACGCTTCGCCACTGCTTGAGACACGTCAGATCGCCCAACACCGACCGACCCTGGGCCGCCGGGCGGCGAGCCGCGCCGCACCGCCCGCAGGGCGGGGCCGCCGCTGGCCGGCGCGACGAGGACCCAAGTCGGGCACGTCCCCCTACAAAGGGGTTCTGGGCGAAACATAAATGAAAACGGGAAAATACGGAAAAGATGCCCAAAAATATTCAAAACATCGTCCCCAGACCATTTTTTTACTACTTTAGAATACTCCCCCTGTAGAGGGACAGGCCCGACTTCAACCTATGCCGCAGGCGGGCCCTAGGAAGAGAGGCCTCCTGGAGGGGGTCCGAGAAGATGGGGTCGAAGGATCGCGCCACCTCCTCCTCCTCCTCCGCCTCCTCCTCCTCGTCCTCCTCCTCCTCCTCGTCCTCTTCCTCCTCCTCCTCCTCCTCCTCCTCCTCTTCCTCCTCCTCTTCCTCCTCCTCCTTTTCCTCCTTGTCCTCCTCCTCCTCCTCCTCCACCTTCTCCTTCTCCTCTTCCCCCTCTTCCTCGTCCTTACGTCAACTACAGTTCCTCCTCCTCCTCCTCCTCCTCCTCCTCATCGCCAGTGCAGTGGAGACCCATGCCAAGAATTACCCTGCTTGCCTCCAGGGCGCCCCGGGTTCCTTGAGTTTCGATGGTTCTGCTGTGGAAGGCGCGACGCTCCCACACCAAAAATCGATGAAGTTCTGGGGTCTCAGGATTGGGTTTCTTGCGAAGGTTTTTTGTAGTCGGGCCCCTACCGTACGTCGCCGATGCATCGGCGATGAATCGGCGATGCACCGGCGGTGCACGGGCGACGCCGGCGTGGAGAACCTCGGGCTCCACATCGAGCCGCATCGGCGGTGCGGCGCGATCCTCCGACCCCATCTGGGATTAGGTCGGGCATGTCCTCCAACAGGCGGATCTTGGAAGGAAGGGAAAAATCCAAAAGTACCCCCCAAATGGCCTCAAGAATCCAAAAATCGTCCCCAGAGTCTAGTTCGTATTGTTTTTGGAACACTCCTCCCGCAGAAGGACACGCCCGACGTGAATATGGGAGTCCTAGAATTAAGTCGGGCCTGTCCTCCTACAGGGGGATTTAGGGCGAAAACGTAAGAATACTCCACCAATGCCCCCCAAATGGCCAAAAACGGTCGGAAAATCGTCCCCGGGCTATTTTTTGACTATTTTTGAACATCCCCCCTGTGGAGGGACAGGCCCGCCTCAATCCTAGAAGGATTGTCCCCGAAACGCGCCTCTGACCCAGCGGCCGAGGAGGAGGAGGAGGAGGACGAGGAAGGGAGGAGGAGGGGAAGAGGAAGGGAGGAGGAGGAGGAGGAAGGGAGGGGAAGAGGAAGGGAGGAGGAGGAGGAGGAGGAGGAGGAGGAGAAGGAGGAGGAGGAAGGAAGGAGGAGGAAAAGGAGGAGGAGGAGGGGTGGACGGCCGGCGCCGCCCCCCCCCCCGCGCGCGTCCCTCGCCCGCGGCGGCGCCAGAGGCAGCTCCGCGTCGGCGCGCGGCTTCGCGTGGCTCCCGCACGCGCCCATCGCGCGCCGGCGGGTGCCCCGGGCGGCCCGGGCGGAGGGGCAGAGCCGGACCCCCTCAGGCAGTGAATCACTCACTGCGTGGAGATCCCCATGTGTGCATCTTTTTGAAAGGATAATCGTCAGTGGGATCTGGGAATGCGCGCCTACCCATGCAGCGCAACATGCGAACATCATGTTGAGGCATCCCCACGGGACGGCCACGAACGGAGCCTTGAAAACACCCGGGCGGCCCGGGCGGAGGAGCAGACCCGGACCCCCTCGGGCAATGAAGAAATCACGAGGGGAAGCTTTTCGCTACTTTCGGCCTGGGGGTCCCCCAGCGGCCCTCGGGGCCGTCCGAAAACGACGCGGGATGAAGAACCGGTCCAGGGGAATGGGTCGAGACCTCCAGGGGTCGACATGATGTCGGGGGTCTGGGGACCCGGATGGGACGCAGAACGACCTGCCTTCAGGTCGGGCATGTCCTCCCTGTAGCGGATGTCGGGAGAAGAATGGAACGCAGTCAAAAAGCGCTCAAGAGTAGTCACAAGTAGCCAGACAAAACAAAAACAAAAAACGTCACAATACTGTCATTTGACTATGTTTGACTGTTCCTGCTGTGAGGGGACATGCCCGACTCAAACATACCTGAAGGGACCCAGGGAGACGCAGACAAATGGACACACGAGTCCCAGGCTTCCCCTCATGCTCCGAATTACCTGCGAACGCGTGCCTTCGCATCCGCTCCCCACATGTCCTGGATGTTTCCCAGGAATCGACGATGATATTGTGTGTGCGTGCGTGTGTGCGTGTGCGTGTGCGTGCGCGTGCGCGTGCGCGTGCGCGTGCGCGTGCGCGTGCGCGTGCGCGCGCGTGCGCGCGTGCGTGTGCGTGCGCGTGCGCGTGTGCGTGCGCGTGTGCGTGTGCGTGTTCGTGTGCGTGTGCGTGTGCGTGTGCGTGTGCGTGTGCGTGTGTGCGTGTGTGTGTGTGTGTGTGTGTGCGTGTGCGTGTGTGCGTGTGCGTGTGTGCGTGTGTGCGTATGCGTGTGCGTGTGTGCGTGTGCGTGTGCGTGTGCGGGTGTGCGTGTGCGTGTGCGTTTGCGTCTGTGCGTGTGTGCGTGTGTGCGTGGGTGCGTGTGTGCGTGCATGCGTGTGTGCGTGTGCGCGTGTATGCGTGTGCGCGTGTGCGCGTGTGCGCGTGTGCCCGTGTGCACGTGTGCGCGTGTGTGGGTGAACGGGTGTGGGTGTGTGGGTGAATGGGTCAAGGTATGTGGGTGTGTGGGTGTGTGGGTGTGTGGGTGTGTGGGTGTGTGGGTGTGTGGGTATGTGGGTGTGTGGGTGTATGGTTGTGTGGGTGTGTGGGTGTGTGGGTGTGTGGGTGTGTGGGTGTGTGGGTGTGTGGGTGTGTGGGTGAGTGTGGGTGTGTGGGTGTGTGGGTGCGTGGGTGTGTGGGTGTGTGGGTGTTGGGTGTGTGGGTGTGTGGGTGCGTGGGTGTGTGGGTGTGTGGTGTGTGCGTGGTGTGTGGGTGTTTGGTGTGTGGGTGTGTGGGTGTGTGGTGTGTGGGTGCGTGCGTGGGTTGGTGTGCGTGGGTGTGTGGGTGTGTGGGTGTGTGGGGTGTGTGGGTGTGTGTGGTGGTGTGTGGGGTGTGTGGGTGTGTGGGTGCGTGGGTGTGGTGTGTGGGTGTGTGTGTGTGTGGTGTGTGGGTGTGTGGGGTGTGGGTGTGTGGTGTTGTGGGTGTGTGGGTGTGTGGGTGTGTGGTGTGGGTGTGTGGGTGTGTGGGTGTATGGGTGTGTGGGTGTGTGGGTGTGTGGGTGTGTGGGTGTGTGGGCGCGTGGGTGCGTGGGTGTGACAGTGTGTGGGTGTGTGGGTGTGGGTGTGTGGGTGTGACAGTGTGTGGGTGTGTGGGTGCGTGGGTGTGTGGGTGTGTGGGTGTGTGGGTGTGCGTGTATGTGTGTTTCTTGTCCCTCCTGAGTTCTCTTACTGTGCACACCCCTTTGAGGGGCAACGATAGGGGGGGGGCATGGGGGTGGATGCATCGACCTAGAATCGGCGATACATCGCCGATAGATCGGCGATAGGGCCTCGAAAGTGAATTCCCACCCTCCTGGGCAGGTTAGGGCTGTCGGGCCCCTATCGGCGATGGGTGGGCGATTGGGGGTCGACGCATGCCCCCTATGCATATCCCCCCCCCATCGTTGCCCCTGACCCTTGGAGGAGCACGCCCCGAGCATGCAGCACCAGACAAAGATCCTGCAGCAAATCGTTGCCCTGAGGCCGGGCGTGTCCCCCTGCAGGGGGATTTGGACGACAAACAGGAGATAGCCAAACATGTGCAAGCATGTTCAGAGATGGTCCAAAAGATCGTCCCCAGAGGATGTTTTTTCAGAGTACGCTTGACGACCCCTCCTGTAGAGGGACAGGCGCCCGACTCAACGTGTACCCCCCGGGCAGGCAGGCGGCGCGCGGCCAGCACCGCGCCCGCCGCCGATGGCACTCCGCCAGAGAGCCTCCTCGGCCAGCGCGGTGGCGCCGGGGTGCAGACACACACGCGGGCCAACGTTTCTTTGTTTGTTGTTCATCGGCGTTTCGACATTGGGCGGAGGGGGGAGAAGAGAAACAAGTAGCCTGGCGAAAGGCCCAACCACATGCAGTTGTGGGCCCCGCAATCGTGTATAGCTCCTTCGGTGGAGCTCCCTATGGGGCCACGGAGCGCTGCACTGTGTGGGGGGGTGCCTAACCATGTGCACTGGTGAGTGCCGTCGTTGTGAGTACCGCCTTCGGTGGAGCTCCCTACGTATGGGGCCACGAAGCGTGTGAAGGGTGTGGCTGGGGCGGCGGTGCCATGCGAACCCTCCCGCTGGGGCCTTCGGTGGAGCTCCCTATGGGGCCACGAAGCGTGTAAGTGGTGTGCCGAAATGGGGCGGCGGTGCCATGCGAACCCTCCCAATGGGGTCTTCGGTGGAGCTCCCTATGGGGCCACGAAACGTGTGAGGGGTGTGCCGACATGGGGGTGGAACCGCATGCGGGCGCTGCCGTTGGGGCCTTCGGTGGGGCTCTCGATGGGGCCACGCAACATGTGAGGGGTGTTCCGAAATGGGGGTGGAACCGCATGCGGGCGCTGCCGCTGGGGCCTTCGGTGGAGCTCCCTATGGGGCCACGAAACGTGTGAAAAGTATGCCGAAATGGGGGGGAACCGCATGCGGGCGCTACTCTTGGAGCCTTCGTTGGGGCTCCCTATGTGGCCACGAAACATGTGAGGGGTGTGCCGAAATGGGGGTGGAACCGCATTCGGGCGCTGCCGCTGAGGCCTTCGGTGGAGCTCCCTATGGGGCCACGAAACGTGTGAGGGTGTGCCGAAATGGGGGTGGAACCGCATGCGGGCGCTGCCGATGGGGCCTTCGGCGGGGCTCCCTATGTGGCCACGAAACATGTGAGGGGTGTACCGACATGGGGGTGGAACCGCATGCGGGCGCTGCCACTGGGACCTTCGGTGGAGCCGCCTATGGGGTCACGAAACGTGTGAGGGGTGTGCCGAAACGGGGGGGTGGACCCGCATGCGGGCGCTGCCGCTGGGGCCTTCGGTGGAGCTCCGTACGGGGCCACGAAACGTGTGAGGGGTGTGCCGACATGGGGGTGGAACCGCATGCGGGCGCTGCCGTTGGGGCCTTCGGTGGGGCTCCCTGTGAGCCACGAAACGTGTGAGGGGTGTTCCGAAATGGGGGTGGAACCGCATGCGGGCGCTGCCGCTGGGGCCTTCGGTGGAGCTCCCTATGGGGCCATGAAACGTGTGAAAAGTATGCCGAAATGGGGGGGAACCGCATGCGGGCGCTACTCTTGGAGCCTTCGTTGGGGCTCCCTATGTGGCCACGAAACATGTGAAGGGTGTGCCGAAATGGGGGTGGAACCGCATGCGGGCGCTGCCGCTGAGGCATTCGGTGGAGCTCCCTATGGGGCCACGAAACGTGTGAGGGTGTGCCGAAATGGGGGTGGAACCGCATGCGGGCGCTGCCGATGGGGCCTTCGGCGGGGCTCCCTATGGGGCCACGAAACGTGTGAGGGGTGTGCCGACATGGGGGTGGAACCGCATGCGGGCGCTGCCGTTGGGGCCTTCGGTGGAGCCGCCTATGGGGTCACGAAGCGTGTGAGGGGTGTGCCGAAACGGGGGGGTGGACCCGCATGCGGGCGCTGCCGCTGGGGCCTTCGGTGGAGCTCCCTATGGGGCCACGAAACGTGTGAGGGGTGTGCCGAAATGGGGGTGGAACCGCATGCGAACGCAACCACTGGGACCTTCGCTGGGGCTCCCTGTGGGGCCACGAAACGTGTGAGGGGTGTGCCGACATGGGGAACCGCATGCGGGCGCTGCCTTTGGGACCTTCGGTGGAGCCGCCTATGGGGTCACGAAACGTGTGAAGGGTGTGCCGAAATGGGGGGGGGGGTGGAACCGCATGCGGGCGCTGCCGCTGGGGCCTTCGGTGGGGCTCCAGATGGGGCCACGCAACATGTGAGGGTGTGCCGAAATCGGGGTGGAACCGCATGCGGGCGCTGCCGCTGGGGCCTTCGGTGGAGCTCCAGATGGGGCCACGAAACGTGTAAAAGGTGTGCCGAAATGGGGGTGGAACCGCATGCGGGCGCTGCCGTTGGGGCCTTCGGAGGAGCCCCCTATGGGGCCACGAAGCGTGTGAGGGGTGTGCCGAAATTGGGGTGGAACCGCATGCGAGCGCTGCTGCTGAGGCCTTCGGCGGAGCTCCCTATGGGGCCACGGAACGTGTGAGGGGTGCGCCGAAATTGGTGTCGATGATGGTGACGATAACGGCGATGATGATGGCGACCATGGTGATTATGACGATGATGCCGAGAATGAAGACGACGATGATGATGACGACGATGATGATGACGATTTTTCATGATAATGAAGATAACGATGACGATGACGATGATGATGACGATGATGACGATGATGATGATGATGATGATGATGCTGCTGCTGCTGCTGCTGCTGATGATGATGATGCTGATGATGGGAGGAGGAGGGAGGGAGCAGCGGGAGGAGTGAACGCGGGGCGCTGTCTCTTCAAAACGAGGACCCAACACCACAGGATGGTGGGAACAAACAAAGACCACGCAGCTGCCCCGAGAGGCCCAAAAATGGGCCCCAGCAGTCGTTCCCAGCCTGTTCGGGAGCGGCCAAGAGGGGGGTGTCCAAGAGGGGGGGTGCAAATCATGACCGGCGGCATGTGCGCGGCCCAGCGGGGGGGCCAGGGACGTCATGGAATAAGAGGAGGCGCCATGAAATCTGAGGAAATATCATGGCCCCCGCCAAGATATCCACCCCCCCCTAGTCATCACCCCCGTCCTTGCCGCTCCCGACCTGTTGTCGGACTCTCTCTGAAGGCTCCTCCTGCGGAGGGACGGGCCCAACCTGAGCTTTGGGTGCCGCCGACCAGACCCCCTCGCGCCCTGCAGGCCCCACGGTGGCGGGCCTCTCGCTCGACTCCCTCGGCCTCCGGGGGCCCTGCCCCGAGGGCCCCTCGGGGCCGTCGGGCAGCGGCGCGGCACGCAGAGCCGGGGGATGGGGAGGGGAGCCGACCTGCGGAGGAGGCCGACGGCGAGGCGGGGCTGGATCCACTCAGGAGGGGAAAAAACACACAGACACAATGAATCGTCGATCCCCAAGAAAATATTGGAAAATATGGGAATTGGGCGGGAGGACAAAAACCCAGAAAATATGAGAAAATATGGGGCATCATGTTATTTGTGTGTGTATTTATTTGTGTGTCCTTGGGTCCCTTGATCCATCTGAGCCGCCCGAGGAACCGACGTCCTGGGACCCTAGCGGGCGGTGGGAAGGGATGCAGCTGGGCCCCAGGGGGGCCGACTGTACCCACGTCCACCGCCTGCCGAGCTCTCCGAGAATCGATCCTCCGGGCGGAGGCGATGTACCCAGGCGTGCGACGTCCTGGCTTTTTCAAGACGGCCTCCCTGGAAGTCCCGCCTCTTTCCCCGGGACCGGTTTTTCGTCCTGACTCGTTCTTTGACGGTCCCGAGGCCCGGCGAGGGCCCCCCGGGGCCGAAAGTAGCCAAAAACCTCCCGCCGCCCTGCTTTTTTCACGGCGCGATCACGTCTGGGTATGCATCCCTCGCCTCGGATCGACGCCGTGTGCACAAAACTCACGATGCAGTGCACCGGCCTTGCAGACGTGCTGCAGCGGAATTTCTGCGTGGATTTCTGAGTGGATGTCTGCCAGAAACGGACGACAGCGTACTCGCCCTCGTTCTCTTCGTCCTCGTCCTTGTGCTTCTCTTCCTCCTCGTTGTCCTCATGCTCCTCCTCGCTATCCTCACGTTCGCCACGTCGTCCTCGTCAGCGGCTCCTCGTTGTCCTCGCCTTCCTTTTCTTTTTCGCCCAATACGCCCATTAGACTACAGCGGCGCTTCCCGTTCTTGTCCGATCAGGTTTTTGCCAGAAGCGGACAACAGCGTCCGCCGGCTCACCACGCGGGTGTGGCCACCGCACCTTCTCGGCGCCCCCCCCCATCCCTGCACGCCCCTCTCCCGGGCCGCGCCGTCTGCGGGAGGAGGGGGGGGACCCGGGGGGCAGCGGGGGGGGGATGGCGCGCGGCTGGAGCCGGCTCTCGGGAGCAGGCGCGCCTGGGGGGGTTGTTCGACGACGTCGAGGTTCGAGGGGCGCGAGGTTCGAAGTGTTCGACCGATTTCGAAGGTCCTCGGCGGCTCTCCAGCCTCGGGATGCCCGCAAGCGGCTGCGCCTCGCCGAGCGCGTTCCTGAGGTGCCTGGATCGTCCCGAACGGCCGCCAGAGAGCCGAGTTACGAACCGAAAGCCAGACACCCTCGCATCGTGCCAAAAATCGCGACGGGCGGGCTTTTCTTGTGCTCGGCCTCTGGGGACCCTCGCCGGGCCCTGGAACCGTCCAAAGACGGCGCGGGGTGAAACATCTGTCCTGGAGAATGGGTCGAGACCTCTGGGGGTCGACGCTGTGAAAGGAAAAAAATGGCGTGGGTGGTCTGGGGAAGGGGAGGGGAGCGGGGGAAGGGAACAGGAACGAGCGGAAGGGGGGGAGGAAGGAGGAGGCAGGAGGGGGGCGAGGGGGAGGGGGCAGATGAGGGGGAGGAGGGGCGGGAGGAGGAGGAGGACGAGCAAGAGGGGGCAGGAGGGGGCAGGAGGGGGCAGGAGGAGGGGCAGGCGAGGGAGAGGTGGGCGAGGGGCAGGAGAAGAACGAGGAGAGAGGCTGCCCGCGGAACGGCAGAGGAGGAGGGAGGGCGCGCAGGAGGTGAGGGCCGTCTCGGGCAGTGGCTGCTCCAGGAGGAGGTCGAGGCGGACCACAAGACGGCGCCAGGAGAAGGACAACATCGGGCGAGGATCGGTCGAGAATCTCTGAGATATCCCGCGGCTCTGGAGGATGTCCTGGCCGCCGCGGCCTGCTCAGAGCCTTCCGGAACACTCTGAGAGCGCTCTGGGACACTCTGGAACGGATCTGTCCTCGTCCTAGCCCCGTCCTAGGGGGAGGTCGAGTTGGACAAGGATGGAGCAGCAGGGTGGAGCAGCAGGGTGGATCAGGGAGGGAGAAGATGCTGCACAGAGGCACTACGGTCAAGTTACTATGCAAAATTAGGAAAATGTCCGATCAACAAAAACCCAGAACAACCCCCTGGACAACCCACACAACCCTTCTGCTGTTGATGCCGTGACGACAAGACGGCCTAGCGCGGAGAGCCCCGTGGACAACCAAGCGGGGATCGAGACAACCCTCCTTACGAATGAATTCGGCACTCGCTGGCCTTCGATCGCAGCGGAGAGGCTGCGAGGCCTCGAGGCGCGCGTCGGCCTTGCCCCTCCTGGGCCGCGCAGTCCCGTGAGAGCTGGCGCCCTGCCGGACACGCCGCACAGAGCATCACGTGAGCGACGAAGAGAAGCGTCTCTTGCGCGAGATGAAGGAGCGACCTACTAGAGGCCTCCTAGATGGGGTCGGAGCAGATGGGGTCAGAGGATCTCGCCGCATCGCGGATACATCGTTGATGCATCGGCGATACATCGGCGACGTCGGCTGTGCATCGGCAACGTCGACGTGAAGCAAATCGGGCTCCGTATCGAGCCGCATCGGCGATGCCATCGGCGATGCGGCGCGACCCTCCGACCCCATCTGCTCCGACCCCATCTAGGAGTAAGTCGGGCGTGTCCTCCTACAGGGAGATCTCGGACGAAACATTGAAAATAGTCAAACAATACCCCCAAATGGTCAAACAAAAATGATCAAATCATCGTCCCCGCACTATGTCTGCACAATTTCTGAAGATTCCCCCGACGGAACGACAGAGAGCGCTGTGGAAGCAGGCGGCCAGAGCTGTCGAGTCCGGATGTACGACGGGTGTCTCGAGCCGGATCGGCTCCACGCGGGCCCCGGGGGCCCGGAGCGGGGCGAGGCGGCCCGCTCCTGACAAACGAACAACACACACACACACACCCATAGGGAGGTCGGAAGGAGGAGGACTGGCTATGGGTACGAGTGCGGGCTACTGGATCCCAAGGGAGGCTTCTGTTCGAGCGGGGACCCCATCTGACAACACGCACCCACAACCCTCCCCGTCGCCCCCATGGGCATGGGCGTGTGTTGATCTTCGTCGGCTCTGCCGCCGTCGCAAGAAGGCGCGAAGCCCGGGCCACCCGCTACACATGCCGTGGGAGGGGCTGCCTGCCGAAGAGCTGCCCCTGGCCAACCCTGGTCGGGGGTGGACAGACCCCCCTTTAGTAAAACGTGGTTTAGTGAAAACGACTTCGGGCCCAAACCTGGCGGGCGCAAGCCTAGAAAATAACGGCCACGGCGCCATCTCGAGAACCGAAAACGGACAATTCACTAATCGACGTGTCACTGTTGGGGGTTCTGTCCACCCCCGACCTGTGGCCCACCCCGACCAACCCTCCGGCCAACCCTGACGGGCCTTAACCCATCAGGCCAACACCTGGCCGGGGGTAGATCCTTCCCACGGGCGTCCAAGAGGGGGGCGTCGAGGGGGGGGGTGCAACATCTCCCCGGGCACGTGCGCGGACGAGGAGGGGGGGGGGACCAGGGGACGCATTGAAACAGGAAGAAGGGCCATGAAATCCAAGGAGCTAACGTGGCCCTGACCATGATGTCCCCCCCTTAGCCTCGGCGGCGAGCCTGGGGGGAAGTGAGAAGGGGCGGGCCTTCTCAGAAGGCTCAGAAAATCCCCCGGCCTTCTGAGAAACTTTTGAAACCTTCCCCGAGGACACGGAAAACTTCTCAGGCCGGAGGGCTCCCGAGAAGCCCCGCCGCCTTCTGAGAAGACCACCTCCTTCTCACTTTCGCCCCCTTCCTCGCTGCCAGTAGCAATTGGGGAAGCCAGAAGATGTACCCATACCACCATACTGCTTCCCCGGAACATCTCCCAGGGTGCGATCTGACCAGGCTTCCGAGGCGCACCCAGCGGCGGCAAGGAGGGCCTCCCAGGAGGCCCACGAAAAGGAAAACGAGGCACAGTCAGTGGGATCGGCTTTTTTGCTACTGGAATTGAGCAGGGACCGACCGTCCCGGCATTCCTATAGTCATACCACGACATGTTCTTAGAACCCAGTAATGTTCTAAGAACAACAACAGTGTTCTTAGAACATCAGCCCCATGTGTCATAACAAGACAGTCCCGGCCAGAAATGTTCGAAGAACACTTCGTGAGAACCACGGAAGGTTCTTAGGGAACAGTGCTTGGTGGGGCTATAGGCGAGCCAGGACGCTTCGCCACTGCCCGAGGAAAGCCCATGCCTCGAAGGCCTCCCCGCCGCCCGCCGAGGCCCGCACTGGCCGGCCCAGTCCGCCGAGACCGAGGCCACGGCGCCAGAGTGGCCCTCGAGCGCGCCGCGCCACACGGTGTTCTTCACGTCCCACATGGCCTGGCGCGCCTCCTCCTTCGCCCTCCTCCTCCCCCTCCTCCTCCTCCTCGCTCCTCCTCCTCCTCCACCTCCTCCTCCTCCTCTCCTCCTCCTCCTCCTCCTCCTCCTCCTCCTCCTCCTCCTCTCTCCTCCTTTCCTTTTCCTCCTCCTCCTCCTCCTCCTTTTCCTTTCCTCCTCCTCCTCCCTCCTCCTCCTCCTCCTCTCCTCCTCCTCCTCCTCTCCTCCTCCTCCTCCTCCTCCTCCTCCTCCTCCTCCTCCGCCCCCCCGCCCCCCTCCTCCCCCGTCCTCCCCCCTCCTCCCCCCACCTCCCCCCACTTCTCCTCCTCCTCCTCCTCCTCCTCATCATCCTCCTCCTTTTCGTGCTCTTCCCCCTCCCTCTTCGTCACCTAATCCTCTTCCTCCTCCCCCTTCGTCACCTAAATCCTCTTCCCCCTCCCTCTTCGTCACCTAATCCTTCTCCTCCTGACTCTGCTCTCATAGCCCTCCGCCTCCCCATACTCAGTGATCACGTCCTAGTCGACCTCGTCCTCATCGTCCTTTCTTCATCCTGTTGGTCGCCTTCGCATTGCCGACCCCGTCCTCATCCGGCAGCTCCTGCTCGTCCCGCTTTCCCCTCTCTACCCACCCCGCCGCCTCTTCAACCTGCCCTCCTCCTCCTCCGGTGGCAGAACGCGGTCCGGTCCAGGCTGATGACGTTCCAACTTACTTTAGCCTTGACCACCTGAAAGAATTTCGAGCACCAAGAATGTACCGAAACTCGAGGGTTCTCACGTGTCAGGCCCTTGGAGGCGATACTCCTTCGACGCTACTTCGATACTCTTTCTCCTGGGCGCTCGAAACGATTCCTGGAATGTCGTCCTTCAGCACGATGGGAGCAACAGAAGTCCAGGCGCCCTTTGACTTGGTCCTGGCGCACCTCCCCCCAGGAGGAGGAGGAGGAGGAGGAGGAGGAGGAGGAGGAGGAGGAGAGCCCCCGTGGCCCAGGCGTCTGCCTGAGGAGGGGCTATTCTCTTGCACTTGCGAGCCGCTGTTTCCCCCCTTGCCCCCCGCGCCGCCATGGTCTCAGCAGCCAGGCTCCATTGGATCATCCAGGAGCTAGCGAATGGCCGCCAAGGCGTTGTCAAACTGTGCAGCCACAGCGACAAGCTGATCATGCAGATCTGCCTGTTCCCCGTCTGGGAGCCGACTATGCGGAACAGTCTCATGATAAGTTTGCTCCACATGGTGCAGCTGGGCATCGACAACGCTATCATCGTGGACCACGGGCACAAGAACTCCAAAGGCGAGTCCCACATCCGTCTTGTCGTGAAGCCCCTTCCGGTTTTCTTCGAGGGCTTTTCTGGTACGCCGCCGGCCATGCGTTCTGCGGTGGAGGAGGGCTCCGAGCGCCAGACGCACGCCGAGTCCATCGGGCCAGTCCTGGCGCACGAGAAGGGGGAGTCGTCCAGCGAGCAGCTGTCTGTTGCAGGTGGCGCGACTGGTTCGGGCTCTGTGGCGATGGAGAGCAAACCCTGTGCAAAGGCAGAGACTGATATTGATGTGGTGAGGCTCCAGCGGCACGGAAAGGCCACTGCTCCTCAGCAGCACAGCGAGAAGCACACATTCGCTCCAGGCATGGCCGCGCGCCTTGTTGGCCTCAAGGCTAGGCCGCTGCTAAATGGTCGTGAAGGCACCCTGAGCTTCTACGACGACGCTGCTGACCGCTGGGCTTTCAAGACTGGTGCGGAGGCCATTCGTGTCAAGGCATCGTGTCTTGAGCCTGTCGGCTCCCATACGAAAAAGTCTCTCGGCATGGCGTTCCAAACGGCCGCCTACGAGTATCAGCATTTGGACCCAGTTGCTGACGACCAGGTGTTCCAGCTGTTGTACGACCTTGCTGCTCAAGAAGGGCAGCCTGGGGTGGCCGCTTTCTTCCTGCCGTTATTCAGCGACAAGACAGCCTTCGACAAGATGTACTGCCACATGGCCGCCAGGAGTCCTGAGATCGCCTACAAGTGAGTGGCGCTTAGCTGCATTCTTGGTGTGCAAAGTGCATCCATTCTTGTGCCCTCATACGCCATTCCTTGCGCCCCACGTCGTCCGTTGGGTTGCGCTTCTCGTCATGGCTGCTTGCGCTCCCATGTACGTTGGGGTTGCGCTTCCCGTCAAGGGTTCTTGTTTCATGTGCTACTCGATCCTTCCGGCGAGTGCAGTGTTGCCAGGTTCTTGCGGGCGAGATTCGGCTGCGTCTCTCGTGCACGTGTGGACACCACAGACGTTCGTCTCCTAGGGCTGTAGGAAGAAGAGGAGGAGGAGGAGGAGGAGGAGGAGGAGGGGGAGGAGGAGGAGGAGGAGGAGGAGGAGGAGGAGGGAGGAGGAGGAGGAGGGGGAGGGGGAGGAGGAGGAGGAGGAGGAGGAGGAGGAGGAGGAGGAGGAGGAGGAGGAGGAGGAAGGAGGAGGGAGGAGCTCCGCGCCGACCCCCCACGGGAACACCCGCTGCCCCGGCGACCGGGCACGCGGGCCTAGCGGCCAGGCAGCGGCCGCTTCGGAAGGGGGAGGGGCTCCTCCGCCTTGCCCTCCACATCCTCCCCCTCGTGTGAGCAGGGACCGACCGACCGACCGTCCTCCTCCTCCTCCTCCTCCTCCTCTCCTCCTCCTCCTCCTCCTCCTCCCTCTCCTCCTCCCTCCTCCTCCTCCTGGCCCTCCACATCCTCCCCCTCGTGTGAGCAGGGGCCGACCGCCCTGACGTTCCTATAGGCCTACCACGATTAGAACCCCAAGACTATGGAAGAACAACAGTGTTCTTAGAAAACAGATCCGACGTGTTACAACGACACCGTCGCGGCCAGAAATGCTTTAAGAACATTTCGTGCGGACCACAAGAGGTTCTTAGAGCATTCCTCGGTTGGCCCATAGGCAAGCCGGGACGCCTCGCCTCTGCCCGACTCGTCGTCCCCCTCGTCCTGCTGTTCTCTCTTTCTCGACGGCTGCCTGTTTCAAGCGCGAGTTTCCTCACAGCCTCGACCCCTTTATCTAGAGCAATCGAATCAGCCGTGAGGGAAGAAATCTGATTGCTACAAGGAAAATCGGATCCTCCTGCTCCTCATCCCTTGACGACGGCGGCGACGAAGGTCTGCGGGCGCGTGCTGGCCACGGTGTGGTCTGCGGAGCCGCTGAGCGCCCTGTGGTCCTTCCAGTCCACGGCCAGGCAGAGAACCTCGACGGCGGCGCGGCGAGGCTTGGGCCGCGAAGCAGTAAGGAGGGGGCACAGAAGAGGGAGGAGAAAAAGGGAGGAAGAGGAGGAGGAGGTAGGGGGGAAAAAGAGGGGCGAGGAGGACAAGGGAGAGGAGAAGGGATGATGGCGAATGGAAGAGGAAGAGGTGGAGGAGGGGAGGAGGAGCATGGAGGTAGAGGGTGGAGGAGAAGGGAGGAGGTGGAGGAGGTGAAGGGTAAGTACTCACCGCGACAGACTGGGGAGCGCAGGATCTGATGCGGCGCGGGATCAAAAAGAAGACATGCGCCACCAACACACCCGAGGACGACGACGACGACAACGACGACGACGACGACAACGACCACGACGTGCGTCGCGGTCGTCGCCGTGGCCGCTCTGCGCTCTGCAGGTCACCCAGCGGCCTGCCCGGAGGCCTCCCGAGGCGTGGAGCAGCCAACGTCAGGGTGCAAAACCGGGGCACGGAGGCCCGCGCGCCCTGCAGCGCGCGAGCTGCCGAAAGGGGCACCGTGCGTGCTGGGCGAGGGGAGGAGGGAGGCCCCGGCCTCCAACGCTAGGGGGCCAGATGCGAATCCTACCCCTACCCCCCACGATTTCTGAGGGGGAGGGTGGGGTTCACTTTGCTCGGGAGCACCGCTCACGCAGCCAGAGGCGGGACACTTCTCGCCCGCCCACGCAGCTTCGCCTCGCCAGCACGCACGGCACGCACGAACACGAAACCGAAACCGATTTCCCGGGAGGGGGGCTCTCCGTTCCACTTCGATCTCACCCCCTCACCTCCGATCGATCTCACTATCGATCTCACTATCGATCTCACTGTCGATCTCAGGGACACCACGGGACACCACGGGACACCTGTCGATCTCACTGTCGATCTCACTATCGGACTCACTCAACGGGACACCACGGAACACCACGGGCCACCACGGGCCACCACGGGCCACCACGGGACACCGCGGGAGACCTCTCGATCTCACTCTTGGTCTCACTATCGATCTCCTTATCGATCTCTCTCAATGGGACACCACGGGACACAGAGGGACACCGAGGGACACCTGTCGATCTCACCATCGATCTCACTATCGATCTCACTCAACGGGACACAACGGGACACCACGGGACACCACGGGACACCTGTCGATCTCACTATAAATCTCACTATCGATCTCACTTTTTGGGACAGCACGGGACACCTCGGGGCACGACATCGATCTCACGATCGGTCTCACTATCGATCTCACTCAACGGGACACCATAGGACACCACGGGAAACCACGGGACACCTGTCGATCTCATTATCGATCTCACTATCGATCTCACTTTGTGGGACACCATGGGACACCACAAGGCACCTCGGGGCACCACATCGATCTCAATATCGATACCGGGACGCCCGGGACACCCTGGACACCCAGGACACCGCCTGGCCCAACCGGCCACTGCATGGCGGACGGGAAAGGACGCCCGGGACACCCGGGACACCCGGGACACCACCCTGCCCAACCGGCAACCGGGTGCTGGGCACCCCGACTTTCGCTCCTACGTCGGCCTAGCTACAGGAGGATCACGCGCACCTTCACCTCGCCCGCACGCACGACACGAACACGAAACCGAAACCGATTTCCCGGTGGAGGGTCTCCGTTTCACTGCCATCTCACCCCCCAACCTCCGATCGATCTCACTATCGATCTCGCTCAACGGGACACAACGGGAGACCACGGGACACCACGGGACACCTGTCGATCTCACGATCGATCTCACTATCGATCTCGCTATATGGGACACCACGGGACACCTTGGGGCACCACATCGATCTCAGTATCGATCTCAAAGTCGATCTCACTATCGATCTCACCATCGATCTCACCCAACGGGACACCACGGGACACGACGGGACCGTGGGACACCGCGCGCCACCGCCGGAAGGACGGACGGACGGGGGAGAATCAGTTGTCTCGACTTCGCCCTAGCAACGACAGACACCACGGGACACCACGGGACACCACGGGACACCGCGGGACACCGCTAGGGCCACCGCCGGACGGACGGACGGAGAAGAATCATTTGTCTTGACTTCGCCCTAGCAACAGCGGACACCACGGGACACCACGGGACACCACGGGACACCGCGGGACACCGCTAGGGCCACCGCCAGACGGACGGAGGAGAATCAGTTGTCTTGACTTCGCCCTAGCAACGGCGGGTTCATTCCTCTCGCGCGCCCACGCAGCTTCGCCCCGCTCGCACTCAAGACACGAACGGAAAGAAACGATTTCCCGGTTGGTGGTCTCCGATCCACTGCGATCTCACCCCACAACCTCCGAGTATTTAGAAATAAGCGTCAACAACAGCAGCAACACCAAAAGCAGCAACAACAGCAACAACACCAACACCAACACCAAAACCAACACCAACAACAACAACAACAACAACAACAACAACAACACCAACACCAACAACAACAACAACAACAACAACAACAACAACAACAACAACATACAATAATCACATCAACAAAAAACAGCAAAAACAACAACCACAACAGCAAGTATAACAAATACAACAGTTAAAACAACAGCAACAACAACGACTACGACGACGACAATATCAACAACGACAACGACGAAGAAGACGGCGCCGCGGCCGACGCCGACGGCGCCGTCGACGTCGGCCACAATAGCAACAACACCAACAACAATCATTGTAAGTCTGTTCGTTCCCATTTGCTCGAGTGTCATTCAACGTGTATTTCCAAAACGCTCGATACCCGCCCTCTTCGTCTTCGATCGTACCCCTTCTGGGGGGTATATTTCTCTTCCCTGCAGGCCAGGCCCCGGCAAGCGGCGGGGCGGCCGCGGACCGTCGGCCTGACCAGCGGCAGCGCTGATCGGCGGCAACCCGACCCCAAGCGGGACGGACAGGGGACCGACCACGACGACGACGACGACGACGACGACGAAGACGACGGCGAGCGACAACGACGACGACGACGAGCGACAGCGACAGGGCCACAAAGCGACTGCATATGGGGCCACGACGGGCGCGAACGAGCGGGGGCCTCGAAGGGCATACATCACGAAGAGCAGCGAGTGGGCCACGAAGGGCTGCAACTGGGCCACGAAGGGAGCGAGAGGACCACGAAGGGCTCCAACGGGGCCACGAAGGGCAGCGAGGGGACCGCAAGGGCTGCAACGGGGCCACGAAGGGCAGCAAGGGGGCCACGAAGGGCTGCAAAGAGGCCACGAAGGGCAGCAAGGGGGCCGCGAATGGCTGCAACGGGTCCACGAAGGGCAGCCAGGGGACCACGAAGGGCTGCAACGGGGCCACGAGGGGCAGCCAGGGGGCCAAGAAGGGCTGAAACAGGTCCACGAAAGGGCAGCGAGGGGGTCACGAAGGGCTGCAACGGGGCCACGACGGGCAGCAAGGGGGCCACGAAGGGCTGCAACGGGGCCACGAAGGGCAGCGAGGGGACCACGAAGGGCTGCACGAAGGGCTGCAACGGGGCCACGAAGGGCAGCGAGGGGGCCACAAAGGGCTGCAACGGGGCCACGAAGGACAGCCAGGGAGCCACGAAGGGCTGCAACGGGGCCACAAAGGGCAGCGAGATCCCGATTCTTGAGTAAGCTGCGAGGGAGTCCTAAGCATGAACGCGACTCCTGGGTGCCGGAGTGTCGGGAACGCGGTCCTTGATTTGATTGCGGGGAATTCCAACGCAAGAGCGCGATTCTTCCGTAAATTGCAAGTCTCCAGCGAGAGCGTGACTCCAGAGCGCCGAGAAAGCGATTCATGAATCAACTGTACGGAAGTTCCAAGCGAGAGCGCGCCTCCTGAGTAACATGCGAGGAAGTCTCAAGCGGGAACGGGGGTCCTGGCAAAATTGTGAGGAAATATATGGCGGGAGCCGTTGTTGAAACCGGGGCCAAACAACACAGTCTAAGCCTAGTGCCTTCCCCTGAAAAAAACAGTGTGCGAGCCCCGGGGGGGAGCACTTCAATTGAAAAAACACAATGGCCACTGGAGGGGGTGAATCAACAATAATATCAGCCAGCGTTGACTCCAAATAGGTAGTGGGTGATGATGGTGATAGGCGTACGCATAGGAGTTAGGGGGAGGCATAGGCATAGGAATAGGCATAGCAATAGGAATTAGGGGGGGCATAGGAATCAGGGGCGGGCAACGGACCAATTAGTATGGCTTGAATTCGAACTCTTATAGGGCAAGCCTATTTGGAGAATGATTCGAGCTCAACGAACACAATCAGTTCAAGACTGTTCGCTCCGATCTGCTCGCGTGACATTCAACACGTATACCCCAAGCCCTCGGTACATGTCCCCTTCGTCTTCGATCGTACCCCCTTGGGGATATATGTTCCTTACCTGCCACGTGCACTTAGCGCAGTCCCTAAAACAGGGGGAGAGAGGACGGATGGAAGGAGGAGGGAGAAGGATGGCGCACGAGAGAAATTAGCAGGAGGGTGGCTAGGAGCAGAAACACATGGCAGAATCAGCAGCAGCCACAACAGCAGCAGCAGCAACAACAACAAACTTAGAACATGAGGCCGATTGATGAAAACAAGACGGAATCAGCCAGAAATGTTCTGAGACACTTCGGGCAAACCAAAAAAGGTTCTTAGGAAAATCTTTGACCCTTTGCCTATCCGAGAGGGACAAAAAACTGCATAAACATTAACTTTTGGAGGTCCGCGCGGATTTCTTGGATCTGCACCCAGCCCCCCTCCCTGGCGCGCGGAGCACGCTGGGGGCGGCGCCAGAGGCGCCGCCAGGGGGGCCTCAGCGCCGAGCCTATAAATCTGCGAGGAGCGTCTTCTTCGATATCCCCTTCGCAACCCTGGAGCCGATCCGATTGGCGCTCCGGCTCTCGCAGTCGGGCGTGGCGAGTCCCAGGCTCAAAACATGGGACGCGCGAGGATGTACCAGAACCAAGTATGTGCCCTCCTCCGAGGCGTGAGCCCGACCCGAAGACGTAGTACAAAGACCTTGCAGTGTACCTTTCTAAAGGGTCCCCAGAACAAACAAATAAATACACACAAACAAAAATATTCCCAATATTTTCCCATATTTTCTGAGTTTTTGCATTTCCCATATACTTCCCATATTTTCGCATATTTCCTGGGGATCGACGATTAATTGTGTCTGAGTGTTTTTTCCCCTCCTGACTTTCCCCAGCCGACATGGATAGAAAGCAGCCGCAACGGAGCTGACTCTTTGAGACTACTCGGCGCGCGCGCCTCCCTGGGGGGGCGACGCAAGCGTACAGGGCAGATTTTAATGCATAGGATTTTTGAAAATATAGCATTTTTAATACATGGTTAATTTATGAATGAATGTATGCATGAACTCATCGTTGTTTTTTATACTCAATTCCCGCATTTTAAATACATGATCCGCACGCGGAGCATGTATTAAAAACGGCACTGTACGGTCGGACTTGATTGGGCAGGACACCCAAGAAAAAGCAAAGGACTCCTCCGACGGCAAAACAGCCCCAGAGCACCAGAGAACATGCGGGCTGCTTGGGCCGGGAGATCGGCAAGACACAAGGGCACCCTCGATTTGGCATGGTCGACCCACCAATCAGAGCCGACTGCATTGGGCCCCGCGGCCTTCTCGAAGCGGTTCGGAGCGTGTTCCGGAGCGCTCTGGAACAGATTCGCCCTTGTCCTCCCAGACCCCCGACGTCGTGTTTTTTTCGCAACACCGACCCCCGAAGGTCTGGGCCCCTTTCCCAGGACCAGATGTTCATTCTGAGTCGTGTTTGACTAGAGGCCTCCTGGATGGGTTCCGATTAGATGGGGTCGGAGGATCGCGCCGCATCGCAAATGCATCGCTGACGTAGCGGCGATGCGTCGGCGATGCATCAGCAACGTCAGCGATGCATCGGCGACGTCGAGCCACATCGTCGATGCATCGGCGATGCGTCGCGATCCTCCGACCCCATCTGCTCGGACCCCATATGAGAGGCCTGGATTGACGGTCCCGGGGCCCGACGAGGGCCCCTGGAGGCCGAAAACTACCAAAAAACCAAACTTGGCAGGGTCGACCAACCAATCAAGGCCGACAAAATTTGGAGTCCCGAAACGGTGCGGTGACAGACCGTGCGGTGACCTCGAAATCCCCCAAGACCTCACCGCACGGTCCGTCACCGCACGGTCTTGGGACCCTGGAGGCCCCTGTCGCCCAAGACATCCTCGGAGAGGGACTCGAGTCCCAAAACCGTGCGGTGACCCCGAATCCCCACCGACTCACCGCACGGTGTGGTCACCGCCCCGTGTTGGGGCCCCCAACTATGGCATCACTATGTTGGGGCACAGCCGGAAAGGCCGCCGCAGCCCCGGCCGGGCGCGCCCGCCTCCCGCTTGTGCCCGGCGAGGGACCGCTTGAGGACACCTCTCCGCCCGCGGGCGGCGGGGAGCGCCCCTCCGCCCTCCTCCTCCTCCTCCTCCTCCTCCTCCTCCTCCTCCTCCTCCTCCTCCTCCTCCTCCTCCTCCTCCTATTTCTCTTTCTCTTTCTCTTTCTCTTTCTCTTTCTCTTTCTCTTTCTCCTCCTCCTCCCTCCTCCTCCTCGGAGGAGGAGGGGAGGGCCAAGACCAGAGGGCGAGGGCGAGGGGGCCCCGCAGCTCCTCTCGGGGAGGCGCAAGGCTCGGGCTCGGGGGACTCGGGCTGGCCCGACGGGGCTGACGAGAGGATGACGAGGCCCACTTCGGCGGCGAGCGAGAAGAGCGAGATGAAGGAGGAGGAGGAGGAGAAGGAGGGGGAGGGGGAGGGGAAGGAGGAGCAGGAGGAGGAGGAGGAGGAGGAGGAGGACCAGTGTAAACCCAATGTAGGATAAAACTCTCCCTCCAAGCACCCTCTTCATAGGCTCCTACAGTGGTTCACTTCCAGTGAGGGAACTGCCTCGTTGTAAGACAACCGTTTGAAGATCCTGAAACATGCCACAGCCTTACTTGTTCTCGGGGTTCCAACGCCACTGAACAACTGGCATGTTGCGCTTTGACGATCTTGAATTGTGCCAGAACGCCATTATTGGGACTTCAGCATCGCGAATGAACGTAACTGTTGCATCCTCATCATCTTCAGTCCTTGATAAACGCCATTTCTGGTATGTAATGTGTTCATGGAGACCGCTGAAACTCTTGAAATGTTTAAAACGGATGTGCGCGGCGCTACGGTAGGAACCACATGTTGAAAAGCAGCCGCCCTCAATCCGTGAAGTCTTGCCATGTTTTAAACGAATGTGCGCGGCGCTGAGGCGAGAGTCACATGTTGAAAAGAAACCCCCCTCAAAATGTGAAGCTCTTGGAAATGTTTTAAAAAGTGCGCGGCCCTATAGCGAGCGCCACATTTCGAAAACCACCCGTCCTCAATCCGTGGAACTCATGCAATGCTTCAACCGAATGTGCGCGGCGCTAAGGCGAGAACCACATTTGAAAAGGAACCGCCCTCAAGCTGTGACACTCTTGTATGTATTAACAACTGTGCGCGGCGCTAAGGCGACAGCCACATGTTGAAGACCACCCGCCCTCAATCCGTGAAGCTCTTAAACATTATTAGAACCAATGTGCGCGGCGTTAAGGCGAGAGCCACATGTTGAAAACCGCCCGCCCTCCATCTGTGAAACTGTTGCCAAGTTTGCAAGGAACGAATGGGTAAGGAAGCCTCAACCCGCACGCCCGGGCCGCCAAAAAAAATGCCTCAGGGTGCGACACTGAGAGTTTATCTCGCACATAGAAGAAATGAAGGAGTAGGAGGAAGATAACGAGGAGGAACAGGATGAGGAGGAGGAGGAGGAGCAGAAGGAGGAGCAGGAGGAGGAGGAGAAGGGGGAGGACGAGGAGGACGAGGAGAACGAGAAGAAGGAGGAGGAGGCGGAGGAGAAGAAGGCGGAGGAGGAGGAGGAGGCTGAGGAGGAGGAGGAGGAGGCGGAGGAGAAAGAGGAGGAGGAGGAGGAGGACGAGGCGGAGGAGGAGGAGGAGGAGGGGGAGGAGGAGGGCGAGGAGGATGAAGACGAGGAGGAGGAGGAGGAGGAAGAGGAAGAGGCGGAGGAGGAGGAGGAGGACCAGGATCAGGAGAAGGAGGGGGGGAGAAATGAGGAGGATGAGGAGGAGGAGGAGGAGCAGGAACAGGAGCAGGAACAGGAGGAGCAGGAGCAGGAGGAGCAGGATTTGGAGCAGGAGCAAGAGCAGGAGCAGGAGGAGGATGCGGAGCAGCAGGGGCGGGATCAGGAGCAGGAGCAGGAGCAGGAGGAGGAGGAGCAGGAGGAGGAGCGGGCGGGTGGGTTTGTGGAGGAGGTGGATGAGGGACATGATGAAAGGAAATTCCCAGGGCGCATCGGGCAAGCTCAGCGACGTGACCACACGCGCGGCAGCCTCGGGATCTGCCACGGGTCGTTCCCCTCTGCTGTGGGCCCCCTGCACGAGGAGAAGGGCGGGAGGAGGAGGGGCGAGGCGGACCGTCAGACCACGAAGGCATTCCTGTGGCGCACCGACGGTGTCAATGGACAAGACAGCTGGCTCTGAGACGGAGCCTTGGGTGCATGGGTGGCACTGGCCATCGAGTTAGAGGCAGAAAGCTCGCGCCGACAATACCAACGCTCTGGCAATAGCAACGCATTTCCACGTGAGCGACGCCAACAACGAGTTCTTTGCGCGGATATTTGTGCGTAAGCTGATCGAGTAAGACCGCCCGTCAGCGTTTTCTTTTTCATTGTAGTGTACCGCCCTGGATGCCCGTGTGAGCCACCGCGTAAGGCGGTCAACCATCGTGCGCAAGATCCGTCTCACATGAAAGCAGAGTCGGCTACTCCTTGCCTGATGATCTCCCATGAGGAAAATCCTGGGAGCCTCGCGCGTCGTGCAACAGTGGTGTTGTCTAGTCCATGTTGTGAGTCGACGCTCGCGCGGCGATGCTCCGACGTGAGCCCGGCGCGAATCCGACGCAAGCCCGACGCGATTCCGACGGGACTCTGGCGTGGATGGGATGTACATTGGGCCTCAAGTTGCCGCCCGAGGCCTCCAGTCCAGGATCTCATGAGATCCAGCGCGGCTTCTCCCCACTGCCCTCCGCGGGCGTGGGCCCTCCAGCAGATTCATGGGGAAGGAGAAGAGGCGGGGGAGGGGCAGCAAAGGAGCAGAGAGAGGGTGGGGAGGAGGAGGAGGAGGAGGAGAAGGAGGAGGAGGAGGAGGAGGAGGAAGCGGAGGGCGGGGAGGAGGAGGAGGAGGAGGAGGTGGAGGAGGAGGAGGAGGAGGAGGAGGAGGAGGAGGAGAAGGAGGAGGAGGAGGAGGAGAAGTGGGAGGAGGGTCCTCGTGGCGCCCCCAGGCAAGCCCAGACCCGAGGCCTTGGCCGACGCGCCCCCTCCCCCCGGGGAGCGGGCGCCTCTTGCGCACGTCGCCTCGTCCTCCTCCTTCTCCTCCTCCTCCTCCTCCTCCGCCTCCTCCTCGTCCTGCTCCTCCTCTTGCTCCGCCTCCTCCACCTCAGTATCCTCCTCCTCCTCATCATCACCACCATTATCATCATCGCACATCCCGAGGCACCAGAGGCAATCCACGAGTCACAACTGGAAATAACATTGCAGGAGCAAGTCTACCTCAGAGTAGAGGGGACAACAAGTCAGAGACAAGTTGGGATTACACAACTTTGATTGGTTGGTCCTCCTCAAGTTGACGCTTGAGGGCTAATTGTTTGGCTTCTTCGGCTTTGTCTGCAAGCGCTGAGTCTAAACCCTCAACAGAAAGGCCGAAAGAAGCAGCAACGTGTTCCTTGTCCCACCACTCCCCCCACACCGCCACATTAGGGACCGAGAAGTCGGCCACAGGCTTACGCCAACACAGAGACGTAGCTTTGGGGGTGAGCACGGCAGCAATCGCCAGCGGGGAGGGGGCCTTCCAGGCCCCCACCGTCCGACCACTGTACTGGCGAGACCCACAAGGAAACTGTATCTTGCGGGCACGGTTGCGCTGCTTACGCAAAGCCTCAGTGGGTGGCGACACGTTGCATGGTTTGGCAAGGCTGAATACAGCCTCGCAAGCATATCCGCCACAAGCAGCACAAACAAGCACTGCAGGGTTCTTCGGCGGAGCGGGCGGAAGCCCAGAGACAATAAAAAAACGCTGCTTGCCGCAAAACGTGGACCTGCAGAGCCACAAGAGCATTGACTTCTCCAGAGATCTCAGGGGTGATGGCTGGCCTAGAGTTCCGTGGCTTGGCAACCTCACCCCTGGTCTTGCAAGAGAAGGCACCACCACCACCTCCCCCGAGGTCGCCCGAGGAGGAAGAGGGAGGGCATCATAATCTTCGCGCCCGGCCATCCAAACTTCCTGAATGGCCGCCCAATGCGCGAATTCTTTGACAATGTCAGCCAGGGCATCTAGGGCAGATTTACAATCGGACGTGTCAGGATGCTGGGTGACTCCCCGCCCCGCATAGACATCAGCAGCGCGGCTACCATTCCACTCATACTCCGAAATGTGGCCTTCAGAGACCGCAGACAAGGGAAGGTGGGCTTCGACCTTCACAGCGCTGATGGATGGGAGCTGCCTGTGAATTTCCTCCCACAGGTGGCACCGCGAGCGCCTAACAGAAGAGGACCAGGTCTTGTCATTGACAGCATCTATCGTGCCCTGGCAATCGATGTGGAAAACCGTTTCTCCAACCACAAAACCTCTAGCACCCTGCAGGACGGCGACCTCTTCACCATCACGAGCAGTCTGGAATGGCCCCAAATCCCAAGACACGGCACCACAGACTGCGGCAAAAAGCGAGCCATCGTCATTCAGTTGCGTCAGGGCCCAACCAGCTCTGCGGGAGAGGGGGCAGGTCGGGCGGAGGCCTGAACCGTCAGCAAAAACATGGCCTGACAACTGTCCAGAATCAGGCTGTTTTTGATCCAGATGATGTTACACTCGCTATCCCACAGAGGCCTATGCACAACCTCTAAGGGCATGGGGAAGATACCACACGCCGCCTTCTCGAGGTCTTGCCCCGAAAGCTGCAACACGGACGCGCAGCGGAGCAGTCGTGGGCTACAGTGTTTATCACGGTCGGCGGCCCAGTGCGGACAAATGAAACGTCTGCCCCAGAGCGCGCCTGGCTTATTTAAACAGGCTTGGCAGAGGTTAGAGTCAGACTTTGTGTGGCGCGCTTGTTTGGCTTGGCACCAGTGCTGCTGTGAAATTAATGAGCGTAGACTTGACTGGTGCCTAGCCATCCAGGTATCCGACAGTCGGCCCTCCAAGAAGCCAGCCAAAGGCTTCCAGAAAATCGGCCGCGCCCAGCCTGGCGACTCTTCCATATTATTAAGCGCAGCCACATCAGACACATTACGAGCCGCCCTGTGGGCCATCCAAAACTCTTGCTTTGGGGCTAACTTGGTGAGACCTATCTCTTCCCCAGTGTCAATAATGACACGGTCGGCCGATGGGGCGCTCCATCCTAGCTGTTGGACAGCCAACAAGGACACATGGGCAGGACTGGCAGTCGACGTCCACAAGCTGCGGGCACGTTCGAGGTCGTTGGCTGCCGAAACCAAAACAGCTTGCAACACCCCCAAAGACGGCCTACCTAACCACATCGCGCGCGCCCAGAAACCTATGACCTGGGAGTGGTAGAGGCAGAAGGGGCCCATCACGCGGCCGATCTTGGACGTGGCCAACTTGAGGCCCACCGACGCACCATTTTTGTCCACGCGGAGGCTGGCGGCAGCAGCTCTACGGAGGAGATGTAGTTACCTACCACTTAGCCCTGACACTCCTGAGCCCCTTAAAGCCGTGGCCTGAGGTCCTGCTCTTTGGATCGTCCCTATGTTTACTCCGGCCTGCTTCAGCTTCAGCAACTTGAAGGAGCGGCGGTGACCTTTTTTGAAACGCGCCCCAGCAGTGAGCAAAACCCGTCTCTTAGAGGAGTGTGAGTCCGTGCCGAGGGAGCGCGTGTACATTTTCCTCACGAAGCCGTAGTCCTTCAACTCCTGATTCAGGGCGTCCGCAAGCTCTGGGCTTGAGGCAATGAAGTGCGTCTTGTGGGCCGCCAGCACCAACTCCAGGCGTCTGTAACCTGGAGCAAGGAAACGACCTGCACCACCTAGTTGCTCAGCAACAAAGCGCGACGATCCTAAGCACTGTGCGTGAACGTCGTCGACACTCCTGACAAGCACGGTTGGGAGCTTGTCAGCTATGGAAACCATAAGCAGATATAGAAGAACTGTGACTAAGGTGGTAGCCAATGAGCATCCAGCCAGAACCGTACCATTAGCCTTAAAAACAGCCGAGGAAACGCCCATAAGAGTGAGACGTCGGGGTCCTGAATATAAGCTACAAGCGATATGGATAAGCTTGAGGTTGAATTCTACAGCTACAGCTTCTTCGAAGATCCGATAGTGCGAGATGCGCTCGTAGAATTTCTGAATGTATGTGAAAAGCGTCCCCGAGTCGAAAATGCTCGTTTCAGCGTAACGTGTCATAATATTATGTTCCCAGCCTGCCGCGTCACACTCCTTAGTCGCGCAGCCCCAAAACGCAGAAATCTGATGAGACTGTTCCCAAGACCGAGCTAGACTCTGACGAAGCCGAGCCCATGTTCGTCCGAGGGAAATAATCAGGGCCAAGGGACGTAAGTCCGACGATTCGGGTTTGCCCGTGAATACCATCACCGTGGGCCATTTGTCCGAGAGGAACGGTTTATCTTCCCAGAGGATCAGAACATCCAGAAGACGATTCCTATAGTCATCGCCCAGGCGAAGCCATGACCTCGGGTTGACGCAGTCGATTCCAAGTCCAACATTATGTCGAAAGCGTGTTAGGGCTGCATCTAACATCTCAAGGCTGGGCTGAGGCAGAGCAGCATTCTGGGCAGCAACTCTCTGGACATCGGTCATGTGCGTCTTGGCGTCGTGCCGCATGACGCCCCAGGAGTCGCACAGGCCATCGGCAGCGGCATCGCCTATAAGGGGTACATCTGATGCATCCTCTGGCGGTCGCAGCTGCTGCTTTTCTTTGGCAAACCTGCGTGCTGCTTTGCCTCCTACACCAACCGCCTCCTTAGCCCACCTCTGCCACTTCTGCCACCTAACTCTTCCCTCCTTGATCAAATCCTTGTCAGCTACATTGACCGCCAGATCGGACACAGCTTCAAAATCGTCGCCGCCATGAGCAGCCACTGAGAGGAGGTCATCTAAGCAGCACTGGCCAAGGGGAAGGTCGGAGGTGAGATCTTTTTTGTCTAACTTCCCAAGAATGTCCAAGAAGTCCCGGCAGAAGTCAGGCGGGTAGTCGCCAGGGCGATCCCAGAATCTTCTAAGACGAAGCAGGGAGGACCGAAAGGTGCGCCAAGTAAGTGCCTTAGGGGTAGAATGCGCATCCCACTGCCTGTCGAGGGCCTCCTTGAGTTGGACCCCCCAGTGTACTGGGCCCTGTCGGAACCGAACAAATCGAACTGCTGACATAAGTTAGTTGCCATATGATCAAGCCACTCAGACCACATAGTATCCAGGTCGCTGGAGTAGTCAACTTCCCCGGTCTGCCAGTTCCAGTTGGCCTCAGTGAGCTCGCGCATGCAACCTATATTGGGCTTGGTGGGGAAGGGCTTCCACATCACCCTAACATTCATGACCTGGGCCAGAGTGAAATTCTGAAGCCCCATAAGTACAGGCGCATGCTGCGAGGACGGCCCAGCAAAAAGAGCAGTGACAGAGGTGACAGCTGCCGCCATACCTCGTGATACTATGCAATAGTCCAAAATCTGCTTGTGGCACGTGGGCGCCTCGGGGGCAATGACCGCCCCCCCCCCCCCCTTACAAGCGAACGCCAGCTGAGCAGCCCAGGGTCCGAGGCATCGATGTCGAGGTCACCTCCTAGGGCCCAGGGGGTCTTGAGTTGCCCCAGCAACTTCCCAAGGTCAAGGTCCTCCAGAAGCTGAATGCTCAGGCCAGCGCAGCCAATGCCCGTGCACCTGGAGACCGAGACCCAGTGAACTCCTCCTGGGACAACAGCCTGGGCATCAGTAGTGGCTATCCCCCCCCTTCCGACAGGCCCGCCCCTAGCTGCTCAAACTCAAGGTGTCGGCTCGCAATGTAGCGTCGGACTGCAACTGCAACACCTGCTGAATTAGCTAGTTGATGGTCTCCTGCGAGAACAGCCGGAGCACGTTGGGAGTTGAGGCCTCGGAAACCAGCCCAAGAGGAAGCCGAAGAAACAGGGTCTCCTGAAGGGGGGCGGGTCTCCTGGACGGCGACGAAGTCAGGAGTCTCTCCCATGAGATGGATCCATTCCCAGACGCCCTGAAACCCATTCCAATTTTTGGGGTTGGCAGTGAGCAATCGCCAAACACAATTTTTGGTTTTCTGTGCCTTTGGTCTCTTGCCTCTCCCAACACTCCTGCCTGCTGGCTGGGGGGGCTGATCAGGGGCTGCTGCGGCACCTGACTGGGACATCGAAAGCACAGATGGCAAAAAAGCAGGGAGCCTGCAGCCGAGCTTGCCGCTGCTGATGGCCAAGCAGCCGCTGAAGACGCCCCTGTCGTTGCCACAGTTGGCGCAGTAACACTCGCACTCGCAGATGCCGATGTCGACGGCTGCGATGAAGGCCCTGGCTGGCCTCCAGTGGTTCGTCTAGGCGCCCTGCGCACCTGTCCAGGAAGAGGTCCGAAGGGAGGGGCGGGCCCACGACGAACCTGACTGGCTAACCAACTGCGTAAACATTCAAATTCGAAGTTGTGCATCCCAACCGCTGCAAGCTGCTGGTTGCTGTTGAGCTTGCGGAACCGCCGACGCCTTGACGACTGCGCACTCCTTTATGCCACGCACGAACACAAACCTCATGTGCCAATTGTCTGGGTGTCTGCATGCGCGCTCGGAGCGTAGCCGTAAACCTCTGGCGCGAAAACTCTTGCTCCAAAAAGGGTTCGCGCCAATCGTAATATGCAGCCTCATCATGCGTTTGCACGCCATGGCAAGGATAGTGCACCCACCGTTGTGCCCAAGTTCGAGCACGACGTTCCAACTTCGGCGCAGGCACTGCAACCCTGGGACCGCCACCTGAAAGCTGTCTCGGATCCTGCAAAACTTCCAACCCGCTGCCCCCCAACACTGTTTCCCTCGCCTCCTGTGGAAAGGGTGCCCTGGGGGGAAGACAGGCCGGTGGCGACGGCGAACCCGGGCGCCCCGATAGGCCCCAGGATTTGCGCTCTAACGTCCACGCCGAAGACCCAGGTGACGAAGTGGAAGATCCACTCGAGGCAATCAGAGTCCACAAGGAAGATCCAGAGCCGCATGTAACCGATCCACTCGTAGCAATACTCGCCGCCGCCGATGGACCAGTAGGCGTAGATGTCCCAGCAGTAGACGTAACGTATGTCGCACTTGTCTCCAGCCCAGGGGAGGAACATCCCTGGCCAGCTGGAGTTCTGGCAAGCCCTTCGCGGCGTTCACGCTGCGACTTCTGCTGGGCCGAGCACGCCGAACCTCCAGGGAGACGCGCGCCGTGGGGACACCACGGGGTCATCCCCTTCTCTGGCAAGGCGGGGCCAGTGAGTGCGCCGCACGACGTGGAGGCCGATCCGCCTCTGGAACTGAATGAAGAGGAGCTTGTACAGGTAGCTGTGGTAGAAACTGCAGATTGGGGGTAGGAGTTGTGTGCCCATGGCAGCCCGTGGTTGCAGTCGTAGTCGACTCTGGTCTGTATTCCTCCAGGGCACTCTTCAAGGCAGAGAGAAAGATCAGCATCATGCTTCCAGCAGTCTCCCACTTGCAGATGTTACCTGCATATACAGCTGAAGGCTGACACTCATGAGGAAAGGTTGCAGCATCCAAGGTTGCACTCGACGGAGTAGCAAGCAAAACCGAATGCTGGTTGTAGTAGTTGTCGAAGTACGCGTTACCCAGGCGACGGCGAGCCCGTGGCCACTCCACCAGCGGCCAACTTGAGCTCCGCGTCTTTGACGAGAGTTGCCGAACGTCGCGGAGGCCGAACACCTGTCTTCTTGCTCGAGCCGGCGTCTCCATCAGGGGACGTGGCAGCCACTGGCGTTCCAGGAGCTGGCTTGGCGCTCGCAGAGGCCCACGTCGGCGCAGCAGCAGGCGCATCCGTAGCCGGCTTGGCGGAATCAGACTGCCCAGCTGCTTCATCTTGCGGGGGTGCCTCTTGCTGCTCGCAACGACGCTTCTTTGCTGCCAATCGCTGCTTAGCCAATGAGTGCTCCTGCTTAAGCTCATCAGCTTTCGCCTTGACCTGACCAAAGCAGACAGTGGCCAATTCACGGAACTTCTCTTGGAGGGCCTCTTTGCGCTTCTGAGCCTCCTCTATATCTTCGGCGGAGACGTGCTCTCCCAACTCATCCAACCCAAAAAGTCCGCCATCGTCGAGGTCGAGGGTTTTGCCATCCAGAATTGCTGCCAAATCCAGACGCGGCCCTGAGGGGTTGCCCGTAGACTCTGGCTCCTTCGAGTCCACCGACTTGGCGAGTTTCTGGACGGCCTGCTTGTAGACGTTGCGAGCAAAGTCCACTGCCTCCGAACACGATTCGACTTGGTCCTGTGCACTAGTGAACTGTTCCTCGAGCTTTTCGCAGTAGGTGATAGCACGTCGAAGGGCTGCTTCTGTTTGCTCAACCTTCTGCTTATCTTGGCCAACGCTGATGTTCTCAATGGCCTGTTGCTGGTTGAGCTTGTCCAGCTTCTCTTGGTACTTTGATGATGTGGCTTCATCCCCATTGGAGCGGAGCAGGGTGATAAGGTCAGCCAAACCTGCCTGCTCTGTCGATTCTCCCCTAGGGTCAGGCCATACTGAATCGTCCAAGCTGAAGCGCTGAGGCGATGCGGTGCCAGGCCGCGTGCCATCTGCGAAGGAAACCGATGGGACTCGACGAACTGCTCCTGGCCCTGGCGAAACACCAGCGTTGGCATCCACATGCAGTCCATCTTTGCGTACCCATGGTACTCGCCGCTGCTGTGGGGCTCGATCTAGTGGCGCTCCAGGAGAACGACCAGGCCCACGAGGACGCAGAGGGACAACAGCATCTGTCGCAGGGAGCGGAGCCTTGCAATGCTTGCACTACTTCCACCAGCGCATGTTACGCGCACATCCACATTGTTCGCATTTAGTTGCAGCAGGGCTCGAGAATCGCTGACCTGCCGAGACTCGAACAGGCGTGCCAGAGCGCTGCATGGCTTGAGCCAAAATGGCTACGGACCTCCTCCTCCTCCTCCTCCTCCTCCTCCTCCTCCTCCTCCTCCGCCTGCTTCTCCACCTCCTCCTCCTCCTCCTCCGCCTGTTCCTCCTCCTCCTCCTCCTCCTCCTCCTCCTCCTCCTCCTCCTCCTCGTCGTGCCCGGAGACACGCCCAGCGAGGCTGGCCGGCGCCTGTCTTCATGTCGAAGAGCCGCAGCGTCCTGCGCTCGGCCCCCCCCCCCTCGGGCTGCGCGCCCCGCCCGCCCTCCTGGTCGGAGGCCGAAGGACGGACCGCCACCGACGGCCCTCCCCTCCCTCCCAGGAGTTGCATCCTCGGGCTCGGGGGACTCTGAGCATCGTTTCTACGATCCCCATCCCCAGCGGCGCGGCCTGGGCCCCACTGGCTGATCTACCCCCCTAGATGGGGATATGGGCCGTTCCCTTCGGGTTTCGAGGGGTGTGTCCCCAACTGGGGTGTAGTTTGGTGGGGGTCTCGAAGGGGATGGGGATGGGGATTGGGGTCGGTGAAACGATACTGACCTCCCTCCCTCCCACCAGTTGCATTCTCAGGCTCGGGGGGCTCGAGGGTGCATGGCCAGCAAGGGGTCTGGCTAGCCCCATCCCCGACGTAGCCGGGGTTCCCGACTGCGCCGACCAAGGGAAAACCTCAGGGATGGGGGCGAGAGATCGCCTGCGAACGACGGGCGCGTCAGACACACGGCGGGACGTCTGTGCGTGCATCTTGCTGCGAGCTCCCGCTGCGCGCAACTAACGAAAACGGGGCCGTCGAGGTCCGCGCCGGGGCCGTCGAAACTTGGCGGCACGCCCGAGTACCGGCAAGCTCGAGTCACGCATGTCCCCGAAGTGTAAGCCTTCCTGTCTCAGGCCAGGGGGGGCAGAGGTGACGGGGCATGTTTTCCACCACCGCCACCATATGCTGGAAGGGGCAGGAGGAGGGGGAGGAGGAGGAGGAGGAGGAGGAGGAGGAGGAGGAGGAGGAGGAGGAGGAAGAGGACGAAGAGGAGGAGCAAGAGGAGGAGCAAGAGGAGGAGGAGGAGGAGGAGGAGGAGGAGGAGGAGCCCCTCCCTTTCCAACTCATGGTGGTGATGGTGGTGGTGGAAAGCAGGCCCATCTCAAGGGTAGCTCGTGCTCGCACGCGCCGTTCTCGGCCCAGGGCGGGCCCCGTGCACGGGCTGGCGGCGTCCGGCCCGCGGGACCGCGGCCGCGCGGGGCCCTCGGACCGGAAGTCGGGCCTGCCCCCCTACAGGGGGATTTCGACGAAGGATAAAAAATGCCCCAATAATAATCCAAGAATAGTCCACCAAAAATGGTCGGGGGGCTATTTTGAAGTATCTTTCGACCTTTTTGGAGTATTTGTGGGGTATGTTTTACTTTTCGTCGAAAATCCCCCTTAGGGGGACACGCCCGACTTAACTCTGACCGCCCTTCACTGCGGGCCGGGTTTGAGGTGACCTACGCACCCTGAGATCCTTCAGCTCAGCGATCTGGCTCCTGAGCGTCTCCATGGCGACTGGAGAGGCGAGGATTGCTGAACTGATGGATTTCGACGTCCTGGCATACCGAAATCCATCAGTTCTGTAATCCTCGCCTCCCCAGTCGCCATGGAGACGCTCAGGGGCCAGATCGCTGAGCTGAAGGATCTCAGGGGGCGTGTTACCGCATGCTCTGACAGCCCCGACCCATGCCGCTGCTTTCCACTGGCCTGAGCTGGGCCGCATCGCGAGATCGGATCGGATCGAAGTGGATCGTGTCGCCAGCGGCTCGTCCCGAACTGACGCGCCACGCCCAGCTCCGACCGGCCCCGACCGATGCCGGCGAACCGAATTTCAGCGAAGCGAGTCGCTGTCCCTGATTTTACTGTCAAAACGGTGGTGATCTGTTTTCGGGGGGGGGTCTGATTTGAGCTGTCTCGGAGCATCCCGAGGGGCCTGGGCCGAAGGCCGCCCTTTCATGACCGGTTCGTGGGGGGGGTCAAATGGCTCGTCTGGGAGGCTGTGCTGCACGGTTTCCCCTGGGGCCGTAGGCGACCCGAGGAGGAGGAGGAGGAGGAGGAGGAGGAGGAGGAGGAAGAGGAGGAGGAGGAGAGGAGGGAGAGGAGGGAGGGGGGGAGAAAGAGGACGAGGAGGAGGAGGAAGAGGACGAGAGGAGGAGGAGGAGGAGGAGGAGGAGGAGGAGGAGGAGGAGGAGGAGGAGGGGAGGAGGAGGAGGAGGAGGAGGAGGAGGAGGGGGAGGAGGAGGAGGAGGAGGAGGAGCAGCAGGAGGAGCAGGAGGGCGGAGATAGAGGAGGAGGAGGAGGAGGAGGAGGAGGAGGAGGAGGAGGAGGAGGGCGGGTCGCCTAAGCCCTTCGAAGAAACCCTCCACCCCCACCCCTTTGGTGTGACATTCGGGGCACCGTGGGCCCCAGCCGTCGCACCGAGTCGCAGCGCGGCGGCCGTGGGCGGCCCCGCCAGGCGCCCGCCGGGGAGGGGGCGCGGCCGTCCTGTCGCTGGAGCAGCTGAGCATCCTGGGGCTGGACCCCGGGAACATCTGCGGCCTCGGGGCTCCAGGGCACGACCACGACGAAGACAACGAAGACGACGACGACGACGACGACGGCGGCGGCGGCGGCGGCGGAGGCGACGGCGGCGGCGGCGGCGACACAGCCCAGAACCCCCCGCGTCGTGAAAAAAACAGAACAATGACGAACGGACGTTTTCTGTATTCGGCCCCAGGGTCGTGAAGAAACGACTCGGAATGCAAAAACGGTATTCGTGGAATGGTCTGGCCCTCTGAGGAGGAGGGGGAGGAGGAGGAGGAAGACGAGGAGGACGAGGAGGAGGAAGGAGGAGGAGGATGAGGAGGAGGGAGGAGGAGGAGGAGGAGGAGGAGGAGGAGGAGGAGGAGGAGGAGGAGGAGGAGGAGGGGGGATAGGACGCTTCGCAAGAAAGAAGAACCTGACGTCGGGAGGCTCGGACCCAGACCCGACGTCATGGTTTCTGCTCACTGCGTCGACCCCCGGAGGTCTCGACTTAGGTCGGGCATGTCCTCCTACAGGCGGATGTTGGAGGAAAAAATCCAAAATAGTAGGAACATGTTTGAAATTGATACAGAAAATACTCAAAAATCGTCCCCTAACTATATCTTTACTATTTTTGAATATTCCCCCTGTAGAGGGACAGGCCCGACTGAAGTCTCGACCCCCTCCCCAGGACCGACTTCTCACGCTGAGTCGGTTTGGGAAGATCCCCAGGCCCGGCGAGGGCCCCCAGAGGGCGAAAATGGCGAAAACATACCAAAACAAGAAGGAAAAAGGCCGTCGTGATTTTTGTCATGACCCGAGGGAGGGAGGCAGGGAGGGAGAGAGGGAGGGAGGGAGGAAGAGGGAGAGGAGGCGGAGGCGGAGGCGGAAGAGAAGGAAGAGAGGATGGCGCACGAGCGAGGGCTAGCCAAAACGCCGCAGCGGCGGAGGGGCCGCGACCCCGCTGGTGCCCCGCGCCGCGTGGGCTCCGCCGCAGGGTTAGGTCGGGCATGTCCTCCTGAAGGCGGACTTGGACGAAACATATAACATACCTCAAAACATGCACCAACATGGTCAAAAAATGGTCGAACATCGTCCCCAGGCTATTTCTTTACTATGGTTGAACGTTCCACCTGTATTTAGCAAGGACCGAATGTCCCGGCATTCCTATAGGCCTACCACGAAACTGTCTTAGAACCCAGTTGTAAACACAGAACAATGTTCTCAGAACGTGAACGCGCTGTACCAAAACAAGACACTCCCAGCCAGAAATGTTCCAGGCAAATTTCCTGGAAACCCCAAAAGGGTTCTCGGAGCATTGCCTGCTGGACCTACAAGTACGCCGGGACGCTTCGCCGCTGCTTGGCCGTAGGGGGACGAGCCCGACCCAACGCAAAGGGAGGCCGTCCTGCTTCCGACCCAACGCGAGGGTGGCCGTGCCCGACCCACCGCAAGGGTGGCCGTGCCCGACCTAACACAAGGCGAGGCCGTCCTGCTCCCGACCCAACGCAAGGGTGGCCGTGCCCGACCCAAGGCAAGGGTGGCCGTGCCCGACCTAACGCAAAGGGAGGCCGTCCTGCTCCCGACCCAACGCAAAGGGAGGCCGTCCTGCTCCCAACCTAACGCAAAGGGAGGCCGTCCTGCTCCCGAGGGGACCGTGCCGCAGAGGCCGGCAGGGGCCCGTGCCCCGAGGCGCGCGGCCCGCCCCTCCCCGCGGGAGGCGGCGCGGGGCCGCGCGGGGCCCCTGCCGAGGGGGCCTGGCCGAGGGCCGGGCCTGGCAGCCGAGGAGGAGGAGGAGGAAGAGGAGGAGGAGGAGGAGGAAGGGAGGAGAGGAGGAGGAGGAGGAGGAGGAGGAGGAGGAGGAGGAGGAGGAGGAGGAGAAGGGGGAGGAGGAGGAGGAAGGAGCATCATCATGTTCTACCTCCTCCTCCTCATGCTCCTCATGGTCCTACTCCTCCTGATTGCAATCATCATCAGCGGCAACCGCATGATCACCACAATTGTATTCATCCGCGGCAGCATCATTATCAGCAAAAGCATAATCCTCGTCATCATCAACAGCATCGTCATCATCATAATCGCCATCGCCATCATCATCATCATCATCATCATCATCATCATCATCATCATCATCATAATCATCATCATCATCATCATCAGCATCATCATCATCATCATCATCAGCATCGTCATGAATAATATCAATATCAGCATCATCACCGCTATCATCGTCGTCATCATCACCATCGTCGTTGTCATCAACGCCATCGGCATCGTCATCGTCATCATCATCATCATTAGTATCGTCATCATCAGCGTCATCATCATCATCATCATCATCATCATCATCATCATCAGCATCATCATCAGCATCACCGTCATAAACATCAGCATCATCATCATGTTCTACCGCCGCCTCCTCATCAACGTCCTCCTAATTGTCCTGCGCCTCCTGCTTGCAATCATCATCAGCAGCAATCGCATGAATACCACCAGTATCTTCATCAGCCACAGCAGCATCATCATCATCAGCAGCGTCAGCAACGTCATCATCAACATCATCGTCATCATCATAATCGTCATCGCCATCACCATCGTCGTGAACAGTATCAATATCAGCATCATCACCAGCATCATCGTCGTCATCATCATCAACGTCACCGGCATCGTGATCGTCATACTCATCATGATCATCGGCATCATCAGCGTCATCATCAGCAGCATCATCATCAGCATCATCACCAGCCTCGTCATCGTTATCAACTTCATCGTCATCGTCATCGTCATCATCTCTACAATCAGCGTCATTATCGGCTTCGTCATCATCATCGTCATCAGCATCATCATCAGCATCACCATCATCATCGTCAGCATCAGCATCATCCTCAGCACCATCATCATGATCATCATCATCAACATCATCAGCATCGCCAACATCATTATCATCGTCAACATCGTCGTCATCGTCGTCATCAGCCCCGTATTAAGTACTCCTCATTGTACGTGCTCTTCCTCCACATGCATGCCGAACACCCTCCTCCTCTCCCACCTCCACTCCGCATTACCATAACCAGCTGCATCGTCACCACCAGCATCAACATCAACAACACCGACTTCGGCGACAGTACGATCATCACAACCACCATCACCACCACCACGTCATCACCATCAACAACAACCGCAACATCCTCATCAGCAGTATCAGCATCACAATCATCATAATCAGCATCATGATCAAAAGCATCACCATCAGCATCATCAGCATCAGCATCAGCAGCATCATCATCATCAGCACATCATCAGCATCAACATCAAGGCAATCATCATCATCAGCATCAACATCATCATCATTGTTATTCGCGTCGTCATTATCATAATCACCCGGAGCGCCATAACCAGAATCATCAGAATCACCACCATCGAACCCATCATCACGATCAGAGTCGTCATCAAAATCACCGTGCCATCAACGTTCTCACCGTTGTCGTCACCATCGTCACCATCGTCACCACGACGGCCGCCACCAAAATTGGCTGGCCCAACGGGCCAAAGGCAAGTTCAAATCTCCGGTAACAGCTTTAGGATACCTTGAATTCGCGCGCGCGCGTGGCTGCCCCTGGGGGTCCCCGGACGAAGAGTACCCCGGGGCCAGCCCAGGGCGGTCCCCGTCACAGATGCCGGAACTCCTGGGGGCTGCCTTCAGGGCACTTACTCCCAAGAAGCACCCTAGAGGCAAAATTCAACGACTTCTCATTGGCTTTTGAAAGTTTTCAGCGTTCCCACCTTTTCGGCCGCCGACGCTCTAAGACTGCGCAAGGAGCCCCTAAGATCGCTCTCAGACGGCCTAAAAGGCCTCTAAGAGAACCCTACCATGGCCCAAGAGGGCCCCAAGACGGCCACAGAGGCCTCCAAGAAGAGCAGAGAGAGCCCCAGGACGGCCCTAAGAGGAGGCCCAGAAGGAGGAAGCCGAAAGGGAATTTCGAGCCCTCGGCACCAAGAGGCGTCCAGGCTACCCCAAGCGGCCCCCAGGAGCCCAAAAAGAGGGTACAGGAGGCCCGCAAGAGGCGAAAAGAGAGCCCCGAGAGGCTTCCAAGGCGGCCCAAAGGTCCCCAAGAACCCCTGAAACTACTACACACGAGCCCCCGGAGAACTCGCCGAAAAGACATCAAGAAGCATCTGTGAGGATTCTCACCCACAACCGCAGCAGCGCCGACCAGCAGCGCCGCATGGCCCACGAACGCGCACGCGAACGCCAACGATGGCACAGTACGGGCCGGCGGAATGGGCGAAGCGATGCAATGATGAACAACATGATAATCACCACAGACGCCATCGCCATCGTCATCATCAACATGCCCAGTGTCACTAGCATCCTTCTAATCCTCGGCGGAGCGGCCATGGTCGTCAACATCCTTAGCTAATCCTTAACATTGGTATTAACATCCATTGTCATCAACATGCCGAAGTTGTTCGAGCGGAGCTGGCCATCGAAAGTAGTTGAGGATGAACCGAAAATGACCGACGAGGCAAGGATGCAAGGGTACCCTTGGGAAGTCAATCATTCTTACTATGAATACTGACTTACGTTCGCCTCCCTCCAAACGCGTACGTAGTCCCTCCCTGACGATCTACCAAGCCACCCCAACCCAACCCGCAGACCCCGCATTCGAGTTGCGGGAGATACGTGTTCCACATGTGTGCTCTGACACCGCGGGGAGCGTTCAATCTTCACGGATCGGGCGTTCCCGAAACGTCAGTTCATCCAGCATCGACCGATTCTGGATCGCCAGCGGCGTTCAACGTTCAACGCCGGCGGCGGGGTCGCCGCCGGTCGAAACGGCGCGAACCTACCGTACGCACCCCCCCGCGCACGAGGCAGCTCGCTGCGGCACCCTCGCCGCAGGTGCCCGCACCCTCTCGAGAAGCAGGGACGTGCACTTGGACGTGGGCATGGGAGCGGACGCGGCGCTCCTCCTCCTCCTCCTCCTCCTCCTCCTCCTTCCTCCTCCTCCTCCTCCTCCTCCTCCTCCTCCTCCTCCTCCTCCTCCTCCTGCCTCCCCCCCTCCCGCGCGCCTTGGCGGCGGCTCCTCGTCCGAGTCCTCCGCCATCGCCGCGGCGGCGCGGAGCGCACGGGCAGCGCGAAGCCGCGCAGGAGGAGGAGGAGGAGGGAGGAGGAGGAGGAGGAGGAGGAGGAGGAGGAGGAGGAGGAGGAGGAGGAGGAGGGAGGAGGGAGGAGGAGGAGGAGGAGGAGGAGGAGGAGGAGGAGGAGGAGGAGGAGGAGGAGGAGGAGGAGGAGGGAGGAGGAGGAGGAGGAGGAGGAGGAGGAGGACTCCGAACATGGCCAATGGTCTTTTTCAGAAACGATACGGCCCACCCTCCAATCGAGGGGGTGTGCTCGAGGGAATTGGATTTCTCCCTCCGCGAGCTAGGAGGAGGAAAAGAATGATGGCGTACATGGCTGCTGCTGCTCTACCCGTTCAGGCAAGTCGGAACTCCCTGGGTGCGGCACTGGAGTGAGGAGATAACTCCTGCATTGCCCCCGTAGCGATGCTGAGCTGCTGCTGGGAGACGCCGCGACTGCCCAAGCCATGGGATCCATGGGAAGAGATAAAGGAGGACCGACACGACCACAACCTGTACTCGTGCCAATTCTAGGTCGATGGGGGTTTCGTGGGCTGTGTGCTCTTGCTACAAATCGGGCGCCGCGGCCATTCCAGAGCGCTCGTGAACGCTCCAAGAGCGTTTCTGTTCTAGAACGCTCTGGAACGATTTGTCCCACTCCTGGCCCCGCCCGACACGAGGGCCTCTGGGGATCTCGGAAGTCACAAATTTCCCCTGGTGAACCGCTGGAGTCCCGATCCTCTCTCCTCCTCCCCCTCGTCTAGCAAAGGGCCTTTGCGAAGAGTGTCGACCCGTCCTCCCCCCCCCCGGCCGAGAACTGTGGGTGGGCGACGCCCTGCTTCTCCAGGGGCAAGCATGTGCCACGCTGGGGTGGCACAGGTTGGAGCCCTCCTGGATGGGGTCCGACTAATGGTGGTTGGCGGATCGCGCCGCATCGCCTATGCATCGGCGATGAATCGGTGACGTCGGCGATGCATCGGCGCCGACGGCATGGAGAAAATCGGGCTCCACATCGAGCCGCATCGGCGCTGCATCGGCGATGCCGCGCGATCCTCCAACCTCATCTGCTCGAGACCTCACCCGGGAGGCCCAGGCAGGAGGCCCCGAGGTGGCTCCGCGACCCAGTTGGCGCATCTGGACCCTGACGTCGCCGAACTCTCCCGAGTTTCGCCTGCCTGGCGCGACCGACGACGACGCCAAAGACGACGAAGAAAGCGACAAATAAACGACGAAGAGATCGACGAAGAAAACGACGAGGAAAACTACGACGACGACGATGACGACGCGTTGGCAGAGGCTTCCGGCGCCGGACCCGCGATCGCGCCCTTCCCCTTGTTGCCCCGACCTGGCGATGCCGAGGGAGCGCCCAGGGCAGCGCACTACCGTCGGGCCTCGCCGCTCGGCCGGGGCGCCGAGAGAGACCTACCGCCGAAGCAGGGCGCGACAGGAGGACGAAGAGGAGGGGGGAAGAGAGAAGCAAACAATGGTAATAATGAGAATGAGCTAGGGGACCTTAAACATAAAAAGCATGAGAAGGAAAAAAAGAGAGGGGTGAAGACGCAAACAAATATCAATACGAGTGAGAACGACTATAAGAATAATGATAACGCACAGAATAACAACAATGATTGTGATACTGATGATGCAATTACTGATGCTGGGACGGATGATGCTATTGATAAGGAGACTCGTAATGATAATGCTAGAAAGATTAGTAGTAGTAGTAGTACTAAAACTACTAACACTTATAAAATCACATTCGACTGATACGAAACATTATGATGATGACGATGATGATGCTGCTGTTGATGACGCTGATGATGAGGAGGAGGAGGAGGAGGATGAGGACGATGATGATGAAGGTAATACTGGTAGTGATGATGCTAATGGTGGTGGTGGTGATGGTGATGCTGATCTGATGATGGTGAGGAATGAGGCAGGGGGCCGCAGGCAGGAAAACAGGACGGAGAAAGAGGGCGAGAGGAGGGATGAGGGGAAGAGGCGAGGGAGGCGAGAGACGAGGGAGATAGGCGAAGGAAAGGAGACAAGCTAGGTGCGCAAGCGTCAGAGCTGCCCGCCCTAAAGACTGGCCTCGGGGTGCGACATGGAGAAACTATATATATATGTATATATATAAGGAAAAAGAATGGAGGAGGAGGAGGAGGAGGAGGAGGAGGAGGAGGAGGAGGAGGAGGAGGAGGGGGGGGAGGGAGGGATGGGAAGGATGGAAGGTCTACCCCTCCCTCCCATCCCTTGCCGTTCCGTAGAGCTCCTCTCGATTCGCCCAGCCGGGTGTCGAATGGGACAACGATCCCGAGAGTACGCGATGCAGGGTACAGCACGACACAGCGTGGCACAGAAGAGCGCAAGGCCACAGCCGATGCCGTCGCGTCGAGAACGCGACGCATTTCGACAACAAGGTCAGAGGGACACCAGACATGACACAGGACGAGAACTGCAAATGGACGGTTCCCAAACATGATCGCGTCGTAAAAAAAACCAAGACGGAAGGTTTTACCAGTTCTCGGCCTCGAGGAGCCCTCGACGGGTCTCGGGACAGTCAAAAAAACAACTCATAACGAACAAACAGTCCCGGGGAAAGGGTCGGGACTTCCAGGGACGCCGTCATGAAAAAACAGGACGCCGCATGTCTGGGTTTGGCAAGCGGGAAGCGCAAAATCAGATCAGCGCTGCAGCGAGAGCACGATTCCGAGGGACCAAAGCCGCGGAAATGAGACCAGCACAGCAGTGGGAGCACGAATGGGAAGGACTGGAAGCGCGGAACCGAAGCCCCATCGCAAGAGGAGCACCAGTTGAAAGAACCAAAACATGAAATGAGGTCCGCGATGCAGCGGGCACATGAATTGGAAGGACTGCGAACGGGCAAATGGAGCCAACTCTGTAGCGGGAGCGCCATTCAGAAAAGGCCAGAACACCTCAGCGGCATCTTCGGGGGAGAGAGGAGAATAGCATTCATTGTGTGTAGCTGTAAAGGACGAGGGCGAGGACATGCAAATGAGAAGTGGGAGGATTGAAGTGTTCGGGAAACTCGGAAGTGGTCGACCAGCGTCTGCGAGTTATCCGAAGAAAAGGACGAAGACGAGGGGCGAGAGAGAAAGACGAGGACGATGCGAAGGACAGCTTGTTTGGTTTCGAAAGGATCCATGGCGATGGAACCCTACGAGGACGAAGAAAAGGTGGAGGCAGCAGAAGGCGAGAAGGGAAGCTATAATGATGATACAGCCAGGCGTGTTCAAACGGAGGCAAGGGGGAGCGAGGGAAGGCGGGGAAGAAAGACGAGCAGCAGAGGGATTGAAGACGAAAGAGGAAAAAGGAGGAGGACAAGGAAGACCAGGAGGAAGGGAGGCGTGAGGAGAAGATAGTGGAAAGAACGAGAGGAGGGGGAGGGGAAGCTGGATAGCTAGCTGGGAGAAGAGGGGAAAAAAAGGAACAAAGGTAGTCCTCTTCCGCAAGAACAGCGCGAGGGGCTTGAAACGCGACTCCACCGAAAGTCGGCCCTCATCTCTCCTCCCCCATTCCTCTTATCAATGTTACTCGTGCATCCTTTGTTTCCGCTCCGTCTGATTCCCTCTCTCTCTCTATTTCCTCCTCCTCCTCCTTCTCCTCCTCCTCTTCCTCCTCCTCCTCGTCCTCCTCATCCTCCTCGTTGTCCTCCTCCCCCTCCTCCTCCAGGTCCTCCTCCTCCTTCTCCTCGTCCTCCTCTTCCTCCTGCTTCCAAACAGCATGGGCAATTCGGAGGCTGGATGCTCGGCTGGCATGTCTCGTCCAGGGGGCGACTCCCGCTGCTGAACTCGTCGGCCCCAGTCACAGTTCCAACCCTGCCTCCAGTTTCCAGTCTCCAGGATTACACTAGGAGCTCGACCACAAGAAACCTTCCACAAGAAACCCAACCCTGAGACCCCAGGGCCTCCATTGATTGATGGCGTGGCAGCGTCACGCTTTCCATAGCAAACTACTCGGCACCCAAATAAAACCAGAGCACCCTGGAGGCAGGCAGGGTGTTTCTTGGTATGGGCTTCCACTTCCTGCTTCCTGCAGGACGTTGCCGCTGATCCGCGCGGGCAGCGGAGCCGAACGCCGCCCTGGCTAGTTACCACAGCCTCACGGGGTTCTCAGAATGCCCTGGAGGCACGCAAACTTACTTGAGACTCTGAGACTCACACCTCCGAGGGCGCAATACGAACGCCCCCCCCCCCCGAGGCCACCACCTATCGAGCATCCACCAGATTCGCGCACTACCCCAAGGTCACGATCCCTGGCCACTTACAGAAATTATGCACGGCTCGTGTCCCCGAGGCAATGATCCCTTGTCAATTGCCCAACGTGCCCGCCCCCGAGGCAACGATCCTGGACATAGAACGCCAGACCCACGCCCACAAGGCAACAATCCCTGTCCAAATTACGGCAGGACCGCGCCCCTGAAGCCACGATGCCAGAAGAAAATCATACCACGTTCGCGCCCCCGAAGACACGATCCTTACAAATTACGCCAGGTTCGGTCACCCGAAGCCACGAGCCTTCACATCTTATGCACAATTCGCGCCCACGAGGCCACAATCCCCGCTAAGTCACACCTTGCAAATTGCGCCGCACTCGCGCTCCTGAAGCCGCGAACCCTCGCAAATGGCGGCAAGCACGCGTCCGATCCCTGGCAAAGAAGAGTTTGTCTGTTATTTTCCGGGATAGCGGCCGTCACCGGCCCCGCCTCCCCCCCCCCGAAGACGTCACGTTCCGCGCCGGCGGCGTCCAGGAATGCCCAGGGATGACCGATGACGGGTAGGTCTTCCTCCTGCTGATCAACATCATCAACACTAGCAGCATCATCCTGATCAGCAGCATTCGAATCATCATAGCAATCAACATCAGCATCAGCACAATCAGCATCACCATCATCATGATCAGCAGCATGATCATCATGATCATCATCATCACCATCATCATCATCATCATCATCATCATCATCATCATCATCATCATCATCATCAGCATCACCATGACCATCATCATAATCAGCATCAGCATCATCATCACCATCGCCATCACCATCACGACTAGCATTATCGACATCGCATTACCACCATCATCATCATCATCATCATCACCATCACCATCACCATCACCATCATCGTCACAATCAGTATCATTATCATCATCCTACTTAGCATCACCATCGCAACGATCAGTATCACCAACATACAAGCATCACCACTATCATCATCACACTCCTCATCAACGGTACCGTCGGCCTCAACATTATCGTCAATATGTCCACAAGCAGTATCAGCATTGACGAAGTCATCACCGTCAACATCATACCATCATCCTCAGCAGCAGCCTCATCAGCATCAGCATTATCATCATCCTCATCATCATCATCATCATCATCATCATCATGACCATCATCGTAATCACATGATTCATCATCATCGGCAACATCATCATCTGCATCATAATCAGCAGCTTCAACATCATCATCATCATCATCATCATCATCATCATCATCATCATCCATCATCATCATTATCATTATCATTATCATCATCATCAGCGTCAACATCATCATCATCATCATCCTCCTCATCCTGCTCCTCTTCGTCATCATCAGCATCATCGTTATCAGCAGCCTCATCATCACAGTCATCATCATCATACGCATGAGCAGCATCGGCATCACCAGAATCATAATCATCATCAGCATCACAAGCACCGCTAGCATCAACACCATAAGCATGATCCCCATCATCACCATGAGCACTACAACCGCACTATCACCGTGTACCATCACCAACGCCAGCATCATCACTATCAGTGGTACCGGCTGCATCATCAACAGTACCATCAGCACGAGCAGCAGTGACATAAGCAACAACATCATCGAAATACCATCAGCATAAGAAAACTGATACTAATCAGTATCATCATCAGCAGTATCATCATCATCCTTATCATCATTAGCATCAACATCGTCATCAGCATTATCATAATCAGCATCATCCTCTTCATCATCAGCATCACCCTCGTCATCCTCATCATCATCATCATCAACAGCATCATCCTCAGCATCATCATCATCATCGTCAGCATTATCGGTAGCATCATCATCTCCATCAGCAGCATCATTAATTAGCTTGTTCACCATCACCATCATCATAATCATCACCATCATCATCATCAGCATCGCAATCGCCATCGCCGTCACCATCCCATTGTGTCACATTGCCTTCACGGCCCTCCTCCTCAGCAGTCGAAGCCGGCTGGCAGCAGCCCAGGCGGGCGAGACCGACGCGCCGCGGGCCGCTCTAGCCGATCTCGGCCGCGGACGCGTCGAGCGCGGCCTGGACGGGACTGCACACGTCTGAGCTGTATTATGCACCCTCTCCTCCTCCTCCTCCTCCTCCTCCTCCTCCTCCTCCTCCTCCTCCTCCTCCTCCTCCTCCTCCTCGCTGCTTTCCTTCTCCGTCGCCCCAATCCCTTCGTCTTTTCACAAAAAGAGCTCGCCCCCGTCGCACCACCGGACAGGCCCGCGGCCCGGGCCAGGCGCCTCGCTCGAGGCGTCCCCCCACAGGTGGCGAGCCGGAGGCAAACACGGTCCACGGGTCAGGGTGGAGGGCTGGTGGTTTCCAAGACGCGGCCCTCGCACTCGCGCCGCGCACATTTGTCTTAAGTGCGGTTGTTTGTGGAAAATTGCGTTTCCCGTAATTCAGAATTCGAATTCTCGAAATTCCGAATTATGGGAAACGCAACAAGCCTCCGAGCAGAGTACACGAATGGAGGGCCGACGGTTTTCAAAGTGCGGCTCTCGTGCTGGCAACGCGTATGTTCGTTTCAGCAGCTTCCAAAAGCTAGAAGGATAGGGGCAGATGTGTATTCGACATGCGGCTCGTATTCGAGATCTACTGAAATTCTACGGCACGAGATGACAAAGTGTGAAACTACACGGATGAAGGGCGACTTCGAACCAGGATGGAGCTCTTTCTCGAGATGCTCTCAGATCTCATTACCAGAACTGTGAAATTGCAAAGCCCTTTCCTCGGCGGCGGGCGAAGGGGGAGGTAAGAAGGTGCGGGCCTTCTCAGAAAGCTCGGACGTCCCCCGGCCCTCTGAGAAATGCCTGAGCCTTCCCGGAAGACACAGAAAACCTCTCAGGGGGCAGCGGGGCATCTGAGAAGCCTCACTCGAAGGGTGGAAAGGCCAATAAGGAGGCCACGGCGGCTCTCCCGCCCAGGCCATCTATATATATATATATATATATATAAATATATATATATATATATATATACATGTATATAGCCATGTACATACGTACATAAATACATGCATGCATACACACATACACACATACAGAAATACATGTACACAAATATACATACATACATACATACATACATACATACATACATACATACAAGCAAGCAAGCAAGCAAGCATGCATGCATGCATGCATGCATGCATACATACATACATACATACATACATACGTGCATGCATGCATACATACATACATACATACACATCCATACATGCATACATGCATACATACATACACACGTAAATACAAACAAACAAACAAACATACATACATACATGCATACATACATGCATGCATACATACATACATACACACATGCATACATGCATACATGCATACATGCATGCACAACTACACGCATACATACCTACATGTATAAAAGCCTTGTATTCCATAAAATTACATATACATATATGTATGCGCATATGCGTATACACATACATGTACTTGTAAACACAAATCCAAACACATACACCTGTTCGCATAAATATACAGTCGCATACGCATATACATATACAGATGCATGTACACATACATATACAAATACCTATGCATACACATGTACATACAAACATCCATACATACATGCATATAAACAAACAAACAACCATGCATACAGCCATCCATACGACAATACATACATACACGTACAGGCATACCTACACACATACATACGTGCATACATACATACATGCATGCATGCATGCATACATGCATAAATGCATACCTGCATGCATGCATACATATATATATATATATATATATATATAATGGATTCATATATATGTATATATACGTGCGTATATAAAAGTCGGCCTCCGAGCCCCTCTCGGGTCATGTTGCTCCCATCGTGCTCAAGGACCAAATCCAAGAAATATAGAAAACAAACAATCGAGAGAGTGTCGAAAGAGTGTCGCCTCCCAGGGCCCGACACGTGAAATTCCTGCAATTTCGCGGTACTTTCCTGGTGCTCTAAATTCTGGTGGTCAAGGCTGAAGCAGGTTGGAACATCATAACTCTCGGGATCCATCCTGACTCGGTTTTCGACGCGGAGTCAAGCGTGGCGGCGAAAAGCCTCAAGGAGGCCCCCCAAAAAATGCAACACCAAAAAAACATATAAAGACGTCAAAAGAACTAACAAACGAAAACAAGAAAAGCGAGAAGCTGGAAATCACAATTGCAGCAGCTAGTGGAACTCCGCACCTGCAAGGTGAGATGGACATACGAAATCAAGACCAATGGCGGAGCGACAACATCTATGAAGATCATGATATGTTGAAAGCTGTCTCTCCTGCTTATCCTTGAGGCTCCCAGTACCAATATATCCTATCGAGAAGACGATCGGCGGGGGCGGGAACCGCTCGAGGGGGGCCGGGATTGCCGGGGGGGCCCGAAGGAACCCCTCGCGAACGCGCGGTGGACTGTCCAAGAGGGCCCCGACGCGCCCCTCATCTCGCTCCAAGACGCCCGCAACGGCTCCACTACGTATTTTGACAAATGCCCGCAGTCTGTAAACGTGGGATCTCGCCCGTCCCCCATGCGTGCACGGCGGACACTGAAAATATCAGATGAATTGTGTCTGTGTGTTTTCCCGTCCTGACACAGGCACAGCGCGCGTGCACAGCTCTCCTCCCCGGCCTCGTCCGTCTGCTGCTCCTCCTCTTCGCCCTCTGGAGAGCACGTTGGCTCCGCTGGAGGCGGCCGCAAGAAGACTGCAAGGGGTGAGCGCCAGCGCGATGCCTTCACGTTGACGAGGCGCTCCTCGAGGGCGGGGGGGGGCACAGCGAGAAGAGACAGGCTGAATCAAAAACGAGACCTGCCGGTGAGAGATCAGGAAAGAAGTGGACGAAAGGGAGGAAGAGGGAGAAAGAGAGAGAGAGAGAGACAAAACACATAGAGAGAAAGAGGGTGGCAAATATGTGCACGAGCCCACACACGTATACATATACTCATACGTGCGTACACCCAACGATGTGTACATGTATGCATATTTCCGCCACCGCGCCTCAAGGCACGAAGTGGAGTGCTCCCGGGGCTCGGAGGGAGGGATGAAGGGATGGATGGACGGGATCAGAAGGACAGATGGAGACGATATAGAAGTTGGGCGCCAAGTATGAAATGCAATGGAGCAAGGAGGGACGATGTATGAAAAGATGGATAGAGAGTGCGAGAGTGAGAAAGAGATCAGAGTGAAGGGGCCGAACGGCCGAACGGTCTTACATCTTACACAATTCCTGGGTACGAGGGTGAAGGGGCCTGGATAATATAACGGCCCCCCCCCACGAAACGACAGCGACCAACGACGCGACCCACCGCGACCCACCCACGTTGCTTTGGCGAAAGAATCGGCGCCTGCGATGGGCTCGTGTGAAATGTGTCAGAAAAATCGGCGCCTGCGGCGGGCTTCTTCGGAGCCTCGCAAACTGCCGATGATCCAGCTGCCTCTCACTCTTGTCCGCGAATGTAGGGTGTTACGTACTCTCGTTGTGCTACCACAAGGAACGTACGGCAAGGAACGAACGAGCTTTTCCACGGCGGGACTACAGTAGCAGCTCGACCACAAGAAACCTTCCACAAGAAACTCAAACCTGAGACCCCAGGACGCCCATTGATTTTTGGTGTGGGCACGTCACGCTTGCCTCAGCAAAACCATCGACACCCAAGAAACCCAGAGCATCCTGGAGGCAAGCAGGGTGTTTCCTTGGCATGGGCTTCCACCGTAGGCCACCGAGAGGTTCCTCGGCATTGACCCTGAGGAACGGCCCGAAAACCGCAGCCCCTTCTAAGCCCAGAGCGTTCCTCATTTCAGCGCCTCCTCTGCAGAGTAAAAAAGAAAGGAAGACTGAGAGAGATAGAGTTAAGTCGGGCCTGTCCCCCTACAGGGGGAAGTTCGACGAAAAACAAAAGATACCCCCAAAATAGTCCAAGAATAATCCAAACATAATCTGGGGACTATTTGTTTAGTATGTTTTTACCTTTTTGGAATATTTTTTGGGTATTTTTCATTTTTCGTCGAAAATCCCCCTGTAGGGGGACACGCCCGACATGAAGATAGAGAGATAGATAGAGAGAGAGAGAGAGAGAGAGAGAGATCTCCTGCCCCGTCTCCAGGGACGGAACAGAACTCTCAGGCCCGGGCCCGCGAGGCGCTGAAGTGTGCCGGCCCCCCCCCCCTCGCGCTCCCCGCGGAGGCGCCCGAGGACAGCGCGAGAGGAGGCTCGGGACGCAGACGAGTAGAGACGACCACGACAGCGAGAGGAAGGCACGAGCAGGAGGACGACGAGGAGAGGACGGCGACAGCGAAAGAGACGGAACAGCCAGAAGTAGTTATATTGAATGGCCGGGCAGCGCGACGCAACGCGACGGCGGAGAGGATGACGACGACGACGACCCTGACAACCGCAGGTCTGATTATTTCAATCTGCGGCCCCAGAGGTCCCGACCGCTTCCCCGGGAGTAGCTTTCTGTCCCAGAACAACTATTGTGGGTCCCAGGGCCCGAGAACGGCCCCCTGAGTACGAAATTCAAAGAAAAAGCACCACAAGGTTTCCATGAGATCGTCAATGATCTGGGACAACGACGACGACGACGACGACGACGACGACGACGACGACGAGAGGCAAATCGGCGGCGTCTCCCGCGCGGTGTCCGTCGCCGGCGGCGCAGTGGCAAACGCCCCCGCGAGGCCCTCGCACGCGGCCCGCAACTCCTTAGACGACCAAAGGAGGGCGGACTGAAGATAGGAACAAGGAAAGGCGACACCAACACCAACAGGGCGAAGAGATGCGCGGAGGCTAGGGGGGTCTGCCTGGTGGTATGGTCCCCCCCTCTCGCTCGAGACATCCCCAGTCTCTCTCTCGCGGAGGCATCGTGGACCTCCTCGCTGGAGGTGGGCCCCCTGGTGATGTGGTATCGCTTCTCATCCCTCCGATGAAGAGGGTAAAGAAAAAGGCGGAGAAGGCCAGGGTCGCAGGAGCGGGACGAAAACGGAGGAGGAAAGAGAGAAGAGGGGAAAAGATGGAGAGAGAGAGAGAGAGAGGAAAATAACTGGGTGGAGGCGCGGCGGGGGGGATGGAGGGTGGAGCGCGGAGTGGACAGAGGGAGGTGGCCGGTTCGTCCTGACAGCTCGCGTCCCCTTCCCCCCCTCCTCCTCATTCCTCACTTATCCTTCTTCCTTGTCCTCATCCTCCCCCTGTTCCTCCTCTTCCTCCTCCTCCTGCTCCTCCTCCTCCTCCTCCTCCTCCTCCTCCTCCTCCTCCTCCTCCTCTTCACTGTCGTCCTCATCGCCATGTCACCACCCCCACTATCATAAAGATGTTCCTTGTCTTCCTCCTTTTCGTCCTCCTTCCTCTCCTCGTTTCCCTTTTCCTCCTCATCCTCATCGTTCCCCCCGCTTCCTCACTTCCTCACTAACTCATTGCTCTCAAGCGCAGCAGCCTGCACAGGCAATTGTCCGTGGAGGGAAAGTGGCCACCGCAATATCACGTCATCTGTGGTCACAACGTACGAGTGCCAATAAACGGGTGCCTCCCTGCCTGTTTCCTCATGTCGTTCTGCGTGAGGAGGACACATGCGAATCGCACCATGTATTGATTCGACAGGGGCTCGTGTGCCAAATGAGGATTCGAGGAAAGGTGTATCATTGATACAAGATCGGGTGGCATCATCGAGAAAGACGGCCCGCAATCACACAAACCGCAGGCCTTTTTGTGCAAGGTACGTTGGCAGTCACTTGACAGACGCAGGGGGGAAAACCAACAACGTGTACGCCTGAAGAACGCAGTGTGTGGCATCTGGAGGTGGGGCATGAGCATGCGCGGCAGCGGAAAACGAGATGTTGACGATCCGAAACGGGCCTGGTGCTTGGAACGACAGAACACCACAACATAATAGCCTCGCAGGGAGACATGATCAAGACTCTGCCTATCAACCCTGCTTGGGTCTACAACAACAACCACAACAACAACAACAACAACAACAACAACAACAGCTACCCACGCGCGCGTTCGAAAAGACGCTGCGTTTCAACGCTATGGCAAACTCGTAAGCCTGTAGCGATGCTGCGCAATAATGTCGGGTGTCGCATAGTCTGAGAGATGATAGAGCGATGCATCACTGAGCAAGACTTCCTTGAAAACGAGTCGCCGAGACTGTCCACGGACGCTGTGGCACGCGCGCGTTGTTGCCATTATTGATGCCCCGAATAGCTGGCCATCGTGGACGAAACTGAGATCACCACGTCTCTGTTGCCTGCGTGCACTGCTCAAAGAACAGTGACTCCAAGAACTGACATGGGCCTACTCTACCATCCTGGAGGGCCCTGGGAGCCTCCCAAGGCCGGACACTGTGGAACAAAGGAACGCATCAGGGAGCCGATGCCACCGTGGGTTCCGTAAAATGTTGATGATGAAGAGAACATTTTTACCGCACCAATACCTGAGCCGAGATAGCGATATGGGGGGAAGGAGAACGAAAGATACGGCTACACTAGGAGGCCTCCAGAGGCCCAAACGAGCCGTCAATCTCCAGACAGCTCGACCCTCCACATCTTCGGTTCTCGAGCGACCTCCCGCAAGCAGGAGCGCATTTTTCGATTCGCCGCCATAACGGGCGTTCTTGCGGAGGGGGAGGGGGGGCGGGAGGGGGCATAACGCAGCGCTGCGGCAGCGCTGGAGACACTGAGGGGGGGGGGGGGGGGCGCTACGTATTTGGAGGGGGGAAGGAAGAGTGGGGGAGGGGGGGGGGGGCATAACGCGCGATATATATATATATATATATATTATATATATATATGTATATATATGTGTATATATACATACATACATACATACATACATACATACATACATGCATACATACATACCTGCCTGCCTGCCTGCCTGCCTGCCTGCCTGCCTGCCGACCTACATACATACAGATACACATACATACATGCATGCATGCATGCATACAGACATACATACACACATACATACATACATACATACATACATACATACATACATACATACATACATACATACATACATACATACATACATACATGCATATATACGTACATACGTACATACATACATACATACATACATACATACATACATACATGTCCCTGAACCCACCATGAACATCCCTTTTTCCTCTTGGAAGACCCAACAAGAAAGAAGGGTGTGGGTCTTCGCGTTGGCGAGTGTGCGTGGGGGTGTACGAGATTGATGTGTGCGTGAACGTAAAATAGAGAGAGAGAGAGAGAGAGAGAGAACGCTGGCAACGCTGTGGATTCGGAGGGCGCGGAAGGGAAGGAAAAGCCTGTGGAACATCGGGTGTTGCGTTGGAAGCGGAGGTCGAGGAGAAGCCTCTTGAGTACGGGGTGGTGTGTTGGAGACGGAGGGAGTGGAGTAGACGGAGGGTGTGGAGGAGACGGAGGCTGCGGAGTAGAATGGGATTTTCAAGTTCCGCTTGGGGAGGGAGCCTGTTGAATACCGGGTGGCGTGTTGCAGACGGAGGGAGTGGAGTAGACGGAGGTTGTGGAGTAGACGCAGGCTGCGGGATAGAATGGGATTTTCAAATTCATCTTGGGGAGGGAGCCCGTTGAATACCGGGTGGTGTGTTGGAGACGGAGGGAGTGGAGTAGACGGAGGGCGTGGAGTAGACGGAGGCTGTGGAGTAGAATGGGATTTTCAAGTTCAGCTTGGGGAGGGAGCCCGTTGAGTACCGGGTGGCGTGTTGGAGACGGAGGGAGTGGAGTAGACGGAGTGTGTGGAAAGGACGGAGGCTGTGGAGTAGAATGGGATTGTCAAGTTCAACTTGGGGATGGAGCCTGTTGAGTACCCGGTGGTGTGTTGGAAACGGAGGGAGTGGAGTAGACGGAGGGTGCGGAGGGAGACTGTGGAGTAGAATGGGATTTTCAAATTAAACTTGGGGATGGAGCCTGTTGAGTACGGGGTGGTGTGTTGGAAACGGAGGGAGTGGAGTAGACGGAGGGTTTAGTAGACGGAGGCTGTGGAGTAGACTGGGATTTTCAAGTTCAGCTTGGGAAAGGAGCCTGTTGAGTACCGCGTGGCGTGTTGGAAACGGAGGGAGTGGAGTAGACGGAGGGTGTGGAGTAGACGGAAGTTGTGGAGTAGAATGGGATTTTCAAGTACAGTTTGGGGAGGGGGCCTGTTGAGTATCGGGTGGTGTGTTGGAGACGGAGGGAGTGGAGTCGACGGAGGGTGTAGAGTAGACGGAGGCTGTTGAGTAGAATGGCGTGCAGATGCTGAACGGTCCACCACAAACCGATCCAATACCGAGGCTGTCGGAAACGAGGGCACGAGCACCGCCAGGGCATCGAGGGATGCGGGAGACAAGCGAACGAGACACCTTGACCCGAAACGGCTTCGGGAATGATGGTGGCGGCGATGGTGATGATGATGATAATGATAAATGAGAGTGATGATCCAAGATGCTGATGGTGATGTTGATGATGATTACTATGACCCAAGATGATGATGCGATGCGATGATGATGGTGATGCTGCTGATGATGATAACTACCCAAGGTGATGATGATGCTGATGATGCTGATGATGATGGTGATGATGTGAAAGAGGCGTAGAAACGGCTTGGGGGGGACCTCCTCGGAGGGTCCCGACAGGGCACACCGAAAATGCAGGGAAACTATAGAAATTCATATGGTTATGGGGGAATGGAGGTTTTCATGGTGGGTTCAGAAAGAAGAAGGAGAAGAAGAAGAAGAAGAAGAAGAAGAGTAACAAGATAACCATATATATATTATCCCAATGCGACCCGACCTAGGAGTTGGAACCCCTAGGAAAGCAGCATTAGTAGTAACAGTAACACTAAGCTAAAGCTAAGCTAAAACTAAGCTAAAGCAAGCTACAGCTAAGTTAAAGCTAAGCCACCGCTAAGCCAAAGCTAAGTTAAAGCTAAGCTAAAGCTAAGCTAAAGCTAAGCTAAAGCTAAGCTAAAGCTAAGCTAAAGCTAAGCTAAAGCTAAGCTAAAGCTAAGCTAAAGCTGAGCAACAGCTAAGCTAAAGCTAAGCTAAAGCTAAGCTAAGCTAGCTAAGAGCTAAAGCTAAGCCACTAAGCTAAGCTAAGCTAAGCTAAAGCTAAGCTAAAGCTAAGCTAAAGCTAAGCTAAAGCTAAGCTAAAGCTAAGCTAAAGCTAAGCTAAAGCTGAGCAACAGCTAAGCTAAAGCTAAGCTACAGCTAAGCTAAAGCGAAGTTACAGCTAAATTAAAGCTAAGCTAAAGCTAAGCTAAAGCTAAGCTAAAGCTAAGCTCAAGCTAAGCTCAAGCTAAGCTCAAGCTAAGCTCAAGCTAAGCTAAACGCTAAGCGAAAAACTAAGCGAAACGCTAAGCTAAAGCTAAGCTACAGCTAAGCTAAAGCTAAAGCTAAAGCTAAAGCTCCCAGGGGACTGGGGGGAACCGCGGGGCGGGGACTGGGGGAACCGCCCGGGGCGCTGTGCACTGCCCGGCCCCTTTAAGCTAAGAGAGTAAGAACCCTTCTAGGCAGAGCCTAGGTAGGGAATAAACAAAAAAAACAGCGCCGAGTCTCCTCGAGGGCCGCCTCGCAGGCGGGCACGTCCACGCCGCCCACGGAGTTCGTCTGGGGGCGCGCGGCTCTCGCGCGGCGGGGGCGCCCCCCGGGAGCGGCCACAGTGGCCGTGGGCCCCCCAAGAACCCGGGGACCCACTGGCGCTTACCAGAGGGGAGGAGGCCCTGCAAGGAAGGGGGGGAGGTGGAGGGGGAGGGGGAGGAGGAGGAGGAGGAGGAGGAGGAGGAGGAGGAGGAGGAGGAGGAGGAGGCGGACGAGGAGGAGGAGGCGGAGTGGCACTGCCCCAAGAGACATCGGACAAGCCCAGAGGGAAGAAGAGAGGGGTGTGGACGTGGGAGGGGGGGCCACGGGCCAACGAGTCAACGACAAGCCACATCCCGAAAGAAAGGATAAGCTGATGCAGCGAAGACGACCAGGAACAGGAAGAGGGGGAGGGGTCCCGCCCGCCCCAAGTGCGCACCCATTGGCTCTGGCCCCTGCCCCCGTCCTCCTCCCCCCCTTGGCTGCCGCCTGACCTATCAGGCAGCTCAGGACGACCCGTTTCTTCATTGCGCTGCTTTCCGCACGCTAAAGGTGGAGAAGCGGACGTTCCCCACACAGCTCTTGCGCCCAAGGGGTCTCGCCCCACTTCCAAGCACTGGGGCGGGTCGGGTGGGGTGTCGCCCGGTGCCCAGCTGGTGGCCCCCCGTGGGCGCATCGTGAGCGCCCCGCGCGCTGCATGGTAGGACGGGGTGTTCGCGCGGTGCCCAGCTGGCGGCCCCCCGTGGGCGCCTCGTGTGAGCATCGTTCAACCGGTCCCCATCCTCACCAGCGTGGGCTGGGCCCCACTGGCCGATGTACCCCCCGATGTGGCTATGGGCTGCTCTCTTCGGGTTTCGAGGGGCATACCCCCAGCTGAGGTGGTGAGGCGGTGGGGCTCGAGATGTGGATGGGGATAGGGATGGGGATCGGTCAAACGACGCTGATCGTGGGCGCCCCGTGCACTGGTTGGGCCCAGCGGAATTTCGCATGTGGCCAAGCTGTTGGCCTCCCGTGGGCGCGCCCCGAAGGCGCCCCGTGGGCGGCTACCGGCGGCCCGTGGGCGCCTGGGCGTCCGCAGAGCTTGCGCCACAGGGCTTGCACCGCAGAGCTTGCAGCACAGAGCTGTGCACCACAATTGTGGATGCCGTGGCAATGGACACCCCAAGAATCCGACCATTGGGTTAAAAATGTGTCAAAGATGTTTGGGAGAACGCGTTTCACAGACGTTCGCCTTGGGAACAGTCGGCGGCGCGTTTCGAACCGGGGGTTGGGCCCCCCACCAACACTCGGCGCCGTCGATCAAAACCAAAGGGACTCCCCTCCCCCCCAATCCCCCCCCTCCCGAACCCCCCCCCCTCCCAAGGGAGGGGGGGGTTCACCCCCCCCCCCTTGGTGACGGCGCCGGCGGCCGCCAGCAGCGCCGACGGCGGGGACGCAGCGACGATGACCAGAGGCAGCTCAAGGGGGGGGGTCAACCCCCCCCCAATGCCGCCGAGGGGAGGGGGGTTCAAACCCCCCCCTGGCGCCGGCGCCGGCGCCGGCGCCGGCGCTGGCGGCGGCCAGCAGCGCCGGCGCTGGCGCCGGCGACGGCGGGAACGCAGCAACGATAACCACCACTACCTATACGACCACCCCTCGGGTGATAAGGAGGTTCGGGGGGGGAGGAACCAACGTCTCCCTCGATCGGTCTCACGATCGATATCACTATCGATCTCACGATCGGTTTCGCTCGATCGATCTCACTCGATCGATCTCACAATCGATCTCACTCGATCTATTTCATGATCGATCTCACAATCGATATGACTATCGGTATCACAATCGATCTCACTATCGATCTCACGATCGATCTCACGATCGATCTCACATTCGGGTATCACGATCGATCTCACTATCGATATCGCAATCGATCTCACAATCAACGTCAGCAGCGTCATCAACAGAATCATCATCATCATCATCGGGACGCCATCATCATCACCTCATCACCATCATCAACATCATCCGCATCACCATCATCATCGGGACACCATCATCGTCACCATCATCCTCATCATCATCATCATCATCAACAGCATCCTCATCGGGGCACCATCATCATCATCTCATCATCACCATCATGAACAAGATCAACAACATCATCATCATCATCATCATCATCATCATCATCATCATCATCATCATCATCATCATCATCATCATCATCATCATCATCATCATCATCATTTTCGGGACACCATCATCATCAGCATCAGCAACATCGTCATCATCATCACCAACATCAGCATCATCGGGACACCTCCATCATCGTCACCATCATCATCATCACCATCATCATCGTCGGGACACCATCATCATCATCATCATCAGCATCATCAGCATCATCATCATTATCATCATCATCATCATCATCATCATCATCATCATCATCATCATCATCATCATCATCATCATCATCATCATCTTCATGATCATCATCATCATCATCATCATCAACATCAGCATCATCAACATCGGGCCACCATCATCAATATCATCAAAATCACCTCATCATCATCCTCGTCATCAACATCATCATCGGGACACCATCATCGTCATCATCATCATCAACATCATCAGCATCGGGACACCATCATCATCACAATCATCATCATCAACCACATCATCATCATCAACCTCAGCATCACCATCAGCATCGGGACACCATCATCATGATCAGTTTCATCATCATCATCATCATCCGCATCATCATCTCATCATCTCAGCATCTTCAACATAATCAGGATCATCATCATCATCATCATCATCATCATCATCATCATCATTCATCATCATCATCGGGGCACCATCATCATCAGCAACATCCACGTCATTTAACATCAGCATAATCGGGACACCATCATCATCACCACAATGGCAAACATCATCACCATCAGCATCAGTGTCAACAGCATCATCATCATCATCATCATCGTCATCATCATCATCATCATCATCATCATCATCATCATCATCATCATCATCATCATCATCATCATCGGGACACCATCATCATCACCACCATCACCATCATCATCATCATCATCATCATCATCATCATCATCATCATCAACATCAACATCATCGACATCATCACCATCATCATCGGGACACCGACGGGACACCGGCGGGACACTGGCGGGACACCGCGCGGCACCGGACGCCGGAAGGGAATCATTTGGTCCAGCCGCGCCTCAGCCGGAGGCGGGACACCGGCGGGACACCGCGCGGCACTGGTTGCTGGAAGGGAATCATTTGGTCCAGCCGCGCCTCAGCCACAGGAGACTTTCCTCTCGCCCGCCTACGCAGCTTCGCCTCGCCCGCACGCACGGCACGCACGAACACGAAACCGAAACCGATTTCCTGGTAGGGGGGCTCTCCGTCCCACTTCGATCTCCGCCCCTCACCTCCGACCACCACCACCACCACTACCACCACCACCAACGCCTCAACCAACCACCACCACCAACCCACCACACAACCACCACCGCACCGCCATCACAGCCACTACCACCACCACCACAACCACCACCGCCACAACTCACCATCACCACCACACCCACAAAAACCCACCACCACTTCCACCAGATCCACCACCACAATCTACCACGCCATCACCACCACCGCCACAACCACCACCAGCAGCACAACCCACCACAAGCACCACAAACCACCACACCACCACCACCACCGCCACCACCACCACCACCACCACCACCAGCACTGCCTCCGTGAACCACCGCCACCACCACCACCACCACCACCACCACAGACCACCACCAGACCACCACTAAACCACCACCACCACCACAACCCACCACCACCACAAACCACCAGCACAAACCACCACCACACCACCACCACACCACCACCACCACCACCACCACCACCACCCACCACCACAACTACCACCACCACCACCACAACAAACCACCACACCAGCACCACCACAACCACCACCACCGCCACCACCACCACAACCCATCATCTTCTTCTTCTTCTTCTTCATCATCATCATCATCATCATCATCATCATCATCATCATCATCACCGTCGTCCTCGTCGACGCTCCCCGCCGCCGCCGCCCGCCGCCGCAGGCGCCGGCGACGGCGCCGGCCCAGAAAAGGAAATCGTCGTCCCTGCCGCCGCCGCCTCCAGCCGCCGCCGACGCAGGCGCTGGCCCGAGGAGAGGGAAAGAGGAGAAGTAGGGGAGGGAGAGAGGGGGGTCCGGTTCCAACCCCCCCTCCTCCAAGCGACCACAGAACGCGCTCTTTCAGATGTTTGAACCACGTTCTAAAAGTGTTCAAAACATGTGCTTTCAATGTTTAAGACATGTTGTAGACATCTGGAACTTGCTTTGTTTGGCAACATGCTTTCTCTCCACTGATCCTCGTCCACAACACCACACAGCTTGCACCGATCACGTTGCATCACACAGCGCGTGCCACACAGCCTGCACCACAGAGATCACACCACACAGCTTGCATCACATCGCTCGCACCAAGAAGATCGCATCGCACAGCTTGCACCACGAATCGTTCACCACATAGCTGGCAAACTCGATCTACATCCTTACATATAGACTGTCAGTAGCACCACGCAAGCGCCAAGAGCGCATCGCACAGCTTGCAGCACACAGATTGCACATCAAGGGTGCAACAACCTGCCGCTTGGGGTCCGCGCTGCCGACGGGTCACATCCTACAAGTGCCACTTGGGCATCGAGGTCCTCTAGGACACCCAAGTCGGCATCGAAATCTTCTGGGACATCGCCATCGTTCGGACGACCGTTCCCCGTGCATGTTTCGTCGTCTTGCGTGTATTTTTTGGGGATCGATAATCCAGGATGCTCCTCGATGGTCCTCGCCGAGACCCCCCCAAAAAAAAACAGTCTGGGAGATGCCAAGAAACACCCTTGGCGGTGCTCAGGTGGCTGATACTGGGTTCAGAAGGGCCGAAACTCCCTCTCGGGAACGCACTCGCCCAGGTCAGTGCAAATCCGGGCCATCGAGCTTTGCAGGATCCTGCAAGGTTCTGCAGATCCTACACGCTAGCCCAAGTTCAGTCCAACCCTGGCTGCGAAGGATCCTATCCTGCTCGCTCTGGCCGACCCCCGTTTGCACTGGCCCCCGTCCCAAGGCTCCCGACCCCATCTTCCGAACAGCAACATCAGCAAAGTCAGAGAAGTCTGAACTCCCACAAGCGCGACAAAACGCCAAACTGTTTGGAACGCTCATTCCCCCCCCGTTTCCCACAGCGCCTGGTGCCAGATCAGCCCCCGTGCACCCACTCCCCCTCCCCAAAATTTTGGCCCCCGAGCATCGAGGGTCGAAAGGGAAGGCCTTCTGCCGTTTTGTTGCTCCTGTCGGGCCTCTGGACGCCTCCCTGGACCTTAGTGGGCCCCGGAAACGGCAGGGCCGTTTCTGTCACCGTTTCCGAAAAAATGTCCCTTGAAACTGGAAACGGTAAAAAAACGGCGACCGGAAACGGCAACTAAAACGGCTCCAGGATTGGAACCGGAGCGGGAACCTGTAAAAAAAAGGCGACGGAACCAGTAGAAAAACGGCAAAACGGAACCGGCAACAAAAACGGCAAGACGGAACAGGTAAAAAAACGGCCCTGTCGTTTCCAGGGCCCACTACGCCCTGGACCTCCAGATCGGGGCAACATCGGGGCGAGATACAGCGGAAATCCAACTGCGGCGCGCCCGCGAAGGGCGGCGCGCCGCGCGGCCGTCCGAGGGCCGCGTTCCCCTTCTGACTACCTACCAGACCACCCCAACCAAACCCGAGGACCCGAATTTGACCCGAATCTCGGGTTGGGGCTGGTACGGGTGTTCCACGCGTTTTTGTTCACTCTTCCCCGACCCCCCACACACTGGAAATGGAGGGCAAATCGAGGCCTTCGGGTTTGGGTTGGGGTGGTTTGGTGGGTGGTGACATCGGAAATCAAGATGCCGCGCGCCCGCGGAGGGCTGCGCGCCGCGCGGCCCTCCGAAGGCCGCGCTCCCCTCCGGGCCCGGGTCGGGGGCCGCGGCTCGCAGGGAGAGGAGGCCCCAGGGGGAGGTCCGCGGAGCGGCGGCGGCGACGCCGTCTTTCGGACGCCACGTGCGCAGGCGACGCTCTCCGGGGGCGGCCAAGAGGGGGGCTTCCAAGAGGGGGGGGAGCAGATCACGGCCGGCGGCGCGTGCGCGGCACAAGGGGGGGAGGGCCAGGGACGTAACGAAATAAGAAGAGGCGCCATGACATCAGGGGAAATATCATGGCCCACGCCATGATATCCACCCTCCCTAGTCAGCACCCCCCTCTTTTCCGCCCCCGATCTCTTGGCCCCCGTCGTGGAGCATGGGCCCAAGTGGCCACCCCGAGGTGCTCGCACATGGCTCAACGCGTGCGCTGCTTCGGGGATTGCCGAGAATGTTCGTGCTCCGTCGTCCTGTGGAGGCGCGAGGGGTGACGTGATAAAGTGTGGTGCCAATGCTGGCATCTGGCGATGCGATGCGTCGTACATATTACTGCCGTTTCCACGATCGGCACCACACCCCTCTATGCCACACCCTCGTCCGACCTCCACAACCGTGTCTTCGCCTCCCCATGGTCGCCGCCCGGTGCGGCGGGGAGGGGGGCGGGCCACGAGGGAGTCCACGGCGTTCGCGGCGGCCGCCGCGTGCGCAAAAGTGGCCTGGCGCGGCGCCCTGAACCCCTGTGCCCGGGAGAGCCGAAGGCGCCCCAGACAGAGGGGGCCGTGACCCCACAGTCGTTGAGGGCTGAATGATTTTTGTTGTCCCTCGATTCGCGCTGGAACGGCCATGATTTGTTCTTCATACTGCCTCTGACATGCCTGGATATGTTCCCGCCGATTCCCCAATCAGTGTTTGCACGTGGGGGGTAGTACGTCCTGCCTGCCCGTCGCCGCCTCGTCGCCGCCAGTCGCCTGGGCCTGCGTGTTGGTCTGGCGGCTGTCGTCGCCGTCGCCACCCCGTCGCCGCCTCGTCGCCACGGATCGCACCACATATATTGCGCACCAGATAGATTTCACAACACATACTCTCTGTTTTAGGAAAGGGTCAATGGACCTCTCCCCTCCCTTCCTCGGACTTGACAGGTCCCACTTTCGTATTGCAATATGCATGTGAGTTTGCACCATCGTCCATCCCGAATCTGAGCTCGAATCATCCCAGCCAGACCAGTAATCCCCCTCCTTCACCCATTGAAAAAATGTTGTGCGCGCGCTGTCGTTTATCAAAAGCGATGCAAAAACTGGACGCAGTGACCTCGCGGGCGTCGTCGCGCGCGCATGCCGGAATCCTTCAACTGCGCTTTGTTGTCGAGAGGATGTTGAAATTGAGTGCCACGAAATCATATAGAAACAAACGGCTTCGCGACACAAAGTCTCAAACATGCGTTCGGGCCCCTGCGGCTTCTGAAGAGACCATACGTTGTCTTACAACATGTTACACGACAAGCCTATCGCATGCGCATGTCGGAATCGCAAGAAAGCCCTTTTGCGCGAGCGCTGTTGCAAGAACTCTCTCTTCTTGTTTATATATATATATATACACACACATTACTCCGACGGCAGGACCCCACACGAGAATCTGTTTAGCTTACCCTTCGCCCTTTCCTCCTCCCCCTGGCGGACACCCTTTCCCCTCGCCCTCTGCACTGCCCTCTCTTCCTCATTTTATTCCTATTCCTACTTCTCCTCCTCCTCCTCCTCCTCCTCCTGCTCCTCCTCCTCCTCCTCCTCCTCCCCTTCTCGCGCCACCTCCTCCTCGTCGTCGCCCTCCCCCATGCCCCTTCCCTCCTCATCCTCCTGCTTCTTTTCCACGTGCACCTCCCGCCCCCCCTGGTCGCGGCAAGCAACTCGATTTTCCTCGGCGCCGTCGCCGCGTCGGCCAGCGCGCGCGCGCACGCCGACGGCTAGATCGCGAAGCCGTCGGGGCAACCCTTCGGGCCAGGCCGTTGGGGCAACCTCGCAGGCCGCAGGGGCGCGGGAGCCAGCCGCTGGGGCAACCCCGCGGGCCTCTAGGCGCGCGCCGCGGCGCTCAGGCGGGCGGCAGCACGAAGCCCAGCTCTGCCGCGAGCTGCTCCGCCTAAGCCCTGGAATCCAAAGCTCTCTCGTCGAACTCCTGGGGCGCCTTCCGCAGCGACGCCGGCGGCCCGCGCTCCAGGAACTCTCGCGCGGGCGGCCGCAGGATCAGCATGTTCCGCACGCACGTGGCGCGGGAGAACATGACGTAGAGGTGCAGCCACCACATCTCGTCCGACATGCCCGCGCGGCCAGCGTCCTCATCCCTGGCGCAGTCGACGGCGACGCCCTTGCGCAGCGTCTGGCCCTGCGACAGCGCGGAGGTCAGGTAGGACGCGCGCGCCAGGGTGAACCCCGAGCGGCGCACAGCGTGCGCCCCCGAGCTTTGCCACGTGAACTCCTGCTCGCTGGGCCTGAACACGAGCAAGCCCCTCGCCCGCGCTTCGGCCTCGCCGTCGTCGGCAGCGCCATCGGCGCCCTGCAGCAGCACCTCGGCGACCTCCTTGTAGATCGGGGACTCCTGGAAGCCGCGCACCTGCAGCCAGATTCCCCGCGGTAGGAAGCGGGGGCGGAAGAGCTGGCCCGGCGCGCACTCCTCGTAGCCCCGCTCGTCGTCTGCGTGAAACTCGAAGGACACGATGGTGGCCCGTTGCTCCTGCACGAGCCCCAACTTCTTCTTCAGCTCCTCCTGCACGGCCGCGAACCGGACCTCCATGCCGACGTGTGCCGGTAAGACGCCGTGGATGTCTGCCGTCTTGTGCATGTTCGGGACGTTCATGAGGCGCCGGCCTGCGTCTGGGTCGCCTTGAATCGTGCCGCACTCGTCTACGGCCTGCAGGAAAACGAGGGGGGCACCGAGGCGCCGCGCGTCGCGACGAGGGCGCGTGTTGATCCACCTCGCCAGCGTTTCCCAGTAGATGCCCATGCCGTAGCCGAGCCGGAAATTCTCGTGCTGGCGCCGTGGGTCCAGGACGCCGTGGTTGTCCGAGGCCAACGTCTTCTCCCAGGCAGACCAGACCTCTGGTGGGAAGCGCTTGCCCTCGCGCGTGCAACCCAAGAACGCGATCAGAGGGTCCCCCGGCTCGAAGCGCTTTGTGCCCTTCAGCTCGAAGACGCAGGGGATCTGAGAGAAGACCCTGATGGCGTGCTGGATCTCCACCGTCGGCGGCTCTGCGTACTTGTACGACCCTTTTCCGTCGTCCAGGCGCTCGCTCACGTCCGTCAGGAGCCCGATGCTGCCGGTCGGACGCCGCGGCCGTGGGGCGGCGGAGCCTCTCGGACCTCCACGCTGTCGCATGACTACAACAAGTTTGCCGACGACCAGCTCGGACGATGTTACCCGGACTTCTCAATCGCCCTTTCGGGCACGCAGGCCCATGACAACAACAATTTTGCCCGCGACCAGTTCAGACGAACGAGACTCCCGCTTGGTAACTCCCCGGTATTCAGGCCGCAGGAGCGAGTTCTAAAATCCGTCCTCAGACCTCCGAGTGACGACAGGAGACGGTCCTCTGACGGGGCTACCCGCACCGCCCACAGACAAAGTTCCCCCTTGATACTTCCCCCGTGTTCAGGCCGCAGGAGCTGAGGAGTCCAAAAAGCTCGCTCGGATGACCCGCTCGGGTTCGAACATGAAGTGCGTGCCCCATAGGGAGGGGGCTCCCGCCTGAGACTTCCTCGCCATTCACTCACAGACGAGGCTCCCGCTCGAGACTTTCTTCATATTCAAGCCTCAAGAGCCCAAAAGTGACGACAATTACAGGGTTCCGATGACCCGCTCGGATTAGTTACATGATCGGCGGGCCCCATAAGGAGGGCGCCCCAGCCTGAGACGTCCTCGCAATTCACTCAGAGACGAGGCTCCCGCCTGATACTTCCTCCATATTCAGGCCTCAAGAGCCCAAAAGTGACGACAGTTACAAGGTTCCGATGACCCGCTCGGATTAGTAACATGATCTGCCGGCCCCAGGGGGGGGGCAGGCAGGCAGCCAGGGCAAGGGGGGGAAACAGGAGGGGGAGGGGGAGGAGGAGGAGGAGGAGGAGGAGGAGGAGGAGGAGGAGGAGGAGGAGAGGGAGGAGGGGGGGAGGGTGAAGAGGAGGAGAAGGAGGAGGAGGCGGAGGAGGAGGAGTAGGAGGAAAAGCAGGAGGACGGGGCAACGACAGGGCGGGACCGGCATAGGGGGGACACATCGACCTGACATCGGCGATACGTCGCCGATGGATCGGCGAGGGGCTCCCGAAGGCGAACCCGCACATTTCTGAAGGATGGGGCCATCGGGGCCCCTCTTGGCGATCCATGGGCGATTGGGGGACGATGCATCCCCCCCTCTGTGCCATCCCGCTTGTGAGGAGGGAGGGAAAGCGGGCAGGAGGGACGGAGGGACGGCACCAGAAAGCGGCGGAGGCGGGCCTCCAGCGTCGGTATTGCGATCGCGCCTGGCGGCAGACTGCACGGGGAGGAGGGGGAGGAGGGGGAGGAGGAGGAGGAGGAGGAGGAGGAGGAGGAGGAGGAGGAGGCGGAGGAAGAGGAGGAGGAGGGAGGGAGGAGGAGGAGGAAGAGAGGGAGGAGGAGGAGGACGAGGAGGAGGAGGAGGACGGCGAGGAGGAGAAGGAAGGAGGAGGGGGAGGAGGAGGGGGAGGAGGAAGAAGAGGAGGAAGGGGAGGAGATGATGAGGAGGAGGCGGAGGAGGAGGACGAAGAGGACGAGGACGAGGAGGAGGAGGAGAAGGGAGAAGAGGAGGAGGAGCGCTCCTCCGCCGAGCCGCCGACCACTGCATTGGCGTAGATGGCTTCTGCCTGGACAGACTTACCGAACCTGGCTTCGGCAAGATGGGAAGGGACATGGACGAGGACGAGCGGGGCAGACTGAGCATCCGCAAGACCAGGACTCATGCCGCAGGGTGTCTCCCATGAACATGGTCACGTGGCCCGAGAGAACGGCGAGGCCAGCGTCTTGGCGGACATCCCTGAGCACTTCGACCCAAACCGACAACTCGGAACGCGGGGCCGTCGGCTTAAGGCTGCCCGGCTGCCCACTACAGGGCAGTTTTCAATACATGGGATTTCTAAACATATAGGATGTATAATACATGAGTAATGCATGACTAAATTTATGCATGAACTCATCCTTGTTTTTAATCCTACATCCCAACATTTCTAATACATGATCCGCACACGGAGCATGTATTAAAACCGGCGCTGTAGCCCCGTGCACCCCGAGTCCCGAGCAAGCCGGGTCGCGGAGACACGGCGGCTAAAACCCCGGGCGGCACGGCGCAGCGCGGGCCTCTCGTGGCGGCGGCGGCCTCCCTGGGCCCTCTGCAGCATGGCCCCCCCCGACAAGGGGCCACTCCGCAGCGCGAGGCCACTCGATCCCACGGGGCTCAGGGGTGGTGGCTCGAGCCAAGGGACCTGCTCGCACTTCTCCAGAGCCTGGCGCGCCACGTTCGGGTCGGGCGGAAGGGGGGGATAGCAAAGGGGGGGGGGGGAGAATCAGCTCACGTGGCTGATTTTCCCGGCGCCTCCCGGCGCCAGAGGCGGCTATGTGTCGAGGAATGGGCCCCTCGGTGGGGCCGAAAACAGCTGCATGCAGCAGATTTCGTAACCCCCCCTTTCCCAATCCCCCCCTTTCGTCCGGCCCGATCTCTGGGGTTACGTTGCTCCCATCGTACTTCAGGACCACATCCCAGAAATAAGTTCGAACACCCGGAAGAGTGTCGACAGAGTGTCGAAACAGTGTCGGACGAGTGTCTCCCAGGGCCCGGCACGTGAAAACCCACGAGATTCGGTACTTCCTTGGTGCTCGAAATTCTTTCTGGTGTTCAAGGCGAAATTAGGTTGAACCTCCGAACTCTGGGGATCCCGTACAACGCTGACGTAGATCGCCAATGCGGCAACTGGCCTGGGATCTTCCGAATCTGGCCCACAAGCCCCCACCAGCTACGATGCGGACCATGCTGGTTGAGGGCCAGCTGCCATGATGCTTCGGAGCGCCCCGCCAAAGCCGAACCGCGCGCCGCTCCACCCCCCCCGCGATCCTCCGTCGAAGTGCTTCGAGGCCTAGAGCCACGCGCGAGACCCGGCGGTGGCCCCGAGAACGCCTTGGAGCCGGGGAATCGACGATTAACTGTGTCTGTGTTTTTCCCTCCGGAGAACAACACACACGCCACACCCAGGGGGGACGGCGGGGGGCTGCGGGGGCGCGTCGTCGGAGTGGGGGTCCCCGCTCGATCGGGAGCCTCCCCAGGAGGCCGACAGCCCACACCCATACCCATAGCCAGGCCGCCTCCCTCCGACCCCCCTATGGGTATGGGTGTGGGGTGTGGGTTGCTCGCTCGTCAATACCCCGCTAATTAGGGTCATGGTCCTATTATGTGATTTCGGGTCTGCATAGCCGAAGCCGTTGACAATACACGCGATGCACCGACCACGCAGGATACACGTCCAAGTGCGGAGCACTTAGCGCGTGTAGGCTTATTCCCAATTACACGCTAAGAATAGAACCGTGACCCTAGAGGCCTCCTAGATGGGGGCCTCCTAGATGCGGTCGGAACATCGCGCCGCATCGCCGATACATCGGCGATACATCGGCGATGCATCGGCGACGTCAGCGACGCATCGGCGACGACGGCGTGCAGGAAAGAGGGCTCCACATCGATCCGCACCGCGGATGCATCGGCGATGCGGAGTGATTCTCTGACCCCATCGACTCCGACCCCATCTGGGAGGTCTCCTCTGGATGGGACAATAATCGCCCCCCCCTCGAATCCGCTGGGGAAGGTGGGCACGTGCTGTCGGCACAGGTGAAGGGGGGGCTGGAGGGAGGGCTGGAGGAAGAAGAGGAGGGGGAGGAGGACGGAGGGGGCGGGATTGGGTAAGCTCAGTCGAGACGCGAATCACACACACACACACACACCCTTGAGCAATACCTCCCCTCCTCCACCTCCTCCTCCAAAGTCGAGCCCCTATCGCTGCCCCCGGTTCTCAGGGCGGAGAGCGGCTCGTCTGCCCGGAAGCGCGCCTGACTCCGGGGCGGACGCGCCAGGGCTGGCTCCTCCGGGCGTGGGCATGCAGGCCCGCGAGACCTGGCACGCACGGCGGGGGAAGTAGGGGGGGGGAGGAGGAGGAGGAGGAGGAGGAGGTGGAGGAGGAGGAGGAGGAGGAGGAGGAGGAGGAGCATGGAGGAGGAGGAGGAGGCTGCAGGAGGAGGAGGGAGGGGGGGCTTCGCGCACGTCGCGGGGGCGAGGGCGGACTTCTGGGAAGGGGGGGGGAAGAGGAGGGGGGGAGCGAGGAGGAGGAGGGAGGAGGAGGAGGAGGAGGAGGAGGAGGAGGAGGAGCGAGGAGGAGGAGGAGGGAGGAGGAGGAGGAGGAGGAGGAGGAGGGAGGAGGAGGAGGAGGAGGAGGAGGAGGAGGAGGAGAAGAAGGAGGGGTGGAGGGGGGAGGGGGCTCGCACACGTCGCGGGGGCGAGGGCGGACTTCTTGGAAGGGGGGGGAAGAGGAGGAGGGGGGGAGCGAGGAGGAGGAGGAGGAGGAGGAGGAGGAGGAGGAGGAGGAGGAGGGGTGGGGTGGAGGGGGGGGGGGCGGTGGCTTCGCGCACGTCGCGGGGGCGAAGGCCGACTTCTGGGAAGGGGGGGGAAGAGGAGGAGGGGGGGGGAGCGAGGAGGAGGAGGAGGAGGAGGGAGAGGAGAGAGGAAGGAGGGGGAGGGGGAGGAAGACTAGGCGTCTCGAGAAAAGCGGGACGGGAGTTTTTCATCGTGTTCGGCCTCTCGGGGCACTTACTGGGCCTCGGGACCGTCAAGCAACGACTCGGGACGACACAACTCCTAAGATTCCCGATCGTTTGTGGATATGTTCTCGATGGTCGTCCCCCGCCCCCCCCGATTTCCCATAGTTTTCCATCTTCCTGGGGATCGGTGATTATGTGTGTCTGTGTCTACCTTTTCCCTCCAGGGTCTCCAACCTTAGAGTGAGGGCGGACTGCGCGCAGGGGGGGGAAGAGAGCAAGAGAGCCGAGAGCCTTCGTCATCCCCCTGCTCCTCCGCACGCCTCCCTATCCACCTCGCCCTCCTCCCTCCTGCCCCGCCTCCGCCCTATTCCTTCTACTCCTCCTGCCCCTTTCCCCCTCTTCCTCCTGGCCCTCCTCACCTTCCCTCGCCATCGTCATTAGCATCATCATCATCATCATCATCATCATCATCATCAGCATCATCATCATCATCATCATCATCATCATCATCATCATCATCATCATCAGCATCATCATCATCATCATCATCATCATCATCAGCATCATCAGCATCATCATCATCATAATCCTCATCCTCATGCTTATCCTCATCATCAGCAACAGCCTAATCATCATCCTGATAATGAACATCAGCAGCATCATGGACATCAGCATCCTCAACGGAACTCACCCTCATCCGCATCATCAGCATCATCATCATCATCAGCAGCAGCATCATCATCATCACCATCATCATCATCATCATCATCCTCATCATCATCATCCATCAGCATCAGCATCAGCATCATAATTAACATCATCATACTCAGAATCAGCATCATCATCATAATCAGCAGCAGCGGCATCACCATCTGCATCATCATCACCATCAACAGCCTTACCATCCTCAGCATCATCAGCCATCAGCATCCTTAGCATGAGCATCAGCATCATCAGCAGCATCGGCATCACCATCAGCAGCAGCAGTATCATACTCGTCATCACCAATAGCATCACCACCACCACCACTTCTATCGCATCAGCATCATCATCATCCGCAGATGCATCACCAGCATTATCAGCTGCAGCAAAAGCAGCATAGGCGTCAGCATCAGCATCAGCATCAGCATCAGCATCAGTCGTCGACATCTTCATCAGCAGCGTCATCATCAGCATCATCAGCATCAAAAACATCATTATAATCTTCATCATCAACATGATAATCATCGCCGTCACCCATCACCATCACCACCACGCTCACCATCATCAGCACCATGATCATGATTACCTGCCGCCGCATCAGACACAGCATCAGCATCATCAGCAGCAGTAACGCCGTCATCCGCATCATCATCATCATCATCATCATCATCATCATCAGACGCAGCATCATCAGCAGCATCATCATCAGCAGCATCATTATCAGCATCATCATCGACATACTCATCGTCCTTTCATCCTCGTCATCGTCGTCATCGTCACCATCCGCACCATCATTATCTTCACCACCATCATCATCATAAGTACTTATATTTGCATCATATAGTCGTCGTCGTCGTCATGATGGACGTCGTTGTCATCATCAGTATCATCGTTATCGTAATCATCACCACCGCCACCACCACCATGATGACCACAATCATTATGCCAATGATCACCATCATCGAACATCACCATGGTCATCGCAATAATAAGCAGTAGTTTCATCCACGCCAACAACATCAACATGATCGTAATACATATCATCATCGCCATCATCATAATCATTGTCACCATCATCGCCGTCGTCACTATCACCACCGCAACCGGCATTACCATCGTCGTCATCTTCGTCCTGCTCGTCATCCCACCGCCCTCTCGGTTCATCCTTCGTCATCATCCCCACGCATCCTCATCCCCCTCCTCTCCAAGCATCCACAGCATTATCATGCGTACCCTCCTCCTCATTGTGTTTACCCCATTCGCTTCGATCCCCGCCTATCCCCTCCCCGTCCATCCTCCAACTCCCACTCCTCATCCTCCTCCTGCTCCTTCTCCCCTTGCGTCTCCTCGTTATCGCATTCATTGATATCCTCATCCTGTTCGTCGTTATCATAGCACTCCCCTCCCTCATCTACACCAGGGGAGGGGCCAGGGGGGAGGACTAACTACGAAACACTTCGAAGACGAAGCCAGGACGAGCACACGTTCGGGTGAGGATAAAGCGAGAAGCTCTGAGACCCAGCGGCTCTGGAGGATGCCTCGGGCGCCGCGGCCTTCTCAGAGCTTTCCGGCACGCTCTGAGAGCATTCTGGAACACTCTGGAACGGACTTCTTTTCGCCCTGGCCCCGTCCGATCTTCTCTCGCAATCGAGAAACTCTGAGACCCGGCGGCTCTGGAGGAGGTCTCGGGCGCCGCGGCCTTCTCAGAGCGTTCCGGAATGCTCTCAGAGGCTTCGCGGAGGCTGACCTTCGACGACCGGCGGGTGCCCTTCGGATGAGGGGACCTGCCTGGTCTCACCGTCAGTTTCGGCCGTACCCTCCGCACTTCGTGCGCACCCGTCGCGGGCCGCGAAAGGCGCCGCACCAGCTCCCGCGCGGGGGCGGGGCCTCGGCGACGAGGTCCTGCGGGGGGGGGCACAGGAAGGAGGGGACAGGGGCACAGAAGCACGAGGGGGAGAGTGAAGCCCCTCCTCGCCCTCCGCCCGCTCGCCCTTCCTCTCCACCTCCACATCGTCGACTTGACCACTCCCGTCATCGTCCTCATCAGCACCCACGGATGACGGGCCCATGCGGGGCAGCACGAAAGCATCGGATGCTCTCTGCGACGGACCCTCGATTGCACACGACTAGTTTCACTCTGTGTGTTGCTTGGTCCTGATGTCGAGTAAAAAAATCAACATCAGGAGCATCATCATCATCATTTTCATCTTCAGCATCAGTAGCATCATCATCAGCATCATTATCATCGTCATCATCATCAGCATCACCAGCATCATCATCAGCATCATCGTCATTGAAATAATCAGCAGCCGCATCAGCATCAGCATCATCATCAGCATAATCATCATCAGCATCATCAACATCATCAACATTATCATCATCAGCAACAATATCATCGCCATGCTCATCCATACCACCACCACTACTTCCGCCATCACCAGCATAGTCGGCATCGACATGGTGATCCACCTCCTCCGCCGCTTCCACTTCATCGGCATCATCATCATCATCATCATCATCATCATCATCATCAGCAGCATGATCATCATCTTCATCAGCATCAGCATCATCAGCATCACCATCACGAGCGTCATCATCATCAGCAGCATCACCATCATCAGCGTTATGAGCGCCATCATCAGCAGCAGCAGCATCATCGGCATCATCAGCATCATCATCAGCATCATCATCAACAGCATCAGCAGCAGCAGCAGCAGCATCAGCATCAGCATCAGCATCATCATCGGCATCAGCATCAACCTCATCATCAGCAACAGCATCAGCATCAGCATCAGCATCAGCATCAGGATCAGCATCAGCATCAGCATCAGCATCATCATCATCATCATCATCATCATCATCATCATCGCTACGATCATCAAAACCACCACCACCACTACCGCCATCACCATCATAGTAGGCATCAACATGATTATCCACCTCCTCCGCCGCGTCCACGTTATCATCATCACGAGCATCCTCAGCATCCTCAGCATTAGCATCATCATCATCAGCATCACCATCAACAGCGGTGTCAGTCCCATCATCATCAGCATCAGCATCATCATCACCACCACTACCACCATCACCATCACCACCATCACCACCATCTCCATGCATGCACGTATGCATGCACACACACACACACCTGTCGATATACATACACAGATGCATAAATGCATGCATACACAAACACAGACACAGACACAGACACAGGCACAGACACACGCACACACACACACACACACTGACACTGACACTGACACAGACACAGGCATTCAAACATGCAAACATGCAGACATGCAGACATGTATGCATGCATAAACACATGTATTGCCCTTCCTCACTTTGTACCCTGCGCGGGCACGGAAACGAAGAACGCTGAACATTCCTCACTCCTCCGACCTCCTCCTCCGCCTACTCCTACTCCTACTCTCACTCCCACTCCCACTCCTCCTCCTCCTCCGCCTCCTCCTCCTCCTTCCCATCCTCTCCATCCACCCCCCTCCGGCGTCGCCGACAATCTCCCTCTCCACCTCCCTCCCCTCCCCCCTCACCATCCATCTCCCTCCGCCTACTGTTCATCTTTACGTATCCCCGAGGGCCCTGCAGCTTTCCTTCGGGCCCTGGAGTTTCTCACAGACTGCCAGCAGGTTATCGATAGATGGGTCCAGAGACTTGCCTAGCGCCCCAGGGGATGCCACGTTCGCTGGTGGACTCGAATCCAACGCGCCCTCGACCAAAGGGGAGAGGGAGTAGTGGTGCTCTATCAGATCTTCTCGCACTTGGATGTCGACTTCCATGTTAGGGCTCGACCAAAACAGTGTTTTCGCTGTCGTTTTGACTTCGTTCTCCCTCGTTTCCTCTTCGTTCCGCCTTCGCCGTAAGACGAATTCCAAACGACTGTCCCATGCGCGCTCTGGTCAGGACCCTCGACTGTCTCGAGGGAACGAGATCGCGGATCAGCTGGCCCAGCGTTGAGCGGAGACCGCCACCGCCCCGATACACCACCCTGTCGAGGCCCCTTGGAGCTGCCGGCGCACGGGCCACACTCGTGTATCAGAGGATCGGGGTGGTCTTGGCCCAGCCCTGCTCTGAGATCGATTTTTTTGCGATCGCGCGGGGTTTGGGGGCTAAGTCGGTCCTTTCTCGGGCACGTCGCGGGTTTGGGAGCTCGAGGCCCGATCTGTTCACTCGAATCGGGGTCTGGTCGTGCAAGACGTGCCGACAGTCCCCCGGTAGGCATTTCTTCATAGCTTGGCTCCTGAGTGCAGGCTGTCTTTGGGACGCTTTTAAGAGGGACCTTAGCGAGCAGGGCCACCACGTCCATATCCCCCACACCTGACCTGTATTCGTGACTTGCGGGTAGGTTCTACGTCTGTGCGCCCATCCCACTCCATCGCAATGCTGAATGGTCTGGCTTGGTGATGGGCATGCGCTCGGTATGCCCCGATTGATGCAGGTACTGGCCGTATCCTCAAGCTGGCTCTCGAGAGCCGACGTGCGCGAACCTCGCCGGGTCAGGTGATGATCAATCGGCTCTCGAAGGGTCTCCCCCCCAAGGCGGGGATGCGGCGGCTCATTTCCCCTAGTGGGGGAGGCGGAGCTCCTCTCCCCGTCGTCGGCAGCAATGCCAAAACTATGGAAGGAGGACCGACGAGAAGGTAGGCCGCTCGCGTACGAGCCTCAACCCCCCAGCACAGCAGCGGCCAAATTCTTTACGACGATTGATCGCGCCGGACACTTTTCGCGTTCAGTATCCGGCGCTGGCCGCTGCGAGCGTAACATTTGATGTTTTTCGGGGGGCGTAGATCTGTTCCGACCCCTGTTGTGTGAGTAGTCCTGAGTATTCCTCCTCCTTCTCCTCCTCCTGCTTCTCCTCCTCCTCCTCATCCTCATCATCGTCTACCTCCTCCTCCGCCTCCTCCTCCTCCGCCTCCTCCTCTACCTCCTCCTCCCTCCCTCCTCCTCCTCCGCCTCCTCTTCCTCCTCCTCCACCTTTTGCTCCTCCTCCTCCTCCTCCTCCTCCTCCTCCTCCTCCTCCTCCTCCTCCATCCCCTCCTCCTCCTCCACCTCCTCCTCCTCCATCCCTCTGCCCTCGCAGGGACGACCCCCGAACAATCTAGCGCAGAAGCCAAGGCGCGGGGGAGACCCAGCGCCGTTCCGCGAGCTCACTCCGCTGCTCAGCACGCCCATGTTACCCCGCCCCTGTGCCCCAAAAGGCCGTCTGCGGTGCATTCTCGAGCCACCAGCCCTCTCGACCGCGGCCGCTTCTCCGAGGCCGGCCTCTCATCCCGAGCCGTTGTCTGACGGTCCTGGGGCCCGAAGCAGGAGGCCGGCAGGGGCGAGACACCGGCCGCCACGACCTCGTCGAGGCGCAGGGTGCCTGGGCCTGGCTGCTCTCTCGAGCGGCACATCCCCACCAAGCTCGGCAGACGGTCGCCAGAAGCACGGGCGGATGCGCTGGTGCCACAGCAGGGCACAAGTGCATGGCGCACCGCGGACCCAGCAAGCGGTTCGTTCAGATCGACGCCGAAGTGTCCACCCAGGTCGAGGCGACGATCCAAGTCAAGACCCTTCAGTCCATCGCGATCGGGAGAAGAAGGCCGAGCTCGGCGTCAGCAACAACGAACATCGACCGAACCGACAGCGATATTGTAACCGACCGAAGCCGACCGAGAGGCCACAGGCAGCCTGGAAGGTAGCAGCAACGCTGTACGAACACAACAGCCGAGCGAACCGAACCGAACGCGACGGACTGCGACGCAGCCGAACCAACCGACCCGCGCCTTTAGCGGCCTCCTAAATGGGGTTCGAGTAGATGGGGTCGGAGGATCGGGCCGCATCCCCGAAGCATCGCCGATGCATCGGCGATGCAACGTCAACGACCACCATGATGCATCAGTGACGTCGGCGTGGAGAACATTGGGCTCAACATCGAGCCACAGCGGCGATGCATCGGCGACGCATCGACGATGCGGCAAATCCTCCGACGACATCTGCTCCGACACAACCTGGGAGGCCTGGAGGATGAGCACACCGCTGAGCCCATCCCTGTCCCCACTGCCGTGGCCTTGGCCCTTGGCCCCACGGTGGCCGACTCCCTCGGGCTTCGCAGGGCCTAGCCCCACCGAGGGTGGGGGGGATGGTGGGGCCGAGACGACATGGCCCCAGGGGGATGGGGATCGCTTAGAGGGCACTGACGATCTGCCCGAACCTCGGCTGCACGTCAGAAAGACCCTGGGCAAGAATGACCCTTGGTGCGCGACGTGACGGAAGACTCGGGGTGGTCAAGCCAGGGCGCGCCAGCCGTTACTGCCGCTCCGCGTCAATCGGGGGACCCAATTGGGCCCGCACCATGGGTCACTCCGGCGAAAGGTCACTCCTGCGTGTAGTCGAGGACCCCATCTGTAGGAGGCAAACGAGCCTACCTCGCTTTTGACCAACCTCGCTTCCAAAAGATACCAAACGACACCAGGCTACGGCCAGCACCAATCAGGCCGCTCGACGAGGAGGCGCGCGGGATGGCTTGGTTTCGCCCAGAAGCGAAAAGCGGGGCAGGTAGTTGACGCTCTGAATCTAGATGACGTCGGAGGATCGCGACGCATCGACGATGCATCGGCGACGCATCGGTGATGCACTGGTGATGCATCGTCGACGCCGGCGATGCATCGGCGACGTCGGCGTGAAAAAATCGGGCTCCGCGTCGAACCGCACCGCCGATGCATCGGCGGTGCGAAGCGATCCTCCGAGACCACTCGCTCCGACCCCCTCTGGGAGGCCGAGAGAACCTGTGATGGGCCGATTCTCCACCACCCGTACCGCAAGTAGGAGAGGGAGAAGAAGGAGGAGGAGGAGGAGGAGGCAGAGGCGGAGGAGGAGGAGGAGGAGGAGGAGGAGGCGGAGGCGGAGGAGGAGGAGGAGGAGGCGGAGAAGGAGGAGGCGGAGGAGGAGGAGGAGGAGCTGCCCGTCCTCCCTTCTCCCCCCCCTCCCACCTCTGGCAGCGGCGGGGGGAACCCGGCCCAGCAGCCGGGGAGGCCTCTGGAGGCTCGGGGCCTCGCGCGAGGAGGCGGCGCGCCGCGGGGGCGGCCAGCGCGCCGACCGCCGGTCGGGCGGGGCCACATCGGGGCACCCGCACGGCCCCCACCTGGAGAGGGGGGGGGGGGGCCGGCCTCTGCGGGCGGGAGACTGGCGGCGCGCACAATAAGGAGCCGAACTCTATACACCGACGGCTTCGTCTGGCCTCACACTGAATCTCGCACAGGAAAGCGGATCCTGGTGTATACGGGATCCTGGTGTATACATTCTTCGCTGTTTCCCAAGGAAAACGGGGAAACAAGTACACACCACCCCGACGTCGTCCCCGACCCTCAAAAAAGTCCTGGGAATGAAAAACCGCCCGCCACTGGTAATGTATATGCTCCAACTTCCGACACAAGGGGGGGTGGGGGGGGATGGGGGAAGGCTTCTTAGGAGGAGGCTGCTTCTCAGAAGGCGCCGGCCTTGCCTCTATAGATAGGGCCCGCGCCCTCTGAGAAGCAGGGGTGCCTCCAAGAAGCCCTCCCCCCTGTCCCCCCACCCCCCTTTGCGCGTGGCTGAGAAGAGGCGGTAGGGGGCCACGTGCGAACCCTACAGCAGGGGCCCTCTCACAAGAGACCTGCCGCAAGAAACCCAACCCTGAGACCCCAGGACGTCCACTGATTTTTGGTGTGGGAGCGTCACGCTCTCCATGACAAAGCCATCGAAACCCGAGAAACCCAGGGCACCCTCGAGGCAAGCGGTGTGCTTCTTGGCATGGGTCTCCTCTTTACCCCTACCCCCCACGATCTCTGAGGGGGGAGGGGGGGGTTCGCTTCGCTCGGGAGCTCCCGAACCGAAGCGAACCCCACCCTCCCCCTCGGAGATCGTGGGGGGTAGGCGTGGGGTTCGTATGTGGCCCCCTCGACGAGGGGGCCAGGCGGTGCTGCGCTCGAGCACGGGGCCGGCTGGCCCAGCACGGCTGCAGGCCAGTAGGTCGGGCGTGTCCTCTTACAGGCAGACCTTGGAGGACAAATAACAAAATAGCAAAACAACAATGCTCACACATACATTTGTCTATTTTATGTATACGTAGAACTATGTGCATATATATATATATATATACACTAGAACCATCGCGCGCGCTTCGCGCGCGCTCAGGTTCTAGCCCAGGCCTGGGGGGCGCTGGACGATCTTGGACAATGATATCAAGCACAGGCGCGCGACGGCATCTGAGGAGCTTCTGGGGTGTTCCGCATGCTTCGTCAACTGGCTGTTGGAGGCACCTCTTGGGTGCTTCTTGGGGGGGCGTCTGAGGGTCCCTTGGGGGCATCGGTTCTGCAATCTGAAGCCGTCATTGGCCGTCTTGGCTGCGTGGAAGCCCGACTTGAGGCCACCTGCGGCCAGATTGAGGCAATCCGGAAGCCTCCCGGGGGCCTCCTGGAAGCAGTTTTGACGCATCGAGGGCACTCTTGGGCTATCTTAAAGCCTCTTGGACGTCTCCTAGGGGCCTCTTAGGCCCTCGGGAAGCTATTGGGGTCCTCGTCGGACCACTTGGGGGCCTCTTGCGGCCTCCTGTGTGCCTTGTGGGGGGACCGATCTGCTGTTGGGTCGCGTTCCCCGTCTTGGGCCTCTCTTGGGGCTCTTGGGGCCCTCTCGGGCCGTCTTGGGCGCCTCAAGCACCGTCTTGGGGCCCTCGCGGGCCGTCTTGGGGCCCTCTTGGAGTCCTCTTCCTCTATATGGGAGCGGTATTGGAAGCCTCTTGGGCCGTCTTGGAGCATCGGGATGCCAAAAGGCCGAAAAATTAAAACCCGTCAAAGCCCAATCGTAAAACAATGAGTTGTGCCTCTTGGGGCCACCTTGGGAGATCTCTTGGAACCTCGTCGGCCCTCTTGGGAGCTTCTTGGGGGCCTCTTGGATCCGATTGGGGGCCTCTTGGGACTTCCCGAGAACCTCTCGGGGTAGAAAGCTCGGATTCTCGGTTCGTGTTTCCCTTCTTGGGCCTCTCTTGGGGCCGTCTTGGGGCCCTCTCGGGCCGTCTTGGGCGCCTCAGGCACCGCCTTGGGGCCCTCGTGGGCCGCGCAGGGCCCTCTTGGAAGCCTCTTCGGCTATCTTGGAGCTGTCTGGGAGGCCTCTTCCTCCTCCTCGTCCCCCTCCTCCTCCTCCTCCTCCTCCTCACTCCAACTCTCTCTCCTCCTGATCTTCCTCCTCCTCCTCCTGCAGCGTGTTCCGGAAGGCTCCCGCCGGAACATGCTGTGCACAAGTGCTGTCACTGCTCCCGCCACCGTGCCCTGGGTGGTGGGTCAGAGGCCTCATGGGTGTTGGTGTGGATCTCGTGGTTGGCCTGTCGGGGACGTCGTGAAGGCAGTTTCGCAGCTTCTCGGTAGCCGTTTTGGGACCGTTGTGGGGCCTCCTCGGGGCTGTTTTGTAGCCTCTTTAGGCCTCGTTTGGGCCTCCTGGGTGCCTCTTGGGGGCCTCCTGGGGCCTCTTGGGGGCTCCTTGGGGCCTCCTGGGGCACTCTTCAAGCGGGAGGGTCGAATTTTGGAGTCGTGGTCCCCCTCTTGGGCGCATCTTGGGGCCGTCTTGGGGCTCTGTTGGGCTGTCTTGGGCGACTCTGGGGCCGTCTTGGGGCCCTCTTGGGCCGTCTTGGGGCGCCCTTGGGGGCCTATTGAGCCGTCTTGGAACGTCGGACAGCCGAAAAGGCTGGCAGGCCAAAATCGTTCGAAAACCTTCGTACAATTGACGATTTCGGCCTCTGGAAGCGCTCTGGAGAGGCGTCTTGACGCGTCGTGGAGTGCCTTGGGGGGCCTCTCGGGCCGTCTTGGGCCTATCTTGGGCGTCCTGGAGCGGTCTTTCGGCGACTCGGGGCCCGCTTGGGCCATCTTGGGAGCCTCTGGAGGCCCTCCTGGACTATTTTGGACCTCCCCGGCCGCCCCGTCCTCCCATGGGGGGTCGGAGGCGGCGGCCTCAGAGGCCCAGGACGCGGAAACCCTGTAAAACCACACGGAAAATGAGCCCCGGTACCCCCATGGCGGCTCTTCGGCGCTCTTGGACCGTTGGAAGCTCGAAAACGCGAGAAGCCAAAAACATTGAAAAGACCATTGAACATATACGACTTTGGCCTCTTCGGGCCGTACCGTGATACCTATCAGACTTCTTGGGGTCTCTTGGAGGCCACCTGGAAGCCTCGAGAGCCGTCGGAAGGCTGACTTGGGCTGCTCGGGAGCGTCTTGGGCCATCCTTTCGCATTCTGGGGGCTCCTGGGGGGCGTCTTGGGCCCTCCTGGAGCGCTGTGGAGGCTGTCGGAAAGGCTGGGGCAGCGGTGCCGGGAGCGTCCCCGAGATGTGGCCATATCTTTTCAGCGCGTTCTGGGAGCATCTTCCCGGAACGCGCTCGTGGCAGGGCGCCCACGTCCGAGGACGTTGGCATGGGAAACCGCAGCGCGTGATCATTCCAGCGCGTTCCGGCGAAGACCGTCCGGAACGCGCTTGGGCAAGCGCTGGGTTTGGGGAAGGCGAGTGGAGACCGTTCAGGCAGTTTGGGATGCTCGGGGCAAGAGGCGGAAGCCATCCTCATAAGACATGCAGTCTTCCTGGAGCCGTCTTGCAGAAAACACAGAAAAACTGAGACCCTGCAGTCGTTCCTGGAGCCGTCTTGGAGCCCTCTTGGGCTGCCCTGGAGCCTGTTGGAGCCCTCTGCGGAATGGTCTTGGAGCCCGCGCCGAGGATCTGGAAAATGTCCGGGAGCATCGCGGCGGACTTCGAGGCCCGGGACGCCGAAACCGCGTAAAAGCACAGCGAAAATGAGCCCCGGTACTGGAGGGTCGGGCAGCTGTTTTCGGGCCCCTGGGCTAGAACCATCGCGCGCGCTTCGCGCGCGCTCAGGTTCTAGCCCAGGCCAGGGGGGCGCTGGACGATCTTGGACAACGATATCAAGCACAGGCGCGCGACGGCATCTGAGGAGCTTCTGGGGTGTTCCGCATGCTTCGTCAGCCGGCTGATGGAGGCACCTCTTGGGTGCTTCTTGGGGGGGCGTCTGAGGGTCCCTTGGGGGCATCGGTTCTGCAATCTGAAGCTTTCATTGGCCGTCTTGGCTGCGTGGAAGCCCGACTTGAGGCCACCTGCGGCCAGATTGAGGCAATCCGGAAGCCTCCCGGGGGCCTCCTGGAAGCAGTTTTGACGCATCGAGGGCACTCTTGGGCTATCTTAAAGCCTCTTGGACGTCTCCTAGGGGCCTTTTAGGCTCTCGGGAAGCTTTTGCGGTCCTCGTCGGACCACTTGGGGGCCTCTTGCGGCCTCCTGTGGGCCTTTTGGGGGGACCGCTCTGCTGTTGGGTCGCGTTCCCCTTCTTGGGCCTCTCTTGGGGCTCTTGGGGCCCTCTCGGGCCGTCTTGGGCGCCTCAAGCACCGTCTTGGGGCCCTCGCGGGCCGTCTTGGGGCCCTCTTGGAGGCCTCTTCCTCTATATGGGAGCGGTATTGGAAGCCTCTTGGGCCGTCTTGGAGCATCGGGATGCCAAAAGGCCGAAAAAAATTCAACCCGTCAAAGCCCAATCGTAAAACTATGAGTTGTGCCTCTTGGGGCCACCTTGGGAGATCTCTTGGAACCTCGTCGGCCCTCTTGGGAGCTTCTTGGGGGCCACTTGGATCCGATTGGGGGCCTCTTGGGACTTCCCGAGAACCTCTCGGGGTAGAAAGCTCGGATTCTCGGTTCGTGTTTCCCTTCTTGGGCCTCTCTTGGGGCCGTCTTGGGGCCCTCTCGGGCCGTCTTGGGCGCCTCAGGCACCGCCTTGGGGCCCTCGTGGGCCGCCCAGGGCCCTCTTGGAAGCCTCTTCGGCTATCTTGGAGCTGTCTGGGAGGCCTCTTCCTCCTCCTCGTCCCCTCCTCCTCCTCCCACTCCAGCTCTCTCTCCTCCTGATCTTCCTCCTCCTCCTGCAGCGTGTTCCGGAAGGCTCCCGCCGGAACATGCTGTGCACAAGTGCTGTCACTGCTCCCGCCACCGTGCCCTGGGTGGTGGGTCAGAGGCCTCATGGGTGTTGGTTTGGATCTCGTGGTTGGCCTGTCGGGGACGTCGTGAAGGCAGTTTCGCAGCTTCTCGGTAGCCGTTTTGGGTCCGTTGTGGGGCCTCCTCGGGGCTGTCTTGTGGCCTCTTTAGGCCTCGTTTGGGCCTCCTGGGTGCCTCTTGGGGGCCTCCTGGGGCCTCTTGGGGGCTCCTTGGGGCCTCCTGGGGCACTCTTCAAGCGGGAGGGTCGAATTTTGGAGTCGTGGTCCCCCTCTTGGGCGCATCTTGGGGCCGTCTTGGGGCTCTGTTGGGCTGTCTTGGGCGACTCTGGGGCCGTCTTGGAGCCCTCTTGGGCCGTCTTGGGGCGCTCTTGGGAGCCTATTGAGCCGTCTTGGAACGTCGGACAGCCGAAAAGGCTGGAAGGCCAAAATGGTTCGAAAACCTTCGTACAATTGACGATTTCGGCCTCTGGAAGCGCTCTGGAGAGGCGTCTTGGCGCGTCGTGGAGTGCCTTGGGGGGCCTCTCGGGCCGTCTTGGGCCTATCTTGGGCGTCCTGGAGCGGTCTTTCGGCGACTCGGGGCCCGCTTGGGCCGTCTTGGGGGCCTCTGGAGGCCCTCCTGGACTATTTTGGACCTCCCTGGCCGCCCCGTCCTCCCATGGGAGGTCGGAGGCGGCGGCCTCCGAGGCCCAGGACGCGGAAACCCTGTAAAAACACAGGGAAAATGAGCCCCGGTCCCCCCATGGGGGGTCGGGGCACCTGTCCTGGGGCCCCCGGCCTCGCCCCCAGGGATATATATATATATATATATATATATATATATATATATATGTGTGTGTGTGCGTACTTGTTTTTGTTTTTAAAAAGTCCCCATTGTATTTTCAACAATTTGAATACTCCTCCTGTAAAGGGACACGCCCGACTCAAGCCTACCACGATGTGCTCCCAGAACATATAGGCGTTATCTTTAGAGCATGGACCCGATGCCCTCAAACAAGACGCTTTCAGCCCGAAGAGTTCTAAGAGCCTTTCGTGCAGACCACAGAAGGTTCTTGGAGCATTCCTTGGTGGGCCCATCGGCAAGCCACGACGCTTCGCCACTGCTCCATTACTGGGGGGGGGGGCTATGCATGGGGGGGGGGAGAAAAATGCACCTATTTCATGCTCCTTTTGGGGCCCAGGTGGCCTTTTTGGGGGACAGGGTCGGGCGTTGCTCAATGAGGGGGGCGATGCATGAGGGCGAGAAGGGTGCACTTTCGTGCCTTATGGGGCACAGCGCCCCTTTAGGGCCCCTCTTGGGCGCAGCAGGTGTCCCTTTCTCAATACCCCCATGCATCGCCGCCCCCGCCCCCCCTCATTAGTCGACGCCCGACAGGGGGGGCCGAACCCTACCCCCGCCAACCATCGGTCCTCCTCAATCGACGAGGCCGAGGCAGGGCTCGGACTTCGCCACCTCTTCGACGAATTTCGAAACCTATCCCCGCCGACCATCGAACGAACGAACGAACGAACCACCACTGCGGGCAGCTGCCCAGGCCTACTCAAGACCTGGTGGGGGAGGCCGTGGCCTCCTGAAACCTGTGCGACTGGACCACAGACAAGCATGCATATGATCATCGAGTTGGACTACCCCGCCGACCATTGAGTTGCCTGAATATTTGATCGGCGAGGGTAGGGTTCGGATTTCGCCACCGACAGGTGGGAGTGAGAGGGGGGAGCCCGAGCCGTCTCTGGCCAGCCATTGACTGGCCCAGGCAGTCTCGCAGCAGCGCGCGAGCCACGAGCCGGCAGCACGGCAGCGCCAGTCAGGGCGACGGCCACGCGCAGCACGACGGCCACGAGCACAAGCAGCGGGGCGCCAGCTACGAGCGGACAGACGGCTGCACCGACGGTCCACAAGCAGCAGAGCGACGACGACGACGACGACGACGACGACGAAAAACCCGCCCCAGTGCAGGAGGGTCCTGGAACGACGCCGTCGCGTCGCGTACCGCCTCGGCCAAGCGCCTCCGCCGTTGGAAGGGAGCAAGAGGAGAATGCCCGGTTCTCTTCCTTGTTCCAGCGTTTGAAGAAAGGACAGCACACACTCAACACGATAGGGAGGGGGATAGGGAAGGGCACGGGGATGAAGACGCTATAGGTATAGGTGCGAAGTGTGGGACCCCGAGGGGGGTTCCCGTTCGAACGGGCACCCTCTTCCCACAACATGCACCCATAGACCTCCTCAGAACTCCTCCTGGAGAACTTTAGGCGTCGCATAGGCATGGGTGAGAGTTGCCAGCTCAAGAAAGTTGGCGCCAGATGCGCGGATCTGGGAGAGCACTCCCCGAAGTCTGAAAGCAATGCCGCCTGATTGGGTGACGGAGCGCGTCACGTTTGCATGGAAACGGTACCAGTCGCTACCTCCACGCGCCCTGAACTTGAAGATCGCTCGGGGGGCAGCGTTGCTTCCAGGGCAAGGTTGGGCTGCTTAGGTCTGCTCTTAACCTACGAGCATTACAATCGGACCTAGGCCAGAAGAACATCCTTCAAGAACATGAGACCCTCCGTCGGCCAAAACAAACAGAACATCCAAGGCTACCCTCCCCAGGACGCACGAGAACGTCCAACCTACACGGAGAAGACAGGGTTAAGCTCCGCGAGCCGACCTCGATCTCATACCTCGGTCCGACTGTACCCCCTCTCCCGCCGCCCCAGACACCACCGATCACGCTCCCAGACATGCGACGTCCTGATTTGTTCAGGACGGCGTCCCTGGAAAACCCGACGCTGTCCCCAGGTCCGGTGTTTCGTCCCGGGTCGTTTTCCGACAGTCCCGAGGCCCCGCGAGGGCCCCCGGGGCCGAAAACAGCCGAAGACCTCCCGTCCTGCCTCTTGCTCCACGACGCGATCCTGTCTGGGCTCGCTGCCCCTCGGCGAGTTTCCGCCCCGAACCGTCCGCCGCGCGCCTCCTCGACGCGCGCGCCCCGCCCACGGCCATGTCTTCTGCGGATTGGCCGCCTCCCGCGCCTGCCCCCCCGCATGGCCCCGCTGGCCTGCGCGCTGCACAACCTCCCCCTTCAGCAGAGGAGGAGGGGGAGGAGGGGGAGGATTGGGAGGAGATGGGGGGGAGAGGGGGAGGGGGAGGAGGAGGAAGAGGAGGAGGAGGAGGAGGAGGAGGAGGAGGAGGAGGAGGAGGAGGAGGAGGAGGAGGAGGAGGAGGAGAGGAGGGGGAGGGGAGGAGGAGGAGGAGGAGGTGAGTAGGAGAGGAGGAGGAGGAGGAGGAGCGGAGGAGGAGGAGGAGGAGGAGGAGGAGGAGGAGGAGGAAAGAGGAGGAGGGGGAGGAGGAGGGGAGGAGGAGGAGGAGGAGGCGGAGGAGGAGGAGGAGGAGGGGATGGAGGAGGAGGAGGAGGAGGAGGATGGGGTGGGAAGAGGAGGAGGAGGGAGGGAGGAGGAGGGGGAGAAGTGGAGGAGGGGAGAGGGAGGAGGAGGGGGAGGAGGAGGGGAGGAGGAGGAGGAGGAGGAGGAGGAGGAGGAGAGGAGAGAGAAGGGAGGGGAGGAGGAGGAGGCGGGAGGAGGGGGAAGAGCGGAGGAGGAGGAGGAGGAGGAGGAAGAGGAGGAGGGAGAGGAGGAGACAGACCGTTTCGCCCGCAGTGCCGCAGGAGGAGGAGGAGGAGGAGGAGGAAAGAGAGCGAGAGAGAGAGAGACAGGAGAAGCAGACGGGGAGAGGGGAGGGAAGGGGGAGGGGAGGGAAAGCAGAGGAGGGAGAAGAGAGGGAGGAGGGGGAACGTGGGAAAGGGTGTTGAATCCCCCCGCTCCTCCTTACCCGCGCTCATCCGCGCCGCACCCACTCCCGCACCGCCCCCTCACCGTCCAACCACCCGACCCCCTTGCCCCTGGTCACCACACACCCAGCGCGGGGCTGGGGAGTGCGAATCAGGGGCAAAAGTGCAGAGATGGGGGGAGGAGGAGGAGGAGGAGGAGGAGGAGGAGGAGGAGGAGGAGGAGGAGGAGGAGGAGGAGGAGGAGGAGGAGGAGGAGGAGGAGGAGAGGAGGGAATAAGGTAGGAGGAGGAGAGGAGGAGGAGGAGGAGGAGAAAAAAGAGGAGGGAGGAGGGGAGAGGAGCAAGTGGAGGAGGAGGAGGTGGAGGAAGCGTGGGACCGGTAGTGCGTCTCCCCAGTCCTCCTTGCCCGCGTTCATCCTCGCCGCACCCACTCCCGCACCGCCCCCTCACCGTCCAACCACCCGACCCCCTCCCTCGCCCCTGGTCACCACACATCCGGCGTGGAACTGGCGAGTGCGAGTCAGCGAGCCAGTGGGAGAGGGCAAGTGTGCAGAGGGAGTAGGAAGAGGAGGAGGAGGAGGAGGAGGAGGAGGAGGAGGAGGAGGGAGAAGAAGGAGAAGGAGGCGTAGGAGGAGGAGGAGGAGGAAGGGGAGGAGGAGGAGGAGGAGGAGGGGGAGAAGGAGGAGGAGGAGGAGGAGGACCATCACATGCTACAGGGGGAAGGCTAAGGTTTGGCCGGCCCGACCCGAACCTTAGCCTTGGGGTTACATCCGCTCTCCTTCAATCGCCCTGCATCTCCGTCCCAACATTGAGGAGCAGGACGACAGGGATGAGCAGGGAAAGACGGGGGCAGCCTTCAAGCTGCTGCTACATCCTGCCAGCTCTTCACGAAGCTCCCCGCCTGGCCTTTTTCCGTGAGAGGGCGGCGGCGGGGCAACTGGCAGGGCAATATCCATATCTTCACGTACGAGCTCAGATGTCACATGCAACAAGCAAGGCGTGCACACAACAGAGAAGAGCTCAACATATGCGAGCGACAATACCAGAGCACACTGCATACTAGCCGCGGCGGCCTGTTCGGAAAAGGGTGCATAGGCTACTGGTGTTCACTACCTGGCAGAGCTGATGATCTGCCTTCTGATGTCACGACGCTCTGATACACCTCGGCCCCCTGCTGGTCTGAAGTACCCAGCCTTGAAATTGATAACGAGGCGCGCGTCGAACGCGTCGACCTTCGCGACGTGTTGGCTGCTGTCGAGGAGGTACTCCAAGTACTTCATTTCGATATTATCGTGCTGGTGTTTGTCGTTCACGCTCTGCCTGTTCCCGCTGGAGGCCTTGCAGCTCCAGCATATGACATTGGCAAGTGTAGGCTCTGCATGCGTGCCTCCAGCCTCCTCCTCCTCAACGTCGTTGTACTTACCGAAGAGTTTCTTCTCCTTGACAGTGTCAATGAGCTTCTCCTCCTGCAGGGTTGCGCGCATGGTGCTGCCGTCTGTCTCACCGTTCTGCAGCACGTGCGGCGCCCCCATGGCCAGGAGGTCGATGTCCCTGTCCTCTGGAAGTTTCTCCTCCTGCAGGGTGTTGCTCATGGTGGTCTCCGTGGTGGAGCCGTAGTTATCGATGTTCGGCGGCACGCAGCGCGCCTCCTTGTTAGAGTCGTGGTTGCCTCCGTCCTCGAAGGCGTCCTTGAGTTTTTCCTCCTGCAGGGTGTCTCGCATGATGAAGCCGTACTTCTCGACGAAAGATGGCACGTAGGGCACCTCCCTGGTCGAGGGCTCGAGATCTCCATCCTCGGAGTTCGCGGTGATCTGGTCCTCCTGCAGGGTCCCGCGCTTGGTGATGGTGTAGTCCTCGACGACAGGCGGCATATTAGGCGCCTCCGTGGTGAGGAAGTTGGTGTCCTCCTCCTCGTCGCCCCTGTGGAGCGGGGCGGTCGTCGGCACGGACGGCGCGATCCCGAGCGTGTCCAGCACTAGGTCGTACTGGGCGTCCGTATCGAGTGCCTGCTCGGTCGGCAACTCGAGGCCGTACGCGGTGTCCGCGAAGCGCGTGTTCTCGAAGCCGAGGTCGAATCCAGGCGGGGTACTGCACCCCAGCAGGCGGCTCACGGCCAGCGCCTGCACTTGCGCATGCCGGATGGCCACCTTTCGCGCCCGAGCCCGACGGGCGGCGCTGCCAGAGGTCTGCCGGGGGGGCGCACGCGGATGGGCGGCGCACAAGACAGCCAGCAGATGGAGGCTCTCGGCAAGAACGGTAGAGCTTGGCGAGCTGAAATGTGCAGAGCTCGAGCCAAGATGTGCACCGCCCAAGCCGGCGGAGAGCCGACTTGAGCCAAAGGAGGAGGAGGAGGAGGAGGAGGAGGAGGAGGAAGAGGAGGAGGAGGAGGAGGAGGAGGAGGAGGAGGAGGAGGAGGAGGAGGGGAAGGAAAAGGAGGAGGAGGAGGGAGGAAGGTAGGAGGAGGAGGAGGAGGCGGGGGTGGAGGTGGAGGAGGAAGGTCGAGGGGGGAGGAGGAGGAGGAGGAGGAGGAGGAGGGAGGAGGAGGAGGAAGAGGTAGGAGGAGGAGGAGGGGTGAGGAGGTGGAGGAGGAGGGGGGAGGGTGAGGTGAAGGAGGAGGAGGAAGGAGGAGGAGGAGAGGAGGAGGAGGAGAGGAGGAGGAGGAGGGAGGAGGGCGGATGGAGGGAGGGAGGGGGAGGGAGGGAGGGTAGGGAGGAAGGGAAGAGAGGGAGAGAGGGAGGAGGAGGAGGAGGAGGAGGAGGAGAGGAGGAGGAGGAGAGGAGGAGGGAGGAGGAGGACGAGGAGGAGGAGGAGGAAGAGGAGGAGGAAGAGGAAGGAGGAGGAGGGGTGGAGGAGGAGGAGGAGGAGGAGGAAGAGGAGGAGGAGAAGAGGAGGAGGAGGGAGGGAGGAGGAGGGGGAAGGGTTTTTTGGGATCTGACGTCATCATATGGTGGAGGGCCTGCCCAGACGATTAGAGCAGGCTGGCTGTCCAAGGCCAGCAGGTGCTAACACCTGACCAGGTGAGGAAAGGCAGGAGGCCACATAAGACATCGCCAGTTGGCTGGAGGATTCCCCGTGGCTAGCTGCTTCTCCCCCAGGCATTAGTCTGAACTTGAGTCGCCCTCGCCGCGGTGTGCGAGCACCGAGACAAAAGGTGCCTCTCTTGCTCCACGCCGAAAAGGGGGCGGAGCACTGGGCAACTCAAATCGAGGATGCTCCTCGAAAAGGAAAAAGGCCGCCTCCGCTTCGGCAGCCCGCAGGTCGGCACCACCCGCTGGCGCTGAGACAGCCTGGCGCCCAGCAGAAGAGGCAACGTCGCCCCACCCCCCCCCCCACCCACCCACCCACTCCAGACTCCAAGCCGCCCCCTCCATGAGGTCTTGAATACCTCCAGGGTCCACCCTCAGTGTGGAACAGTAACTGGGGTAGGGCCGTTTCAGCACGCGGCGCCACAGACACCTCTTCCGAGTTGTCATCTTCTGGTCACACCTACCGCTGAGGTTGGACTTCTTGAGAGACCCGTGACCAACATGGCTAGCACACCGCGTGCAGATATGCAAAACAAAGCCTTCGTCACACGGCGGGCCGACAACAAAGTGGCCACTCCGTTCCATCTCAGAGAAATCCCAATCCCCGCACACTCCCGAACAACCGCACGAGGGTGGGCGGAGCTGAGACCGAGAGGCCTTGAGACAGACACGGCATCTCCACCTGCCAGCCACGAACTCCCAGTCATGCTGGGGGCGGTCAGGATGCCCTACACGGGCCCGCCTCCCTGGGGCGCGAAACCCCACACCTTTTCAAATCGAGCCTGGACCACTTAAAGAGCAGCGCAGCCGCAAGCTTGCACACAGTCTGCGCGGCAATTAAAACATCGCCCAGGGCCTGCACTTGATCTGGGGAGGGTACTTCGTGCAGGCGGGCACCAGCCTTCGCGGCCTGATCAGCCTGGAAATTTCCTCTGCGGAGCTGCATTTACTCCTTGGGCACACCCTCCCCCTCGAGGGAAAGGTGTGCTTTGACTTTCCTCACAGGCTGTATATAGTGAGACACTCTCTGACCGTGCAACAATAGCCCAGCATAGGGCCTCTGGTAATGTAACTGGTCACCCAGGGGTCGATTAGCCTGGACGTAAACATTGGCACAATCAGTATACATATCACACTGGCCTTCAACCACCTGGCTAGAGCACCCAAAAGCAGCAAACTCTCCAGCCTGGGAAGTTTGGGGAAGGCCAGCATAAACGGTGCCGAAAACACGTCCCAGGAACCTGAAAGCCCGATCGAAAATCGCAAGACCCCCGGCCGCCCTGTTGAGTTCTGGCACAATATACCTGGTACAGCTCCCGTCCAGGAACAGCTCCCCCATCACCACCTGCTCATCCTCCTTGACATCCTCCTCCCATTGCCACAAGGTCTTACACTCCTTGTCGGGTCGGGGCCAGTAGTCACCTGGGTGCGGGAAGATGCCTCGGGTGAGTAGGAGAAGATCTTGCTGGTTTTCTTCGTCCATAGAGTCCACAAGCTCCTGGCACTTCTTCGTTACTATCTCAGCTCGCTCCTCAGCACAAGCCTTGCAATGCCACAGTATGTGCAGCAGCGTGTCTGGCCCTTGGCCGCACAACGGGCACTCGACAGATTCAAGCTGATATCCAAGGCAGTGAGCTCTGACTCGAGTCCAGCTGGCATCACAACCGATAACTCTGATGGCAGCTTTGCCAGACGGTGAAACCTTGCTCGAGTGAAGTGCACGCTTGAGCACATCGTAACATAACCTCGGGACCTCCAGGACTGATTTTTGGGCAGCAACCCGCTCCAGGCTCCGAAGCACAGCATGTCGCAACAAAACCTTCAAAAGCCCTGGGATGACCTCCGTTAAAACCAGCTTCTCCCCGAAATCATTTTCCAGAGTGACCCAATCTATGACCTTCCACTGGGTTCTCTGTAGGCACATGTACATGGCCGAGAACGGACCGTGACCTCGCGCCAAGTAGTCGGCGGCTTCTTCTGGAAGAACATGCACCAGGCCTCGCGGAGCTCCGCGAAACTGAAACACCAACGGTATGCGCCTGCATGGGCACACCAGAGTTCCTTGGAATATCTTACAAGAGGTGCCACCGCCGCGAGCCATGTAGGCTCGTCTTCCATGATTAGGAGGCTTGTGAGAGATCTCCCTTTGCAACTCGGTCCCATCACGGAACTAGCCCGCTGCCTAATACGGCGGAGCTCCCCGTCCGAAATCCCATGGCACTCGGATCCATACAGGACCCCAGGAAGCGGCCCCGAGACCCAGATCTTTTTGGCATGGGAGGTGATATGTTGTTTCATGCCCCTGACCTTGCGCGTTTTAGCCTTCATATTGACCATGCGTATCTTGAACTTGGACTCTCTGAGGGCCTTCTTGATATACGCTTTCCTTCTGGACCGACCAGCAGTAAAATCAATGCCAAGATCCACGACGCTATCGCACAGGGGTCCCGTGCGGTCGCCGAGGAAAAGCTGAAGCTCCCTGGCCACCGATCCGTCCGAGCAGACAAGGTTGCCCTGGCCAGTCTTGGAGAGCGAGATCGAGCAGCCGCACTCGTGGACCAGCGCGAAGGAGGAGGAGGGGGAGGAGGAGGAGGAGGAGGAGGAGGAGGAGGACGACGAGGACGAGGAGGAGAGGAGGGGAGGAGGAGGGAAGGAGGAGGGAGGAGGCAGGAGGAGGAGGAAGGAGGAGGAGGAGGAGGAGGGAGGAGGAGGAGGAGAACAGGAGGCGGAGGAGGAAGAGGAGGAGGGAGGAGGGAGGAGCGGAGGAGGGAGGAGGAGGGAAGGAAGGAAGAGGGAAGAGGGAGGACGACGAGGAGGAGGAGTAGGAGGAGGAGAGGAGGACGAGGAGGAGGAGGAGGGAGGAGAGAAGGGAGGAGGGGGGAGGAGGAGGAGGAGGAGGAGGAGGAGGAGGAGGAGGAGGAGGAGGAAGAGGAGGAGGAGGGAGAGGGAGTTGAGTGGGGAGGAGGAGGAGGAGGAGGAAGACGACGACGACGATGATAACGACGACGACGATGAAGTCCCGACGGGACGAGGAAGTTCCTTTCGCTCGGTCGCGCAAAGCCCGGCCGCGCTCCGCAGCCTTCGGCGGCGAAGGCGCCCCCGAGGGCCGCGAGGCCGTGGGGTTGCCGCCTGCCTTCGCCCTCGCCTGCTGACGTCGGCGGTCCTCCTCCTCATCATCATCATCATCATCATCATCATCATCATCATCATCATCATCATCATCATCATCATCATCATCATCATATCATCAGCATCATCATCATCATCATCATCATCATCATCATCATCATCAGCATCATCATCATCGTCATCTCAAATAATCATCATCATCAGCATCACCATCACCATCACCATCACCATCACCATCACCATCATCATCATCATCATCATCAGCAGCATCATCAGCATCATCATCATCAGCATCAGCATCATCATCATCATCATCAGCATCATCCTCAGAAGCATCAGCATCAGCATCAGCATCATCAGCATCATCATCAGCATCATCCTCAGAAGCATCGGCATCAGCATCAGCATCATCAGCATCAGCATCCGCATCATCAGAATCATCAGCATCACCGCCACCATCATCATCATCATCATCATCATCATCATCAGCATCATCAGCGTAATCAGCGTCATCAGCATCATCATCATCATCATCATGATCAACATCATCATCAGCATCATCCTCAGAAGCATCAGCATCAGCATCAGCATCATCAGCATCATCATCCGCATCATCAGAATCATCAGCATCACCGCCACCATCATCATCAGCATCACCAGCATCATCATCATCATCATCATCATCATCAGCAGCAGCATCATCATCATCATAGTCGTCGTCTTCTTTTCCTCGACGTTCGTCGTCGCATGCCTTATAGTCCTATAGTCCTCCTCCTCCTCCTCCTCATCATCATCATCAGCATCATCATCATCAACATCATCATCATCCTCAGAAGCATCAGCATCAGCATCAGCATCATCAGCATCATCATCCGCATTATCAGAATCATCAGCATCACCGCCACCATCATCATCAGCATCATCAGCATCATCATCAGCAACATCATCATAGTCGTCGTCATCGTCGTCATCATCGTCATTATCATCGTCATTATCAGCATTAATATCATCATCTTCATCATCATCATCAGCAGCATCATCACCATCACCACCAGCATGCTCCTCCTCCTCCTTCTCCTCTTCTTCCTCCTCCTCTTCCTCCTCCTCCTCCTCAATTCTCCATCATCCGTCCTCATCCCCAATCCTCCATCCTCCATCCTCCAACCTCCATCCTCCATCCTCCATCCTCCATCCTCCACCCTCGATCCTCCATCCTCCATCCTCCATCCTCCTCCTTCTCCTCCTTCTCCTCCTCCTCCTCCTGCTCCTCCTCCTTCCCCTCTTTCTCCTCCTCCTCCTCCTCCTCCTCCTCCTCATCCATTCCTTTTCCTTGTGAATAACTTCTCCCTGTCGCACCCCGAGGCTAGTTTTTAGATCGGGCCGGGCGTTTCGCTGAGACTTCCTCACCATCTATGACTCTGAAGCTTGAAAAAGGCAACCATATCATAGATGGAAGGCGGGTCGTTGGCAAAATGTGGCTCTCGCCTTAGCGCCGCGCACACTTTTTTGTGTTTAATCTGCATGAGTTCTACGGGTTTAGAGCGATTGTTCCCAAAATGTGGATCTCGCCTTAGCAACCGCGCACATTCGTTTTTAAACATCGCTAGAGCTTCTCGGATTGAGGGCGGGTCGTTTTCAAAATGCGGCTCTCTCCGTAGCGCCAAGCACATTCAATGTAAACATTTGCAAGAGCTTGTCGGAGTGAGGGCGGGTGGTTTTCACAAAAAAGCTCTCGCCTTAGCGCCGCGCACATTCGTTTTGAACATTTGCAAAGAGTTCCACGGGTCGAGGGCGGGTGGTTTTCGAAATGTGGCTCTCGCTTTGGAGCCGCGCACATTCGTTTTGAACATTTGCAAGAGTTTCACGTGTTGAGGGCGGGTCGTTTTCAAAATGCGGCTCTCTCCTTAGCGCCAAGCACATTCAATTTAAAAATGTGCAAGAGCTTGTCGGAGTGAGGGCGGGTGGTTTTCAAAATGTGGCTCTCGCCTTAGCGCCGCGCACATTCGTTTTATATTTTATACATTTGCAAAGAGTTCCACGGATTGAGGGCGGGTGGTTTTCAAAATGTGGCTCTCGCCTTAGCGCCGCGCACATTCGTTTTGAGTTTCCTGGATTCCCACGATCAACATATCAGAAATGGCGTTTTGGAAGGATTCACGATTACGCGGGTGCAACAATCATGTTGATTCGCGGTGTTGAAATCCGAAAAATGGCGTTCTGGCGCGATTCCAGATCGTCAGGACGCAGCAAACAGGTTGATCCGTGGCGTGGAAATCCGGAACAATGTTTTGGCATGCTTCAAGGCTTCAATCGGTTGTCTTCCAACGAGGCAGCTTCCTCAATGGAAATGAACCGGTATAGGGGCTTATGAACAGGCAGCTTGGAGAGAGGGTTAATTCCAACATCATTGATGACTCTTGGCTTCACACTGGTCCTCCTCCTCCTCCTGCTCCCCCTCATCCTCCTCCGAGGGCCCTAGAACGGGGCCCCACTCTAGGGCCTTTTTCTTCACCCTCCAATCTGGGTCACCCCCATCACCACCCGCCCCATTCTCACGAGGCTCGGAAGGCCCCCGAGGACAGGGGCGGTTTCTCAGAGGGCCGGAGGGCTTGTGAGAGGCCCCGCCGCCTCCTGAGGAGGCCCGCCCCCTCTCGCCTCCCACTCAGGGCTCGCTGCCGATAGCGGGGGTCAGCCTTCTGCGGATCAGAGTCTGCGAAAGGCAAACTAAGGAACATCTGTTCTGAGAAGCATGCTGGCCTGGGCGAAGCATTTCCACAGGAACTGCATGGGCAAATCCACAGAAAATGTATGCTTGATACAAGCATGGACCCGAACGAGGAACATCCAAGGAACTTGACCGACGGCAGGTTCGTGTCGTGCCGATTTCGGTATTTGCTTCTGACACAGCGGGGATCGTTCAACCCTGAACGAGCGGCCGCTTCCGAAACATCAGATCGTTCAACAGCGATCGATTCTGGGTCGCCGGCGACGTTCAACGTTGAACGCTGGCGGTGGGGTCGCCGCCGGTCAACACGACGCGAGCCTAGTGAGCGTTTTGTAATTCGGCGTTTCGACATTGGGCGGGAGCGGGGGGGGGAGAGGGGGGTCTGGCTCCAGGCCTCTGCTTAGTGCGACTGTTTGCAAGAGTGCTGCATCTGGGGGAGACTCCACCCGCTCGAAACAGGCGCCAAAAAACAGCCAAGATCTACTCCAGGGGGGGAAGTGCGAGGCGGGGATTTGTCCATATCCACCGCCTGGGAACCGACGTCCTGGTGCCCTGGCGGGCGGTGGATATGGATATATTTTGGCCCCCGGGGGCCCGAATATGTCTATATCCACCGCCTGCCGAGGTCCCGAAAATGGATCCTCCAGGCGGCGGTCATGTATGAATTCCTGCCTCGGAGGAAGGGGGAGAGGGGGGGGGAGGACGGGTTGTGGGGCCCGCGCCGATCGGCAAAAGAAGGAATAAAACAAACACGATCACCTGCCGCACCTGTTCCCGACCCCCAGAAGGCTGACCCCCACGAGCAGGCGAAGGACCTCCTGCGCCGCGGGGGGTCGAGCCCCAAGATCCTCCCGTTCGCGGTGCCGGCAATGGGCGACGACAGAGGGGGGGGGGACTGGCTCCAGAGGGGGCACACCAACGAATAGACGTCGTTCCACGGGAAGAGGGTCCAATCCGACAAAAATCCGCGGAAGACCCCTGGACAACCCAGACAGCCCGTGTAGGGCCGATACCACGGACAACCCAGCGGGGATCCCGACAACCCCACCGGACAACCCCCTTTGGACGAACCTCCCCAGGATATTCGACCCTCAGACATGAATCGCAGCGATCCCCATAGTTGCCTTCGGATGTTCGCCTTCCCCTCATGAGGTGCTCCCTCCTGGTCAGGGAGGGGCGTTTCGGGTTCAAGGTTTGAGTATCGTTTAACTTATCCCCATCCCCAGCGGCGTGGCCTGGGCCCCACTGGCAGATGTACCCCCCTAGATGGGGATACAGGTCGCTCCCTTCGGGCTTCGAGGGGTGCATCCCCAACTGGGGGGTACTTTGGTGGGGGTCTCGAAAGGGATGGGGATGGGGACGGGGGTCGGATCAACGATACGGATTTTCGGACTTGCGCCTCTGCTCGCGGCGGCTCCTCCGGCAGCTGGAGACCCCGGGTGCGCTCCGGCAGCCGCGCCCCGCCGAGAGCCTTCCGCGGGCGCTGCCCGGACCGTCCCCAGCGGCCGCTGGCTGCCCGAGAGCTGTGGCCAGACAGGTGGTTACGTCGGCCTGGAAGCGGCGATGCCTCGCCGACAGCTCGGCGACGGGCCCCCGACAGCGAGGGCCGCACGGTCCGGGGTCCCGGGCGGGGTGGACTTCTCTCGGGCCCCCCGTCGGCGATCCATGGGCGATTGGGGGGTCCATGCGTGGGCCCAATGCCCCCCCCCCCCCCCCCGGAGCCTCTCCCCCCCCCGGATGTTGCCCCTGAGGTGCCACGGGCCAGGGTCGGGGTAGAAAGGGGGGCAGCAAACCCTGAGATCCGACGTTGCCCCAAGAACAGCCTCGCGGAAAATCACGACCAGAGCCCTGGACCCCACCTTCCTGCAGCATCTCTCTACCCCGATCGATCTGTGAGGGCCCCCAGGGCCAAAATATAGGCCGGAACGCCCGGTGTGCAAAAATTGCAGCGCCCGGGTCTCAGGGCGAGCGGAAACAAGGGCAGCTCAAAGACGGTTCGGGACCCCTCCCGGGGTTCGAGTAGGGGATCGACTACAGAACTGATTTGCCCCAGAATTGATTTTCCTTGTCGAGTCCATGGAAAATTTGCGGACCTTTCGCAAATCTCCGAATATTCTGCGTAAGTTTGTTTGAGACTCGACGTGGAAGTCAATTGTGGGGTAATCGATTCCGTAGACGATTCAAAGGGTCCAACCGCACCATCGGGGATCTTCTGACCCGGGTCAATCCAGACCCGGGTCAGCAGGAAAGCAAAAACTGCAATGCAGGAAAAAAAACCTGCAACGCAGGTCTTCGCAAACCTGGGTCAGCCAATACGCGCGGCCGCCTCGCGGCCACGAGCGGCTCGCTAACCCGGGTCAGCCAGGGGGGGTCTTCGCAGGATCCTGCAGGATCCGGTGCCCTGGCTGACCCCCGTCTGCACTGACCCCCGTCTCGAGGCTCCCGACACCAGTTCTCCGAGCTGCGCCCGGCCGTGGCCACGAGGGGCCCCCCCGGAAGCCAGCCGCCGTTGCCCTCGCAGGCCGCCCTCCTCGGAGCTACTGAGGGCTCCTGGGTGGGGTCCAGGGCGCAGACGGGGCCCCCGAGTTACCAAGGGCCCCCGAGTTACCAAGGGCCCAGGACCTGGATGGGGTCCAGGTCCTCTGAGTTACTAAGGGCCCCTGAGTTACCAAGGGCTCCTGGACGGGGCCGGAGAATCGCACCGCATCGCCGATGTATCGGCGATGCCTCGGCGCCGTCGGCGTGGAGAAGCATCGCCGATGCATCGGCGACGCATCGGCTGTGCGGCGCACGATCCTCCCACACCACCTGCTCGGGCCCCATGCAGAAGGCCTGCAGTCGGGGCGCTGACCTAAGGAACCCTACGTGAGGAACGAGGCCCCTGTTCTCCACCAGCTAAACACCGATTTCCCACCGAGAGCCTAAGGAACACCTAAGGTGAAGTCGGGCACGTCCCCCTACAGGTCTCTTCTTGGACGGCAAATGATAGACACTAAATAATATCAAAACATCTGCAAACACAGTCAAGAAAAGCATCCCCATGCTGTTCTCAAAATATGTTTGAAACTTCCTCCTGCAGAGGGACGTGTCCGACTTCAAACGAGAAGGTTGCAGACCCCCCTCGCGTCCTGCAAAACAACGCCGCGGGCGGCCCTTGGCTCTTTCCCGAGCTCTGGTGGCCCTCGCGCTGGTCCCCGCAGGGCCTCCGGGGAACCACGCTGCCCACCGACAACGACGTCGGACACGAGAACGGCGCAGAATGCACCGTGCTATGTCTGGACTTCCTGGGTTTTCTTTGGGGGGGGGCTGTTTTCCCCTAGAGCCCCCTCCCTCAAAGTCTGGTTCTGAGGAGGGTCACGTTCTCTGTTGACCCAGAACCCCCCTCGGAGCAGGATTTGGAAGGCTTAGGCGGGCTTTCCCCCCGGAAACTTCCCAAACCCTCCCTCAAGATTTTTGTCGGTTTGGGAGCTTACGGGATTTCCTCTCCGGAACCCTCCCGGAGCCCCCCACAAGGAGGTTCTTTGGGGGCCATGCTCAATCGCGGTATGGCTCATAGCTTTTCGGCTCCGAGTGCCGACAGTTGACGCCCGTACCAGAAATTGCTGGGTTGATAATTGACGCCGCCTCAGGAGGCGCCAACGCATGACAGTAGGTTTGCGCGGCGTAGGCGCGCGCACAGGTTTTTGACACCGCTTCGACCGTTCAACCTTGAACCGATCGCGGCCCTGATCGTTCAAGATTGAATTCCGTTGGGCCCCATTGCGTTACCGTGTCCATCGGCGCTTCCGTGTCGCAGAATTCAGCCTCAAACGCCTTCGCTAGCGTCGCCGGCGCGCCAACGCCGCGTGAACCTGTCGTACGGTGCACACACGTTGTCCGCAGATCGCAGGCCTGGGGTCAGCAAGCCAGCTGCATGCAGCTGGCTTTCGTGGCACCTCCCCGCGAGGCAGCGACCACGCATCGAGGAGAAAGTTCACATAGCCTCATCTCTATCAGGGAGGCGTCGTGACCGAAACTGTGCCCGGATCTCTGCCCACGTGTGACCGAAATTTGCGCCCGAAATGTCTGGCCGCGCCCGAGTGTGACCAAACTGTTTGGCTCGAAACCAAGACGATTTCCAGTTCGGTGACGAATACATGATATTTTCTGTCACACCTTCGGGCACGTTTTCGGTCACCGATTTGTTTCTGTCACCTACCATTTCGGCTGATAGGGGCCTGGTGCCATGAACAGGCCTGACACGAAATAAGACGAAGCACGGACAGGGACAAAATAGGACAGGGATACATCGGTGATCTCTGAGATCCGGCGGTTCTGGAAAATGTATCGGGCGCCGCGGCCGTCTCAGAGCGTTCCGGAACGCTCTCAGCGTGGAACGATTGCATCTGTGTCCTTGCCCCGCCCGAGCGAATCCCCCCTTTTGTCCACCCCGACAAGGGCCTGAAGAGACTCGACGAGCCTGTAATCGCTCTCGAACACATAGTGGGGCTCTGAAATGGCCCCTTCGCTGCGAGGCCGCGAAAAACGCGGCCAGCCAGAAACTCGTACTAACGTGAAAAAGAGCCCGCGGTTGCAGCTGCAGCTTCGCTGCAGCTTGCGGCCAAGGCGCGTCCAACACTCGGGAGGGGCACTCGAGGCAGCGACGGCTCTCACGCCTGGCCCATGTCCGCACACAGGAGGCCACATGCGAACCCTACCCCGACTCCCCACGACTCGTAGGGTTCGACTGGGGGATCGACAACAGAATTGATTTACCCCAAAATCGATGTTCAGTTCGACTCTTCAACAAAAACACGTAAACCATTCGTAGATCTGCGAAAATTGTTTTCGAATTGCCCATGGATTCGACAAGAAAAAACAATTCTGGGGCAAATCAATTCTGTAGTCGACTCCCTACTCTCAGGGTAGGAAGGTGGAGGTGGGGGAGGGTTTGCACGTAGCCTCCTAGCACAGAATCGGCCCTTCAGGTCCAACTGTTCGACGCGGGCCTAGCCGTGGTGTCAGGAGGCCCCCACGAGACCAAAAAAACAAAGTGTCCTGGCGAAGGACCCTACCATGCGCAGTTGTGAGTACCGCGTTGAAGGTAACGCCTTCGGTGGAGCTCCCTATGGGGCCACGAACAGTATGAGGGGTGTGCCACAATGGGCGTCGGGCGCATGTGGCCTGTGCCACTAAGGCCTTCGGTGGAGCGCTCTATGGGGCCACGAACCGTGTGAGGCGTGTGCCAAAATGGGCGTCGGGAGCATGCGGCCTGTGCCACTGGGGCCTTCGGTGGAGCTCTCTATGTGAACACGAACCGTGTGATGGGTGTGCCAAAATGGAGGCGTCGGGCGCATGGGCCTGTGCCACTGTGGCCTTCGGTGAAGCTCCCCCTGGGGCCACGAACCGTGTGAGGGGTGTGCCAAAATGGGCGTCGGGAGCGTGCGGCCTGTGCCACTGGGGCCTTCGGTGAAGCGCTCTACAGGGCCACGAATCGTGTGAGGCGTGTGCCAAAACGGGGGCGTCGGGCGCATGCGGCCTGTGCCACTGGGGCCCTCGGTGGAGCGCTCTATGGGGCCACGAACCGTGTGAGGCGTGTGCCAAAATGGGGGAGTCGGGCGCATGCGGCCTGTGCCACTGGGGCCTTCGGTAGAGTTACCTATGGGGCCACGAACCGTGTGAGGCGTGTGCCAAAATGGGCGTCGGGCGCATGCGGCCTGTGCCCCTGGGGCCTTCGGTGGAACTCTCCATGGGGCCACGAACCGTGTGAGGGGTGTGCCAAAATGGGCGTCGGGCGCATGCGGCCTGTGCCCCTAGGGCCTTCGGTGGAGCGCTCTACAGGGCCACGAACCCTGTGAGGCGTGTGCCGAATTTGTCGACGTGCGGCGAGCAGAGGCAAGGGATGGGAGGAGGGAAGAGGAGGTGAGCGTGTTCTTCTTCGGCGTTTCGACATTGAGCGAAGAGGGGGGGAGGGGGGGGTCTGGCTCCGGACCTCTGCTTAGTGCGACTGTTTGCATCGGTGCGTCCTACGAGGGCAGACTCCACCTTCTTGAAACAGGCGCCAAAAACAGACAAGATCTACTCCATGGAGGGGGCAGGGGGGGTGTGCGAGGGCCTGCGCCGATCGGCAAAACGATGAAGAAGAAAACGATTACGAGAGGAGGAGAGGAGACGCGGGGCACCGTCTCTGCAAAGCGAGGACCCCACATCCCAGGATGGCTGGGCATGACGAGAAACGCCAGGGAGGGCCGCCACTGCCTCGGTTGGCCCTCCTCCCAAAACACACGTTGGCCCCGCCAGGACATCCACGGGGGCCCTGCGTTTGGCAGGTCCCGAAAAACCTGGCGGGCGGCATCTCTGAGGCGGCGCTGCCAAGATGCGAGGCGCCAGCTGCTGTCACATTGGTGTGAAAAGGAGCACGGCAGGTCTACGCCGCGGCGACGTCGGCGCTGGTTCCTGACACGATGAATCGCTCACTCTTGAAAGACTGCCACTGCCCGATGTCGGGGATCGTGAGGTACTGGCCGTGTTCAGATTGGAGGCGGGCAGGGGGTCTGAACTGGTTGGGGCACCAGAAAATCGGTCAGGAGTTTAGGATGAGGCCCAATCCGCGCAAAATCGGTCCCCGAGCCCCTCCTGGGGTCCATCTGGTGCAATTGTTCCGACTGGATACGCTTTTCACGGCCCCGGAGCCCGAAACCGGCTCCCAGATGCCCTTTTTGCTGGCCTGAACCAGTGCTGGGCCACCTCAAACCCCCAGACGGCTCCAATACAGGTGGGCGTTCTTGGGAAAAACAAAAGGTACCGATGCCCCGGACCTCTCCCAGGGTGCGTTCTGACCAGAATTTCGAGGCGAATCTAGCGGTGGCGACGAGGCCTCCCGGGAGGCCCAAAGGGGGGAAAACGGGCGAAGAGTAGGGATGGGTGTACCTTTCCCTCTTCCGCGTTCTCGCCACGCTCGCAGTGCGTGGGGCCGTGCAGCTCTCGAGCCCAGGGGCTTCCCGCCGTGGGTCTCCGCAGAGAGGCTATTCTGAAGCCAGACGGAGCGAGCCCAGACGGGGACCGAGAACGCCGTTGGAACTGACTCCGCAAGTGACTCACGGTCGGCCCGTACTATCGGGATGCGCGAGAAGGGATGTAGGGGCCTTGGACGCTCCTTTCGGAGCTTTTCGAGCGGGGCACGGCCAACGAAAGAGGCCAAGGGTGGACCGAGAAGGCAAGGATGCAGGGGTACCCTTGGGAAGGTTGCCTGCCCATCCTTACGGTACGGGTTGGCTGCAGCCTCCCACCAGGAGGCAAAACACAGAGACGGAGCAAGGCCATACGGAAGCCGAGCACTCCGTGTGGGCTTACTCCGCATGGACCGAACATCCTCCGAGGGTCGGGGGCCTGCGGACCTGGGTCAAGCCAGACCCAGGTCACGACTACCTACCAAACCACCCCAACCCAACCCGAAGACCCCAATTTCGGGTTGGGGGGGTACGGGTTCCATGTGTGTTTCAGTGTTCCCCGACCCCCCCCACACTGGAAATGGAGGGCAAATTGAGGCCGTCGGGTTGGGTTGGGGTGGTTTGGTGGGTGGTGAGGTCAGTCAGGCCTTGCAGGATCCTGCCGGATCCTGCACCCAAACCCGGGTCAGTGTGACCCCCGCCCTGCGGGATCCTGCAAGCTGCGGCGCTCCGACGGACCCCCGCCTGCATGGACCCCCGTCTCTGGAGCCCCGAGGGCCACGTGCTGTCGGCTCTGGGGCCCGCCGTGGTGAAGACCCCGAGCGCCCGCGCCGTAGAGCCGCCTCTCGACCCAGCTGCAGGCGGTCGTCGGCCGGGCCCCCCCGCTGGGGCACAGACGGCGGCGGAGCGTCACTGCCAGGGAGCGCTGTGGCGCTATGGAGGGAAGAAGGCTTCTCAGGAGGAGAACGCTTCTGAGAATTAGGAAGTCCAGGGTTCGCTAGGGATTGGTTCCCCTTCCAAAACAACCGAAACCCTCGGACAACCCTCCGGGAGGGGGTACGGGAGGGGTTCCGGGAGGGTTTTCGGAGGGTTGCGGGAGGGTTCTGGAAGGGTTCTCGTCGCTTGGGGTGGGGGCCGCTCCCTGGCGAGCCCGTGGCTTTCTCATCTTCAAAGGCGCGGGCCCTACATCTGCAAGCACGGCCCGCGCCTTCGGAGAAGCAGGGACCTGCTTCCGAGGGGCCTTCCCTCGGCGGTCGGGGAATATGGAGAAACCGCGTGTGGAACCCGTACCCCCCCGACCCGAAACTCGGGTCTTCGGGTCAGGCGACAGATCTGGCGGGGATACCTCCTCCTCCTCCTCCTCCTCCTCCTCCTCCTTTTCCCCCTCCTCCTCCTCCTCCTCCTCCTCCTCCTTCTGCTGCTTCACCTCCTCCTCCTCCTCCTTCATCTCCTACTCCGTCTCCTCCTCCTCCTCCTCCTCCTCCTCCTCGTCCTCCCTCTCCTCCTCCTCCTCCTCCTCCTCCTCCTCCTCCTCCTCCTCCTCCTCCCCCTCCTCCTTCTCCTCCTCCTCTCCCTCCTCCTCCCTCCTCCTCCTCCCTCCTCCCCCCTCCCCCTCCCCTCCCCCTCCCCTCCCCCTCCCCCTCCCCCTCCTCCTCCTCCTCCTCCTCCTCCTCCCTCCTCCTCCTCTCCTCCTCCTCCTCCTCCTCCTCCTCATCATCCTCTCATCATCATCATCATCATCATCATCATCAATCATCCATCATCATCATCATCATCATCATCCATTCATCATCATCCCCCTCCCCCTCCCCCTCCCCCTCCCCTCCTCCCTCCCCCCTCCCCCTCCCCCTCCTTCCCCTCCTCCTCCTCCCCCCTCTTCCCCTCCTCCTCCTCCTCCTCCCTCCTCCTCCTCCTCCTCCTCCTCCTCCTCCCCCTCCCCCTTCCCCTCCCCTCCCCCTCCCCCTCCTCCCCCCCCTCCTCCTCCTCCCCCCTCAAGCCACGTCGGCTCGAGTGGCCCCCCGCAGCGCCGCTCGGCCGTCGTCCCGGGGCTTAATGTGGGGTGGTGCGCCGCTCCCTGCCGCTTGAGGTCTAGGTGCTCCTGGCAACGCCGGGTTGAATTCGTATGCCTTCCACTTCGTTTGCATGCTGCAGCTCTTCGCTTTCCAGGTGGTCTTCCTCGTGTTCATGGGGCTGTGCTACTTCGCTGGCGAGCTCCTGGGCGTGCAGTTGCACGGTGTGCTCATCATGCCGGTACTTTGTTCGAGGCGTTTTTGTTATTACCTGCGGGGCTGGGCTCATTTTCACTGGATTGGTTTTGTTCAGTTGATTTTCTGGTGGGAGTTGGCTCAGTGCAATTTTGATGCAGGGTCGAGGGACGAGCCGTGGCGGCTAGCATTCCCCTCGCCCAGGGCCTGGTGTGCCCTTGTGTCGTATCGGCGGCTGGTGGAGTCATGTGTGCGTTGTCGCGATGTGGATGTGGCCTTCGGCCTAGGCTTTCTGCGTGTCATTCGCATCCTGGCTCTTCTTCGTTGTCGTCTGGTGCTGGCGGTGTTCTTCATCATGTATGCTTGCGCGTTGACGCGCGGCATTGTGGCGGTGTGGTGGTCATGGCTGGCGGCTTTGGTACAGTATTTCAGCTGGGTGTTTCACGTTGTGTGTAGTATCAGTTCCTTCTCTTGCTGGTGGTTGCAAGAAGCGTGAGCTCGCCACACATACCTTGGGAGTATTGCTGGAGTGGCAGTTGTTATTACGCACGGCGGGCAGCATTCGCGCGGGTGTACTTCATCATTGTCTTCCTCGCTTTCGGCTTCCACATGTGGGTGGTGCTGTCGTGAAGCGGCCTGTGTGTGAAGCGTGCCCTTGCCCCGCAGCAGGTACACACGCCAGGAGATATAATAGAATAGAACTCCTCCTCCTCCTCCTCCTCCTCCTCGTCCTCCTCCTCCTCCTCCTGCTCCTCCTCCTCCTGCGCCTCCTCCTCCTCCTCCCTCCTCCTCCTCCCCCTCCCCCTCCCCCTCCCCCTCCCCCCTCCCCCTCCCCCTCCCCCTCCCTCCCCCTCCCCCTCCTCCTCCTCCTCCTCCTCCCCTCCTCCTCCTCCTCCTCCTCCTCCTCCTCCTCCTCCTCCTCCTCTCCTCCTCCTCCTCCTCCTCCTCCTCCTGCTTTTTCTCGACCCCCAATCGCCCATTGATCGCCGACATGGGCCCCGTAGCCCCAACCTGCACAGCAAGGTGCGGCTTCCCTATCGGGGGCCCATCGCCGATCTATCGGCGATGTATCGCCGATTCCAGGTCGATGCATCCCCCCCCTATGCCAGTCCCCCCCTATCGTTGCCCCTGACCACCGGGAAGGGGCCAGAGACTTAGTTGACCGGCTCGCACGAGGGAGCCCGCCAGAGTCGGGAGCCCTGAGACGGGGGTCAACGCAAACGGTTGGCCACGCGCAAAAGGGGGCAGGGCGAGGGGGGAAGGCTTCTTAGAAGTTAGAAACACCCCTGCTTCTTAGAAGGCGCGGGCCTTCTCTAGATGTAGGGCGGGCGCCTTCTAAGAACTCGCAATCGCTCGGACGTCCATTCCCTGTGTTTTGTGCGGCTTCGTGCGTGGCTGTTTCGCCAAATGATCAAGTATGCTCCTCGATGGTCCTTCGCCGAAGGAAAAATGCACACGTCCGAGCGATGCCAAGAGAAGCCGCCTCCTTCGAAGAAGACTTTCCCCCTCCCTGCCGCCTCGTGCGCGCCGCCAAGACGGAGGTCCGCCAGAGCCCCGCACCTTGTCGGGCGGGGCGAGGACGAGGATAAGTCCGTTCCAGAGCGTTCGGGAGCGCTCTCGGAGAGTTCCAGAACGCTTTGGGAAGGCCCCGGCGCCCGAGACATTTTCCAGAGCCGCCAGACCTCAGAGATGTTCGACTTATCCTCACTCGATGTTGTCCTCTTCCTGGCTTCGTCTTGTCTTGCAAGATCCTGCACAGCCAGGGGTTAATGACCCGGGTTAGCGTGCAGGATCTTGCAGGATCCTGCAGTATCTTGCAGGATCCTACAAAACCTGACTGAGCCAGGTTTGGATTGACCTGGGTCAGTAGATCCCCGACGGAGTCGGGAGTGCCTTTCCCCAGGTGATTGGTGAGGCGGCCTATCTGCAGGTTCCATTTCGATCCGATCGATCCGCTTCGATGTAGATTTCGGCAGGCTCGATCCGCTTCGATTCCGACATTCTGACGATGCGATGCGGCCCGACGCTTGCATGGCGCTGTTTTGCACCCTGGTGCAGCCGATCCGATTCGATCTCGACTCCGTGCCGATGCAGCCCGATCCGATGCACATGTCGGCTCGGTTCCGTTTGCCGATTCGATGCTCCATAGCGCCACGGCGCTCCTTGGGCCAGGGGGTTCGGCGGCGCAGTCCAAATCCTACCCTCTGATGGGCCTGTTTTCCACCACCACCACCACCACCACCAGAAGTTGGAGGGGGGGAGGGGGTCCTCCCCCTCTTCTTCTTCCTCCTCCTCATCCTCCAACTCCTTCCCCCTCCGACTTACGGTGGTGGCGGTGGAAAACAGGCCCATCACCCTCGCGGATCAACGATTCAGGCAGCTCCATGGGCGGTGGGCGCAGGGTCCGGCATCCGGCGAACCCGTGGCAAAATCCGCACCCTGCCACCGCCTCCCGTCGATGCAGGAGAACCCATGGGTCGGCGGTGGACAAACCTCCCTCCCTTTAGTAAACCACCCTTTAGTGAAAACGGCCTAGGACCGAAACCGACGGACCTGGACCCGCAAAAATGACGGCCGCGACGCCCTCTCGCGAACCGAAAACGGCCCGTTCGCTAATCGACGATTCAGGGTAGGAGGTCTATCAACCTCCGAATGGGCGCTGGGGGGTAGGGTTCCGACGTCGCCACGGCGGTGGGTGCAAGCTGGCACTGCCGCTCCACCGCCAGAGGTCCCACCGGCCCTCCGGAGACGCCCTCTCCCGAGCCCGCCCCGCAGACGCAGGCGACCCCTCGCAGAAGGCCAGGGGCCTCCCGAGAGGCCCCGCCGCCCTCGGAGGCGCTCCCCTCCGGGGATGCCGCTCCTGGGAGGTCAGCGCCTGCTCTTCCCCTGCCCCGCTGCGTCCGGCTCAATCCAGCTTGACCCCGCTGAGTCTGGCTCAATCGGATAATCCCGCTGAGTCCCGCTCATTCCCGATGAATCCGAGGCCCGCTCCGGCGTATAACAGACCACCCATGGGGCTCGCTCCTCCTGAGTCCTTCCGGCGAGGACCTCCCAGCATAGTTGCCCCTTCATTCTCCTCCTCACCTCCCCCAATCGCTCGCACCGCGCGCCGCCGTTCGATGCCCCACATCGCCCCGGCGCTCCGTGGGAAAGGGGGGGGTGCGACCCCACCACAGGGAATGGAAGGCAAATAAGGGCCTTCGGTCGTGAGTATCGTTTAACCGATCCCCATCCCCAGCGGCGTGGCCTGGGCACCACTGGCCGATTTACCCCCCTAGATGGGGATATAGCTCGTTCCCTTCGGGTTCCAAGGGGTGTATCCCCAACTGGGGTGGTAATTTGGTGGGGGTCTCGAAGGGGATAGGGGATGGGGATGGGGGTCGGATAAACGATACTGAGGTCGAATTGGGGTGGTTTGGTGGGTGGTGATCGTACTGCGTCCGTCAGATGCGGCGGTGCGGTGGCGCAAGCGCGCTGGACGCCCACCGCAATTGCGCCAGTGCGAGGCACACTGCACGCATTCGCGCGCGTCTGCACTGCACTGAAAAAACGGCAGGGACTTCGAGGTTGTGCGCAGATTCTCCAAATCCACGAGCACACCGCCAGTGCGAGGTCCGAGGAATGCTTCGGAGCCCAACGGCATCACTAACGCTTGCATGGAAATGCAACCTGCACCATGGACGAACCTTATTTGCAATGTCCTGAACAAATCAAAACGCTCTCTGGCAAACGTGACACCGTCTGTGGTCAGGCCTTCTGATGCCCAAATACCAGCCACAGTGCCTCGAGGCATGAGTTGGAGTGACCTCACGTCCTTGGAGGGTGGAGGGCTCAGGGTGAAGTACATATGGGCTTTTGCACCTCGAAATTCAATCCGTCGAGTGATTCGTTCTCCTTTTGCAGATTCAAACCTGGAAAAATCAATCGAAACGGCATTTCGAATTTCACCCTTTGCCCTCGGACTCCACCCCACAAAAAAAACTCGGGTATTGAATGCCCAAAGACCGGAGCCCCGGGCGCTCTCGGGCGCTCCTGGAATTTCCCCCGCGCATCCGCGTGACTCTCCAAGAGGCCCACGGAACGGTCCACGAGAGGGTCCCGAGACGGGCCAAGAGCTCTCCAAGACGCCAAATACGCCCCACAAAAGGGCTCCAAGAGACACCCCCAGCGGGCCGATGAGAAGCGCAAACGACTCGCCTTCTCGGGCTCCAAGACGGCCCAAGAGTGCCCAAGATCGCCCCGAGAGGGCCCACAGGACAGCTCAAGGGGGCCTCAAGACGGCTAGAGAGACCCCCAAAAAAGAGCCCAAGGAGCCCCAAGAGAGCTCCAGGAGGGGGACCTCGAACTGGCAATTCGGGCCCTGGGCCCCAAGAGGACACCCGAGTCCGCTAGCAGCAGGCCCCAAAGAGAAGCCCCCGAGAAGCCGCGGGAGGCCCCCGAAGAGGCCAAAATCGGGCCCCACAAGAGGCTCCCGGGAGGACCCAAGACGCACCCAAACCGCCTCCAAGAAACTTCTCAAAGGCCTCCCAGAATACAGTAATCGGCCTGACCTGAGGAACGACAAATAAGGAACGAAGACCCTTTTTTCGAAGGAGTAACGCATAAGGAACGATAGATAATTCATAACGCATAAGGAACGATGAAAAGCGCATGCAAACCTAAGGACCGACCGAGCCCCTTTTGAAAAGTAAGTGCTCCTAATTCAAGCCGCTCACTGTATTCCCACAAGCATCCAAAAGGCCTGTGGCACAGAACCTGGAACGGGGACGGAAAGCGCAACTTGAGCAGTGATGGCGCGAGATCGCTGGCGTGTCCGTTCCTCCTCGTGCGTCCCCTCTTCCCCGCGCCCTTGTCACATCCTTGGCGAGTCCTGGGGCCCTCTCGGGCTGTCTCCGGGCCCTCTTGAGCCGTCCGTAGGCCCTTCAAGAGATATGTCAAGACGGTGTTGGAACCACCATTTTCAACTGCGATGTTTGAGATTGATCATTTGTCTAAGGATGTCACTAGTGGTATCGCCATGCTCGCTAAGCGCCATTTCCGACCGTCCGCTGTCGGAATGGCGTGTTTTCCCCGTTTGCACCGACAGCTTTCCAGAATTACGTGGCTTCCCCTTTTGGACTGCCCGCTGTCCGAATGTCGCGTTGTCCAAAGTCAGACCGTCCACACTGTGCCCGGAGCTGTCACCAGGGGATTGTGCAGAAGCCTTGTGCTTTCACCGCTTGGACCGTCCGCTCTTCAGAAACAGACGTTTCCCCTGTTCTGACCGTCCGATATCCGAATGTCGTGTTCCCGCTGTTCAGAATCATGCGTTTTCTCTGTTTAGACCTGGGAGACGTTCAAGCCGTCTTCGGGCCCTTTTGAACCATCTTGGGGCCTTCTTGGAGGCCTCTTGTGCCGTCTTGGGACGACCTATGCGGCATCTTGAGCTCTAGTGGCCTGAAAGAAGCGTTTAAACATGAGAGAACGCAAAAAAACTCAAGGAAATCACTGAATTGTGCACCGTTGAAGCCATCTCGGGGATCCTCGTGGAGCCCCCGTGAGCCGTCTTGACGCATTATTGTGCCGTCTTGTAGCACTGTGGACCCTCGACCCTGTGGACCTGTGGACCCTCTTGAGCAGTATTGGAAGGCATCTTGGACAAACTTGGGCCTCCTGAGAAACCGCGCAGTGGGCCGCAGAAGGACTGCTGGGACCCCTGCACAAGAAGTGTCGCAGCACTTCCGCGCTCGCGGCGCACACGAGCGGCAGACGGCGACCTTCCACCGCGCTCGCGGCGGTTGGCGCGTCTGTGTGATCGTGTGTCAGGCCCATGCCCTGAGCCCTTCTCGCGAATGGGAGATGCTGGCCCGCATGCAGTATCGAGGCTACGACGCGTTCACATATTGGACCGAGCCCCTGCGCTGTGGCCGTCCGAAAAGAAAGGAAATGGTCCCAAGAGAAGAGGTGGGAGCATCTGGGTTCCATCCCTCCCCCCCCTCTGGCGCTCGCCTGACCCCATCAGCCCCATCCCCGCCAACTCAGACAGCCCCAAGATGGCCCACCAGAAACCAAAAAAAACACCCAAAGACCACACAAAGACGCTCAGGACGCTCAGGATGGCCCCCAGACAACCCCAAGTCGTGAAGGAGGGCGTCGGCCATCAACATCATCATCATCAGCAGCAGCATCAGCATCATCATCATCATCATCACCACCACCACCACCACCACCATCATCATCATCATCATCATCATCATCATCATCATCATCATCATCATCATCATCATCATCATCTTCACCATCATCATCATCATCAGCATCATCAGCATCAGCATCATCAGCATCAGCATCATCAGCATCAGCATCATCCGCATCAGCAGCATCAGCAGCAGCATCATCAGCAGCATCAGCATCAGCACCATCATCATCAGCAGCATCATCGTCATCAGCATCAGAATCACCATCATAATCATCATCACCATCATCAGCAGCAGCAGAGTCACCCTTATCGTCAACATCATTATCACCAGCAACAGCATCATCATCATCAGCATCAGGATCATCATCATCAGCATCAGGATCATCATCAACAACAGCACCATCATCATCGACATCGTCGTCGTCATTGTCATCGCCATCGTCATCGTCATCATCATCGTCAACATCATCATCAGCAACATCATCATCAACATCGACAGCATCATCGACATAACAATCATCACAATCAGCGCCAGCATCATCAGCAGCAGCATCACCATCATCAGCATCACCATCAGCTTCATCATCACTAGCAGCATCCTCATCGTCACCATCACCATCATCAACATCACAAGTATCATTCTCGTCACCGTCATCTTCATCGTGATCGCCTTCGTCATCGCCATGGTCTTCGTCATCATCGTCACAATCGTCATTAGCGCCATCATCGTCACCGACGTCATCGTCATCGATATCATCGTCATCGTCATCATCGTCATCGTCATCGTCGTCATCATCACCATCATCACCACCACCGCCACCACGGCCACAATCATCAGCAGCAGCATCATCACCATACAATCAGCATCATCACCAGCATCACCATCATCCGCAACATCACGATCGTGATCATGGTCATGGTCATGATCATGGTCATGAACATGATCAGCATTATCGCCGTCGTCGTCGTCGTCGTCGTCGTCGTCGTCGCAGACGTTCTCTGGAGACCCGCGGGGCCCTCGCCATTCCGGCATGGCGCTCGACCTTGTGGCAACGGAGCAAGCCGCGCAAGGGCCCCCCGGGGCAGAAATGTGCGCTCTTCGGCACCTGCGGCGCTTGCTGACAGCACCGTGCTCCCTCTCTGAAAAGGCCCTGGGACACACAAATAAATAGACCAAAATAAGATAGGATTCCCCATATGTTCCTGTATGTTCTGGGTGTCCGTCTTCCCACCACTTTCCAAATTTTCCCATATTTCCTATGGAATCGACGATTCATTGTGTCTGTGTGTTTTTTCCCTCCTGACTCTCACCCTCCGCAGAGCGGATCAATATGGCCCGCCCCTGAAGCCCTGAGCTGAAACAAGCAAAAACAAGATCTGGCTTTTGAGGCCCGAAGTGAGTATGGGACAAATGGGTACCATGCCCAACAGCAAATGTTGTCCCAAACCGGCAGGGGCTGCTGCTGTTGGACAGGCGCCTCGCTGCCTCAGATGGACAGCGTCCGCAGCGACGCCAACGGCGAACCTTGTTCAAACCGGGCAGGATCTGCTGTCGGTCTTCGGACTCACTCTTTCCGCACACAGTTCGATGGTCTTAGCGTGCCTCGGGGGCCAGGTCTAGAGGCTCGGGGCGCAGGGCGCTCGGGAGGCGTGCCGCTTCTTTTTCAATATGCAGCGTCTGCTTGGGATCAACTGGCCGCCATGGGCGACGCGCCGACACCTCAAAAGTTGCACCGACGACCAGAACATGAAGATGTCAGGTTCCTGCGCGCAGCTCTATAGGAAGGCAGGCGACCTGGCCCAGGAACATTCGATCGATGATGCCGATCTGGGGGGGGGGGACATCCTCGCCTTCCGCCAGCTTCGGCTGGCCGTGGAATATTACAGAAGCCAACCCGTCGACCCGCTGAGGGTTACCCACAGAAGTGGTAACTTGAGCATTCAGTCAGGGCATAGACAGCGCGGACCAGCCGCTGTAAGAGGCCGCACTGCCGCGCCGCGGGGATGCAAGAACACGTCTGCGCTCTGGAACGGAGCCGAACTGGCACTGGGCTTGTGCACCAAAATCAGGTCAAGCAGAGCTGAATGATCTCCAGGGAAGGAAGAGAATGAGGAGGAGCAGGACGACGAGGAGAAGGAGGGAGGAGAGGAGACGAGGAAGGAGGAAGGAAAAAGGCGGGGCAGGGAGGAGGGCGACGAGGGAGGATGGAAGAGGGAAGAAGCCAGATGCGCACGGGAAAGTCACGACCGCGGACACGAAGCACGGCAGCACCACTACGCTGAAGCACAGGAGAAGACCAGGGAGATCGTACGCATGGCACGGACTGCGCGGACCCCCGAGGCCATTCAGGAGGGCCCATGAAGAAAGGCCGAGACAGATCGGAACCCGAAGTTTAGCGCGAGGTGCAGCACGATGGCCACCGAAAGCAGGAGCAAGCCATCGCCGGCCTGAGCGGCCAGCGGCCGAAGCACCACAACGTTTCTGCATCCCCTTGCACATCTACTGGCGGCGCGCACAGGGGGACAGGGGGAGGGGGCAAGGCTGCTTAGACGCAGGGGTGCTTCCAAGAAGCCGCCCCCTCTCCCCCCTGCCCCCCTCTGCGCGCGGCCGAATCTAGCAATAAGGTCCACGCAAATGACAGACCCTACAGCGCAAACATCGGTCGACAATCCAATGCCGCAGCCGCGATACGGTTACCCGTCGGGGTGGGCGGAGACATTGTACATATTGTACAGAACTGCCGTGCGACTGTGCGAAGCGGGGATTCATCCATATCCACCGCCTGGGAACCCACGTCCTGGTGACCCAGCCGGCGGTGGATATGAAAATATTTTGGCCCCTGGGGGCCCGAAAATATCCATATCCACCGCTTGTGGAGGCCTGCGAGAATCGATCCTCCAGGAGGTGGTTATGTATAAATCCTCGTCTCGAAGACTCCAAATTACGTGCTGACCGCCGCAAGCATCTACGGCTTGCACGGCGACGGTCGGGTCGGTTGAGAAGGAGGGCTACAGCCAACACGTATCACAAGGATGCGCGGTAAGGATGCAAGGGCCTAGGACGGCCATGTCGACACTCTGCGCGCGGGGCGCGGCGAGCGAAAGCGGCCAAGGATCGGCCGCATTGGAAGGACGCAAGAGCAACCTTGGAAAATCGCTCATCATTTCTACCCAGACCCCCGACGTCGTGATTTTTTCCCCATGTCGACCCCCATAGGGCTGGAGCTGGACCCCATCCCCGGGACCAGTGCTTCATCCTGAGACGACGTGTGTTGATGCTCCCGAGGCCCAGCAAGGACCCCCTGAAGCCGAAAATGCCCAAAAACCTGCCGTCGTGATTTTTTTCACAACGTCAACCTCCAGAGCTCTGGACCCCTTCCCCGGGACCGGTGTTTCATCCTCAGTCGTTATTGACGGCCCCGAGGTCTGGGGAAGGGCCCCCAAAGGCCAGAAATAACGAAAATCAGTTCGTCGCGGTTTTTTCACAGCGCGAGGGGGTCTGTGACTGCCTGCCAGACCACCCCCCACCCCAACCCATCCCGAAGACCCAAATTTCGCCTGCATTTCGGGTTGGGGGGGTACGGGCTTCATATATGTTCTTCTCAATATTCCCCGGCCCCCCCCCCCACTGGAAATGGAGGGCAAATCGGGGCCTTCGGGTTGGGTTGGGGTGGTTTGGTAGGAACGGTGAGTCTGGGTATGCGAGCTGACTGCAGGCGGGGAGGGTCCGCGGAACCGCCCACGCAGCCGGCACCCCGGGCGCCCCCCGTTGAGCAGGGACCGACCGTCCCGGCATTCCTACAGGCCCACCGCGACATGTTCTTAGAGCACAAACATGTTCTAGGAGCCGAAACAATGTCCTTAGAACATGAAGCCGATGAATTGAACATAACCTGACGCGTCAAGACAAGACACTCCCAGCCAGAAATGTTCTAAAAAACTTTCGTGCAGGCCTATAGGCACGCCAGGACGCTGCGCCACTGCGGGTTGAACTCCCGGCAACTCCCGGCGCCAGGGGCGCCACAGTGTGTCGAGCCAGAGCGACCATTGCAGCGGGGCCAAGGACAGCTGCATGCAGCCGATTCCGTACTGAAGACGAAGCTAGGACGAGGAAAAACTCGGGTGAGGATGCAGTCAGCCCGTATGGTACCAAGACCTCCTCGCGTTTCGAACAAATCACGTCGAAACAATGTTCGTTATTCTCAGCCTCCAGGGGCCCTTCCCGGGCCTCGGGGCCGTCA
>CAUYUJ010015637.1:145000-204361 GCA_963575745.1 Prorocentrum cordatum
ATGGTCTGGGGGAAACGCCTGCGAACCCTACTACTCTGGGGATTTGAGCGGAGCCCCCTATGAGGCCACAAACCGTTTAACGGGTGTACCGTAATTTGCCGGGGGGATTCATGCGAACCCTGCCATGGGATTTATATGGTGCAATCAATTTCTGCTCGCAGTGAGTTGTCCACTCCACTGCTCGCGCAAACATCCCACCCACCCACCCGCAACTTGGTGACCGTGACGGTGGGTACCAATTGGCACTTGGCAACGGCAGCGACGCCGACGACGACAGCGACAACGACGGCGACGCCGCCGACAACGACGACGACGACACTGACGACGTCTCCTACGACTTCGACGACGCCGACAACGACGACGACGACGATGACAACGACGACGACGATGACGACGACGACGACGACAACGACGACATCGACGACGACGACGACGAAATCAACGACGCCGACGACGACGACGAAGACGACGACGAGGGAGGTGGGGGGACGACGACGGTGACACCGACGACAACGACGACAACGACGACCACGACGACAACGCCGGGGGAGGAGGGAGGACGTCGACGACGCGAACGTCGAATACGGAGGAAGGATGGCGACGCTGACGACGACAACGACGAGGGAGGAGGGAAGACGACGACGACGACGACAACGACGACGACGACGACGACGACGGGCAACGACAGCGACAACGACGACGACAGCGACAACGACGACGACGACGCCGCCAACACCGACTACGACGCCACCGACGACGTCTCCAACGACTTCGACGACGCCGACAACGACGACGACGACGACGACGACGACGACGACGACGACGGCGGCGATGACGACGACGCCGACGCCGACGGCGACGACGACGATGACAATGACGACGACGATGACGACGCCGACGACGACGACAACGACGACACCGACGACGACGACGTCAACGACGCCGACGACGACGACGACGACGACGACGACGACGACGACGACGACGACGACGGCGGCGATGACGACGACTCCGACGTCGACGGCGACGAAGGCGACGACGACGCCGACGCCGACGACGACGATGAAGGCGACGACGACGTCGCCAACGAAGACGACGACGAGGGAGGAGGGAGGACGACGACGGCGACAACGACGACAACGACGACAACGATGAGGGAGGACGGAGGACAGCAACGACGCGAACGACGAAGAAGGAGGAAGGACGGCGACGCCGACGACGACAACGACGAGGGAGGAGGGAAGACGACGACAACGACGACGACAACGACGACGACGACGACGACGACGGCGACGAAATAGGAGGGACGACGACGAGACGCCGACGACGGACGACGACGACGACGAGGGAGGAGGAGGAAGGACGACCACGGCGACGACGACGACGACGGAAACGACCACGACGCCAAAGAGGACGACGACGACGAACACGAAGAAAGACAGAGGACGACGTAGGCGACGACGACGACGACGCGGGAGGAGGGAGGACGGCGACGACGACGACGACGAGCACGACGACGCAAGAGCGCGAGCGCACGCTTTGTTGAAAAACCGTGTTGCGAAACCTTGTGTTTTGAAACGTTTTTCGGACACACGATTTTGAAACCCTTCCGAAAGCGATGGGTTTGGAAAGATTTCGGCATGCGCGCGCGACGACGCGCGCGTCCGCACTTCGTCGCATTTGTTGCAGAGGATTCTCGCGACGGCACACGCGCAAGGGCGTTCGACAGGTTTCAACATGCGCGCGAAGCTGGTTTCGTAGCACTTTGCGAAAATCTTGAAAACCTATGGTTTTCTGAAGATTTCGCAAGAGCTCGCGCGTAAGCATTTTCCGCAAAACAATGTTGCGGAACCCTGTGTTTTGTATGTTTTTGGGGGAATTCGATTGCGAAATCCTTCCGGCCCCGAGAGTTTTTTTTTAGATTTTTGCATGCGCGCGCGACGGCGAGCGCGTGGGCACTTCGTCCCATCTGTTGCAAGGGATTTGCGAAAAAATGCTGCGTTAGAAAAGAAGGTGTCCCCGCGTATCGTTTTTTACAATGGAACCACAGAGGGGGTCGATACCGGCCCCCCGGGGATAATGTAAAATTCATAGTTAGAATGGACATCTGGTCCGAATCATATATGATTTACAAACCCGAAAGGGGGGCGGCGAACGCCGGGGGGTGGTAGACTCTATTTCCTTTTCGGAAAGAAGAATTCACCAATGTTCACTTTGGCACGGACAACTCAATTACCCGCGCAATCAAACAACCCACCCACCCACAACTTGGTTCACAGAACCCATGCGGGAACAATTGCGATGAGTACTTGGTGTTGGCTGGTGTATCTCTGCGGCCGCGCCAGCCCGAGCATGCACACGCGCACAGCGGCCAGCTAGTTTGGCGCGACCGACGCGGTAGCGGTGGCGCTGACCGGTGGGCACATCCCAACGGGCGCTTCACTGCGAGTCGGCGACTTGGGCGGGCTCGGTATCATGGCAACGTCGACAACCAGAGACACGATGATGATAGTAGCGATGCTGGCGACCATGTTGGCAACGACGATGTTACAGCCACGCACGGCGCCGATGCTGATCACGCCGACGACGATGACGACATCCTCGCGTCGGTGATGAACCTTGTTGAAGAAATTCGACATGTTCGCACGGCCGACGCGCGAAGGTGGCCCGCATGGAGTTATTTGACACGGACCGCGCCCACCCCCCAGCACGCGCGCAAGGGCGTTCGAATGATTTCGGCATGCGGCGCCATGGGCCCGTTTGGCAGAACTCCATGACAATATTGAAAAACCGATGGCTGTTTTCAAAGATTCGCCAGTACGCGAGCGCAAGCTTATTTGAAAACTGCTGCTGCGAAACAATGTATGAATATGGTTTCGGGACAGTCGGTTTTGAAACCCTCACGAAACAGTCAATGGTTCAGGACTGCCGCATGCGAGCGCGACAACGCGCGCGCGTGCACTCCGGCCCGTTTTTTTGTAAGGGATGATTGCGACAGCACGCGCGCAAAAGGCGTTCGAACGATTTCGACACGCGCGCGCCAAGTTGGTTTGGTAGCTTATTTTTTTGAAATTGTGAAACCATGGCTTTCTGAAGAGCCCATGCGGCGGCGAATGCGTTGACTGTTCGGCGTTGGCTGGCGCATCGCTGCGACCGCGCTCGTGCGCGCAGGTTCGCGCGAAGAGCGGGCACCCAGTCTAGCGCGCGCGGCCGACGCGGCCGCGGTGGCGCTGACCGCTGAAAACGTCCCGGCGCGCCTCACACGCCGCGATGACGTTGGGCGGGCGCGGCGCTGTATCATGGGATGCCGACAATGGGCGACCCGGGCGGGCGCGGTATCATGGCGACGTCGACAACAGCAGACACGATGATGAGAATAGCGATGATGGCGGCGACAGCGACGGAAAAGTCGATGACGGCGCCAATGTTGATTACGCCGGTGACGATGACGGTGTCCACGCGTCGGCGAAGAAGCTTTCGGAAGGAATTCGATACGCGCGCGCGGCCGTAGGGCGCGGGTGGCCCGCATGGTGTTGTCTGACGCGGGTCGGGCCCCCTCCCCCCCCCCGCAACAGCGCAAGAACGATCGAATGATTTCGACATGCGCGCGCGAGAGGCCCGCTTGAACGCACGTGATGAGCACGATGAGAAAACAAAAAACAATGGCTTGCTTTCGCAAGACGTCGCAAAGGCGCACGCGCAAACGTTTTTGTCAAACCACGTTGCAAGACAATGTGGTTGCTACATATGGTCTGTGAAATTCGGTCCTGAAACCCGTAAGAAACCCAAAGGTTTTGACGAACTCCGGCATGTGCGCGCGACGCCGCGGGCGTGTGAACTTTGTCTCGTTTGTCGCAAAGGACGATTGGGAATTGCTGATGTGTGATAGAAAAGTACGCGCGCATAGTAGTATTTGACAAGGGCAAGGGGGGACCGATGCCAGCTGGGCTGGGACTGTACGCATTTCGATAGCAAAGCGAACCCAATATGAAACCATACTATCCCAGGGGGGACCGATAACCTCGGAGAAGGGGTTTGGTTTAACTTTGCTGTTAGAAAAAACAATGGACGCACCAAAGACGGCCCACGAGGCCCCCAAAACGGCTCCAAGAGGGGTCCCCCATACGAAAAATCGGCACGCGCGCAGGGGCGATCGATTGATGTCGACATGCGGCGCGAGAGGCCCGCTTGGCCGACTTGAGGGAGATGTCTTAAGAATTTGCGGGAGCGGGAGGGCAGGCATTCTTCAAAACGGTCTACAGAATTGGCAGGAGCGGGGGGGCAGGCATTCTTCAAAACGGATGTTGCCAAACCATGTCAGTTTAAACTGCTTCTGGCGCACACAACAAGACACTACATGAATAGCCCTGAAGAACACGACAAAAAGCTACATGAATATGAACTGTCGGAGTCCCGCGCGGACTTCGTGCCTCGGCGGTGGACCCCTCCCTTGACGAGCGGAGAGCGCCAGGGAAGGCGCCAGAGGCGCCGACAGGGGGGGCTAAGCGCAGATCCAAGAAATTCGCACGAACCTCCGAAACTTTTTGCTCATGCAACATGTTCTTCATCGAAAGACAAGAAGGGCAAACGGGTTCTGGCAAGGGAGCTTCTCCCTGGAACGGATGTTCATGCTTTGCTCTCCCTGGGAGCGGTCCCGGAGTCCAAGGGGGGAGTCCCTGGAGCCTGACAACGGCCAAAACCTCAGGCCCCGTGTCCCTCAGGACAGGACCCCTTTCCATCATGGGAAGCGGCAGCAGGAGGATTATTATTTCTAACAGGAAGAGTGAGTTTGCGAAGAGTGAGCGCGCACAAGGCGCACGAGAGGGCTTGTGTGCAGACCGCATCGGGCCGTGTCCGAACGCTCTGGGAGCCCTCGAGGCGCTTCCTGGAGGCGACCTGGGCCGTCTGGAGTCTGGAAGCTGCCCTGGCCGAGGGCGGCTGCGAAGCCTCGTGGGGGCAGGAGGTGAGGAGCAGGGACCGACCGTCCCGGCATTCCTATAGTCCTACGAATGTTTCTTAGAACCCACAAATTTTCTAAGAACAAAACAAGGTTCTTAGAACATTAACCCGATGCGCTGAAACAAGACAGCCCGAACCAGAAACGTTCTAAGAACATCCCGTGGAAGCCACAAAAGATTATCAGAAACTTGTTCGGCAGGGCTATAGGCAAGCCAGGTCGCTTCGCCACTGCTTGAGGGTGAGGAGGAGGCAGAAAGCGCAGGAGTTTGGACGCCCGAAATGGACACGGAAAAAATGGGTACAATGCCCAACAGCAAATGTTGTCCCGAACCAACAGCGGCCGCTGTTGGGCAGGCGGCCTTCTGTCTCAAATGGACACAAGCCGCCTCGGCGCGGACAGCGAGTCCTGTCAAAATGAACAGGAGCTTCTGTTGGGCATTACACCCATTCTTTCTGTGCCCATTTCTCGGCGGTGGACAAACCTCCCTTTAGTAGACCTCCCCTCAGTGAAAACGGCCTGGGACCGAAACCGACGGACCTGTACCCGCAAAAACGACGGCCGCAACGCCCTCCCGCGAACCGGAAAGCGGCCAGTTCCGAAATCGACGTGTCAGGGTAGGAGGTCTGTCCGACCCCGAACTTCGTGCGCGCAGCCGGAGGAGGGAGCGGCAGGCTCGGGCAGGGGCCAGCCCGGGCAGCCCGCGCGGGCAGGCTCCCGGACGGCCCGCTCTCGGCCGCTCAGGAGCGCCCGCCGAGGCCCCACGTCCTGAGGTGCCGCGCGCCTCTCTCGCACGCCTCCGCCCTGCGCCCCCCTCCCACCGGCCCTCGCTCCGCTCAGGGGGCCACATGCGAAGCCTACCCCTGCCTTCCACGATCTCTGAGGGGGAGGGTGGGGTTCGCTTCGCTCGGGAGCTTCTGAGCGGAGTGAGCCCTACCCTCCCTCCCAGGAATCGTGGAGGGCAGGGGTAGGGTTCACATGTGGCCCTCGCTCCACCCGCAGGATCCGTGATCGAAGGAGCCGCGGACCAAACCTGGCCCTGGCAAGCGGCAGGACAGCGAGCTCGGACGCACGCGTCTGCGCGCTGACACCGCACCGGCGTGACCTGCACCTGCCGAGAGGAGGGAAAAAGCGCGGTGCGCAGAGGAGGAACGCCGTGCCACGATCCAAGCAAAGGCCTTCGCCCCTCGCGTGCCACTCCTCCTCGCCGTCCCCCTCGCGTGTCACTGATGTCCGTCCTCGTCTCGTCTCCGCGCCCTCGCTCACCACCCGCGCTCCCCTCTCGCTCGCGGCTGCCCTCGCTGCCAGGTCCCGTGCCTGCAGCTGGCCCGCCCACTTCCGTCGCGCCCCTCCACGCGCTCCGTCCGAGCGCCACTCGGTATGTGAGCGTTTTACTATTCGGCGTTTCGACATCGGGCGGAAGGGGGGGGGGGTCTGGCTCCAGACGTCTGCTTAGTGCGACTGTTCGGGGCCGTGCGGCCTCTGGGGGAGGCCCCACCCGCTTGAACCCGCAGGCGCCAAAAAACAGCCAAGACCTACCCCATCGGGGGGGAGGGGGGGCCGCGCCGATCGGCTAAATGATGAACAAAAAACGATCACCACTCGGTATACGCAAACTGTTTGTAGCCCGGTCTGGCCCTGCTGAGCGGCGGAACTGCCCGTGGGAGAAGGAGAACGGGGAAGAACAGAGGATGAAATGGCGAGGGAGCGGAACGGGAGGGCGGAGATCGGGGAGAGGCATGGAGGCAGGAGACTGGTGACGGGGGACAGGAAAGAGCAGTGTGTGTGTGTGCGCGTGTAAATGTATGCACAGATGTGTATATAGTTACACCGATGAAGATACAAGAACCAAAAAATGGCAATACGAATAGCAACAGCAATATCAATACCGGTACTTATAATAACAATAATGATAGAGCAACCAAATAAGCAAGCGTGGACTCCAAGCAGTGTTTCTAACGATATACGGCGTGCAATCTATATTTGGATAACAGTATGATGTGAAATATGTGTTGTGCGATCGGTATGGTGCAATATATGTGATGCAATCGATGTGGTCCAATATCTGTGATGCAACCGATGTGGTTGGTGCATGATATATACGCGCGTGTATTGGTAGATGTTTAGGCATACATAAACAAATATAGATGCCTGTATATGTATATATATATATATATAGATGCCTGTATATGTATATATATATATATATATGTACGCGGTGAAATACGGTACAAGCTATGCTGAGCGATCAACGCGCAGCCATATCTGTGGTGCACTCTATGATGGGCTATATATGGTGCACAACATATGCGGCGCAATACATGTACATATATATATATATGTATAAATATATGTGCTGCAGCTCACCTGTGCTCAACTTGAAGTTGTCCACTCCACTGCTCGCGCAAACATCGCACCCGCCCACCCTCAAATTGGCTCGCAAGCCCCGTGCAGAAGCGATTGCGATGAATGCTTGGCGTTGGCTGGTGCATCTCCGCGGCCGCGCTAGCCCGCGCATGCTCGCGCACGCAGCGGCCAGCTAGATTGGCGCGACCGACGCGAAACCGGTGGCGCTGACTGCTCGGCAAACCCCAGCGGGAACTTCAGTGCGAGTCGGCGAGTTGGGCGGGCGCGGTATCATGGCAACGTCGACAACGGTAGACACGATGATGATAGTAGCAATGTTGGTAACGTTGCTGAGAGCGACGACGGGGCAGCCAGTGACGGCGCCGATACTAAGCACGCCGACGACGATGGCGGCGTCTTGGCGTCGGTGACGCAGGTTTTGGAAGGAGTTCGAAATGCGCGCGCGGCAGACGCGCGAGAGTGGCCCGCATGGAGTTATTTGACACGGATCATGCCACCCCAGCACGCGCGCAAAGGCGCTCGAACGATTTCGACATGCGCGCGCGAAATCCGTCTGGTAGCAGTTTATGAAAATGTTGAAAAACGCATGGTTTTCCTAAGAATTCGAAAGAGCGCGCGCGCACGCTTTTTTTGAAAGTCCGTATTGCGAAACCCCGTGTATTTTCTATGTGTTTTGGACACTCGTGTTGGAAATCCTTCCGAAACGGAAGGTTTTGAAGGATTTCTGCATGCGCGCGCGAGGACGCGCGCGTGTGCACTTCGTCCCACATTTGCAAGGGATTCTGTAAACGACTACGCGCGCATAACTTTTTTTGCTGAAGATGGCGGGGGGGCCGATACCGGCTTGGCTGGGATAGTATAAATTCACGGCTTAAAAGATGGACATTGGATCATAATCAGATGTGTTTTGCATCGGTTCCCGGTGAGTCTCTAAGTCTGGGGGGGGAGGGTGGTAGAACCTATTTTTTTACATGGAAAGGAAAATATATGCGGTGCATCCTACGTTGTGCAATTCAGGCAGCCACGGGGCGGCGACGGCAACAACATAGCCGCCAGACCGGCAATCAGGCCCACACGACGGGCGGCAACGAGGCAGCGACGGGGCGGCGACGGCGACAACATAGCCGCCAGACCCGCAATAAGGCCCAGATGACGGGCGGCAACGAGGCAGCGACGGGGCGGCGACGGCGACAACATAGCCGCCAGACCGAAAATCTGTCCCAGACGACGGGCGGCGACGAGGCGGCAACGGGGCGGCGACGGCGACAACATAACCGCCAGACCAACAGTGAGACGGGCGGCAACGGCGACAACCTAGCTGCCAGACCGACCATCAGGCCCAGTTCTTCAAGATAATTTCAAGAGTTCCTCCACGCATGCACTGTTTGGATAATATGTATATATATATGTAGATATGTACAGACATGTATACACACCATACATACATACATACATACATACATGCATGCATGCATACATACATACATACATACATACATGAATACATGCATACATGCATACATACATATCTACATATATGCATTCATACATACATATATACATACATACATACATACATTCATACATACATTCAGACATACATATATACATACATACATACATACATACATACATACATACATACATACATACATACATACATACATACATACATATATATATACATATATACATACATACATACATACATACATACATACATACATACATACATACATACATACATACAAGCAACTTAACAAACAAATATACACACATACCTACCAACTTACCTACCTACCTACCGACCTACCTATCTACCTACCTACATACATACATACATACAGCCATATCTAAATATATGCATACATACATATTACGTGCGACTCGCAGTCGGAGAAGGGTAGCGACCGTCTTGGGCTGGTTATAGGATGTCTCCGTGCGTCGTGTTTCGTGCGTCGTCGTCGTCGTCGTCGTAGTCGGCGGCGTCGTCGGCGTCGTCATCGTCCTCGTCGTCGTAGTGGTTGTCGTCGGCCTCGTCGTCGTCGTCGCCGGGGAGGGGGCGCTGTGGACATCCTGAGGACTTTCCCATGGGGGGGGGCGGGGTCCAGCGGGGCCGCCTTCTAATCTTCCGAAGGATTGTGGGGTGGGGGAGCTCCAGACCCCACCTGTGAATTTTCCCCCGGGGGGCGGGGGGTCCAAGACCACGCCCACGAAATCTCCTGGAGGGGGGGGTCCGGAAACCCCTTGCCACCACGGCTTTGACGGGAGGGGGGGGGGGGATCCCGCATGTCGGACCAGTCCTAACCAGCAAGTACCAGCTACAACCGACCTGGCCACATGTCAACCGGCCAAAAAAATCATGTGGTACCAATTACAAGCAACCGTGTTGAGACGACGATAGGATTCCAGTTGTACAGCAGGTCGAAGACGATTCAGGCATCAAATTGAAGTTTTAAGAATACACGATCTTTCTGGGAGTCAACATGAGTGCCCCGTTCGGAATTGGTACCAGTTTACTTGCTGGCCTCTGGGAGCTGCGTTGTCTTCCGACAGCAACTCCAAACACCACAAATCACCCGTAGACAACGAAATACATCCAACACAACAACATATGTTCACATTCACATTACATGCCCTTACGTGTCCTCACACACACATACGCACACGTTTCACAACAACGCATCTCAAATCATCGATTTGCCAGTCCTCCGCGTCACCGTCCGTTTATTACCTCCCGCTTTCCTATTTCCTCCCTCCTTTTCCTCCCTCCTCTTCCTCCTTTTCCTCCTCTTCCTCCTCCGCATCTTCCTCCAGCCCCCCGAACCCCCGAGGGCACGAAACCTTCAGGAATCCTCAGAAACAAAGGTCCTGAGAAAATTCGTAGGAATCCTGCAGAAATCCTCGAGGAATCCTTCAGAAAGCCTTCAGGAATCCTTCAGAAGTTCGTCAGGAATCCATAGAAATCCTCGGCGGAATCCACAGGAACCCGGGGAAATCGCTCAGGAACTCGAAGACATCCTGGGGGATTCCTCAGGAATCCTCCTGACTCCTCAAGAATCGTCGGGAATCCTTCTTAAGAATATTTCAAGAGTCTGTAGAAATCCCCAAGAATCCTTTTGCGTTTCTTCAGAAATCCAAATGGATCCTGCAGCAATCCGTCAGGAACCAGGAACCTTAAAAAATCCTTCAGGAATGTTTCGAAATCCTTTCAGGACCCCCCAGGAATCCTTCAGAACCCGCAGGACTCCCAAGGAATCCCCCAGGAATCCTCAGGAATCCCTGAGGAACCCGCAAGAATGTTTCCGGGATCCCCCAGGAATCCGACAGGGATCTGTAAACATCCATCAACAAGCCACAGGAACTCCTAGAGGAACTCGTTGAGGAACCCAAAGAAATCTTTAAGACTTCGTTCCGAAATCCTCCGGCATCGCCAGGCACCCTGAGGAATGCTTCAAGAATCTTCTAGGAATCCTTCAGAGATTCTCCAGATTCTTCAGGAATCCTTACAAAATATCAGGGAATCCTGAGAAGCCCAAAAGTATGCTTCCGAAATATCACTGCACCGACCTTGCAGACGTGCTGCAGCGGATTGTTGCGTGAAGCTCTGTCAACGCAAAACCCCAAAACGGCGAGTGAAAAACATTACTCCCACGGTAGGACACCACATGAGAATATGTGTAGCTTGCCTGAGGATCTCCTCCTGCCCCCTCGCTTCTCCCACCTACTCCTGCCTCCTCCTCCTCCTGCCTCCTCCTCCTCCTCCTCCTCCTCCTCCTCCTCCTCCTCCTCCTCCTCCTCCTCCTGCCTCACCCCCTGCCTCCTCCTCCTCCTCCTCCTCCTCCTCCTCCTCCTCCTCCTCCTCCTCCTCCTCCTCCTCCCTCCTCCTCCTCCTCCTCCTCCTCCTCCTCCTCCTCCTCCTCCTGCCTCCTTCACCATCCTCCTCCTCCGTTTCCTCCTCCTCGTTATGCCTCCTCCCTCCATTCCCAATGCTCCTCCTGCCTCCGGCGTCCAACTCCTCCTGCTGCTTTCCTTCTCCCCTCCTCCTCCCTCCTCCTCCTCCTCCTCCTCCTCCTCCTCCTCCTCCTCCTCCTCCTCCTCCTCCTCCTCCTCCTCCTCCTCCTCCTCCGCCTCCCTCTCCATCTTCCTCTTCTCCCTCTCCCTCCTCCGCCTCCTCCTCCTCCTCGTCTCCATCTTCCCCCACCTCCTCCTCCGCCTCCCCCTCCTCCTGCCTCCTCCTTAGGTTTCCTGCCTCCTCCTGGCGACTCTTGGGGCCCCTTGGGGCCTCCTGGAGCCTTCTAGGCCTCCCGGGACATCCTGGGGCCTCCTAGGGCACTCCTCTTCCTCCATGTCCTCCTCGTCCTTCTCGCCCTCTGCTCCCTCCTTCTCCTCCTCCTCCTGCTTCTCTGTCTCGTCCTGCATCCTCATTCCTCCTCGTTCTTCCTCGTTGTGTGGAACTCGACCCAGAGGAAACGCACGACGTGCGTCCGGGCGGATACGCGCCGGAGGACGACCCAAAGGAAGCGCGCGCCGGAGGACGACCAAGAGGAAACACGAGAGGTGCGGGCCCCATAGGGACGGGGCCTCCCGCCTGAGCCTTCCTCACAGTTCACTCACAGACGAGGCTCCCGCCTGATACTTCCCCCATATACAACACGCCTCAGGAGCCCAAAAGTGACGACATTTTCAGGTTCGACGATGACCCGCTCGGATTGCCAACATGAAGTGCGGGCCCCATAGGGACGGGTCTCCCGCCTGAGACTTCCTTAGAGTTCACTCACAAACGAGGCTCCCGCCAGATATTTCTCCGAGATTCATGCCTCAGGAGCCCAGAAGTGACGACAATTACAGGTTCGAGGATGACCCGCTCGAATTACCAACGTGAAGTGCGGGCCCCATAGGGAGGAGGCTCCCGCCTGAGACTTCGTCACAATTCACCCAAATACGAGGCTCCCGCCTGATACTTCCCCCATATTCAGGCTTCAGTGACGACAGTTACAGGTTCGAGGATGCCCCGCTCGGATTACCAACGTGAAGTGCGGGCCCCATAGGGAGGAATCTCCCGCCTGAGACTTCCGCACAGTTCACTCATAGACGAGGCTCCCGCCTGATACTTCCCCCATATTTTGGCCACAGGAGCCCAGAAGTGACGACAATTACAGGTTCGAGGATGACCCGCTCGAATTACCAACGTGAAGTGCGGGCCCCATAGGGAGGAGGCTCCCGCCTGAGACTTCGTCACAATTCACCCAAATACGAGGCTCCCGCCTGATACTTCCCCCATATTCAGGCTTCAGTGACGACAGTTACAGGTTCGAGGATGCCCCGCTCGGATTACCAACGTGAAGTGCGGGCCCCATAGGGAGGAATCTCCCGCCTGAGACTTCCGCACAGTTCACTCATAGACGAGGCTCCCGCCTGATACTTCCCCCATATTTTGGCCACAGGAGCCCAGAAGTGACGACAATTACAGGTTCGAGGATGACCCGCTCGGATTACCAACGTGAAGTGCGGGCCCCATAGCGAGGGGGCTCCCGCCTGAGACTTCTTCGCAATTCACTCACAGACGAAGCTCTCGCCTGATACGTCCCTCCATATTCGGGCATCAAGAGCCCAAAAAGTGACGACAGTTACAGGTTCGAGGATGACCAGCTCGGATTACCAACGTAAAATGCGGGCCCGTAGGGAAGAAGCCTCCGCTTGAGACTTCCGCACAGTTCACTCACAGACGAGGCTCCCGCCTGATACGTCCCCCATATTCACGCCTCAGGAACCCAAAAGCGACGACAGTTACAACATCTGCACGACCCGTTCGGATTACCAACATGAAGTGCGGGCCCCATATGGGAGGAAGCTCCCGCCTGAGACTCCCTCGCAATTCACTCACAGACAAGGCTCCCGCCTGATACTTCCCCCATACTCAGGACTCAGGAACCCAAAATTGACGATTGCTACTGGATCTGAACGACCCGCTCACATGAAAAACATCATCTGCGGGTCCCATAGGGAGGGGACTCCCGCTTGAGACTTCCGCACAGTTCACTCACAGACGAGGCTCCCGCCTGATACTTCCTTCCCCATATTCGAGTCTTAGAAGCCCAAAAATGACGACAGTTACAAGTTCGACGATGACCCGCTCGGATTGCCAAAATGAAAAGCGGGCCCCATAGGGTGGAAACTCCCGCCAGAGACTTCCGCACAATTCACTTACAAACGAGGCTCCCGCCCAATACTTCCCTCATATTCAGGACTCAGGAGCCCAAAAATGACGACAGTTACAGGTTCGAGGATGACCCGCTCGGATTACCAACGTGAAGTGCGGGCCCCATAGCGAGGGGGCTCCCGCCTGAGACTTCTTCGCAATTCAGTCTTATGATGATGATGCTGATGATAATGAGGAGGAGGAGTGTAATCATGAGTGAATGAGAGTGTGAGTGAGGAGGTGCTGGGTGATGAGCAGGAGAGGGAGGGGGTGAGAGGTGAGACTTTCTGCGCGGGGTGTCCAAGAGAAAACAAGAACCCCACCCCGAAACGGCGAGTGAAAAACAAAATTGATTTCATATGGATCTTATTTCGTCGGCATTCATGGCCCCCCCCTCCGCAAAAAAAAAACCAACAAAAAAAAAAAAAAACGAAGTCACTTCGAAATCCGGAACGAAACTCTCAAGGACAATCCGGGCCCAGCCCATTGTTTTTCTTAACGAAATCCGCTCTCTGCGATTTTGGCGCCATGAGAAATCATTGAAATTCCTCCGAGGAACCTCTCAAGAATCTTTTTAGAGAACCGGCAAGGCGCTTCCACGGAACCTCTGAGGACTTTTTCAACATTCTCTACAGAACCTCCAAAGAACCCCAATAGGTTCTGAAACGGTTGCGTTGGTACCACATGGTTGTAATCGGTACCGAAATGGTTGGACTCCGTCCTTGGTTGGTCGTAAGTTATCACACTTTCGGTTGAGCCCCCCACCCCTGCCAGCAGCGGCAGAGAACGCCATGTTTCGCATGCTTTTCTGTTGGCGCGAAGCCCTCGGGAACGTCCTCTTACAACTTCGGGGGGGCCACGGGACAGTTACGTTGCGAATTTTTGCGGGGCTGCGGGCGCATCGCGGGGTAGCCCCGGAGCCTCGCGAGGAGAGGGGGCCTCCTCTGAATACGTCGGGAAGGCTCCAGTCGCCGAGGCACAAACAGACAGGCCGATGATCGCCAACAGTGAGGGTGCGCCGCTGGATCTCCCCAACGGGGGGGGACCCCCCCCCCCTTCCCCGATCCGTCGGGGGGACCCCCCCCCCCCTTCCCCGATCCGTCGTCGGGGACCCGCTCCCCCCTTCCCCCCTTTCCCCGATCCGTCGTCGGGCCCCCCCCCTCCCCCCCTTGCAAAAGGGGGAAGGGTCCGAACACCCCCCCTCCCCCCTTTTCGCCACGCCGCCCCCTGACTCCGGAACCCGACCCCCGCCACCCCTACCCCTAGTCCCCACCCTAACCCAAACCCCTAATCCGAACCCCAACCACTAGCCCCAGCCCCAAAGAGCACTCACTACTCATTACTCACTACCCACTACTGACTACTCGCTATTCGCTACTCACTTCTCACTACCCCCTACTCACTACTCACGACTCACTACTCACTATCCACTACTCACCACCCACCACCCACTACTCGCTACTCACTACTCCCTACTGATTACTCCCTCCTCCCGACTCACTACTCACTCCTCACTACCCACTACTCAATACTCACTACTTACTAAGCACTACTCACTACTCCCTACTCACTACTCACGAATCACTACGTAATACCCACTACCCACTATCCACTACCCACTACTAACTACGAACTACTCATTGCCCACAAATCACTACGCATTACCCACTACTCGCTACTCGCTACTCCCTACTCCCTACTCCTTACACAATACTGACTACACACTACTCAGTACTCACTACTCGCTGCTCCCATACTCGCTACTCGATACTCACTACTCACTCCCCGCTACTCACTATTCACTACTCACTACGTACTATTCCCTACTCACTAGTCGCTACATAGTCCTTAGTCACTAGTCACAACTCACTAGTCACTAGTCACTAGTTACTACTCACTACCCACTACCCACTACTCACCAATCGCTACTCACTACCCACTATTCGCTACCCACTTCTCACTACTCACTGCTCACTACCCCCTACTCCCTACTCCCTACTCACTACCCAGTACTCACTACTCACTACTCGCTACTCCCTACTCGTTACTCACTAGTCACTACCCACTACTGACTACTGACTACTCTCTACTCACTACTGACTACTCTCTACTCACTACTCACTACTCACTACGCCCTACTCGCACCTCACTACTCAGTACTCGCTACTCCCTACTCGCTACTCACTACTCACTACCCACTGCCACTACCCACTACTCTCTATTCATCACTACTCACTACTCACTACTCACTACGCATTACGTACTACTCACTTCTCAGTACTCACTACTCACTACTCACTACTCACTACGCACTACTCGCTACTCACTACTCACTACTCACTACTCACTACTCACTACTCACTACGCACTACGCACAACGCGTTACCCACTACTCACTACCCACTAATGACGATTCGCCACCCACTACTCACTACCCACTACTCACTACCCACTACTCATTACTCCCTACTCCGTGCTCAATACTCACTACTCGCTACTCACTACTCCCTACTCACTACCCACTACTCGCCACTCACTACTCACTTATCAGTACACAGTACTCACTATTCACTACTCACTACTCCCCACTCCCTAATCCGTACACCCTACTGGCCACTCACTACCCACTACTCACTACCCAATACTCACTACTCACTACGCACTAACTCACTACTCACAACTCACGACTCCCTACTCCCCACTCCGTACTCCCTACGCAAGGGGGGGGGGTCCGACCCACCCCCCTTCCTTTCCAGCGCCAACGGGGGGAGGGGGGATGGGGGGGTCCGACCCCCCCCCCCCTTCAAGGGAGGGGGGGGGGGGGTCGAGACCCCCTCTTCCCCTGAAGGAGGGGAGGGGGGGGGGGTCCGGACCCCCCCCCCTTGAAGGGGGGGGGGGGGGGGGTTCTGGACCCCCCCCCCCTTTAGTGTATTCACGGAGATCCACTGGCCCACTTTCGCCAACAGTCACGCCAACCCGAGGGCGCGACGGCGCCCTGGGGCGCAGACAAATGGGCAGGAGCTGCGCAAACGTGTCGAGGCATCTGTGAACAGATGGACGCACCACACAAATCAAGCAAAGCAAGGGATAAATTAAATTACGGCGAGGATGAGGAAGAAGAGGAAGCTGAAGAGGGCGAGGACGGCGAGGGGGACCGAGAGGAGGAGAAGGAGGCTCCGGAGCATGTCGCGTAGGAGAAGGCAGGGAAGGCTACGAGGAGGGTGAAAGACAGGCTGATTCGCAGGAGCAGCTGGCACCGCCGCGAAGCGGGAGCACTTGACTCGAAGGACGGCTGCAACCAAGTGAGTCACAGACCAACCAGGAAGATTTCCGGGGTATCTTGGGAACCTCTGTTGTTCCCTAGGCAACGATTTTGAAGCCTCTTCGGGCCCTGTTCGGGACTGTCTGGGCGCTTCTCGGGGCCTCTGCACTTGCTGTGTTGGGGGCCTCTTGGGGCCTCTGGGGGCCCTTTTGGAACCCGCTGGCGGTCTGAGGGGATCTCTGAGGCTATATTGAGCCCTTCTTGAAGCCTTTTTGTGGTCGTCCTGGGCGCCTCTGGGGCCGTTAGCTCTCTGGGGCCGTTCTGGGACTCTTTTGCGAACCTCTTAGGCCGTCTTGGGGCGGTCTGGGGGGCCATTTGGGCTGTCGAGGTTCGCTTCCTGGGGCCAGCTGGGGGGGCCTCATGGAGCCCTCTTTTTTTCAGGCACAGGCAGCCACAAGTGCCGATCGCAAAAGTGAGCAAGCGTGGTCATGGGGATCAAAAAACCACTACGTCGAAATCATGCAGGGCCCCTTCTCCCCATCCACCCCCTCCTGCACCCCTCCTCGCCCTCCCTTTTTTTCCGCGGGCATGTCCGAATAGAATGCCGCGGCGCTGCCAAGCGCTTCGGCATGCTCAGCCTCGCCAGCCCAAATAAATACAATAAACCACAGCGTCGTCATCAAAGTCTGGCGCGCTGCCTGAATCTGCTGGGTAACGCTTGGAAGGAGATGAAGATGTGTGCTACCCGGATCTGTCGGGTTACGGACGCGCGCTGCCCGGATCTGTTGGGTCACGCCTGGCAGAAGAAAGAAATGCGAGCTGCCCAATTCTGCAAGGTCATGCTCCGGAAAGGATGGAGATGTGCGCTGCCCGGATATGCTGGTTCACGCCTGGGAAGAAAATGGGGATGCGCGCTGCGCGAATCTGCCCGATCACGCTTTGGAGAAGATAGAACTGTGCGCTGCCCGGATCTGTCGGGTCACGCTTGGAAGGCGATGGATATGTGCGCTGCCCAGGTCTGCTGGGCCACGCTCGAGAGGAAACAGCTGGGGACGCGCGCTGCCCGGATCTGTTGGGTCACGCCTGCGAGAAGAAGGAAATGCGACCTGCCCAGTTCGGAAGGGTCACGCTTCGGAAGAGATGGGGAGGTGTGCTGCCTGGATCTGCTGGCCCACGCCTGGAAGAAACAAATGAGGATGCGCGCTGCCCAGATCAGCCCCGTCACGCTTTGCAGGACATGGAAATGCGCGCTGCCCGGACCTGTCGGGTCACGCCTGGTGCGAAATCAATGCGGCTGCGCGCTGCCCAGATCTCAAGAGCGCTTGGCTCAAGAATCAACGGATCGCGATCCAATTGTTTTGTTCCGTGGGTCGTGACTTTCACATGTTTGCGACTGCGCATCCGATATACGATTCGTGAAGTTCTTCCTCCATGCCACGCTCGATGTCACACTTTGATTGGTGGTTATCTCTCTCTCTCTCTCTATTTGAGCTTGCTGCGCGATGGCGACGGCAGCTGAGCGAAGGCAGCACGCAGGACAGCCAGGGACTCTGGTGGGTCAGGATTTGAGCGCGATGTCCGCCAGCGCCTGTTCAGTCCTTTGCGCGAGATGGATGGAGCGCACGATCTCTCTCCCCCTTGACAGGCAGAGCAGCATTCGACCGCGACAACGAGTACACCGCCAGACGCAGCACGTGGAGCGCCAACGCGACCTCAGCAACTGCGTGGGCCTACGCTCCAGGAGATCGCGGCCCTCTTGAAACTAGAAGTTCAACCGCCGAGGAACGAGGCAACTGGCTCGGAGCGCCAGGTGACCGAGCTCGACGGGGCGATCGAGGAGCGGATCACAGCCTCCGAAACACGACTGGGAGACCTAGAGATTCGCCCCACGAATCTGGAGAACTCCGAGGTCTCGCGCGCAGGCTCCTGGACAGACGCAGAGGTGCGGGACCACATCGCAGCTTTGGAGATGGAGGTGGCGATGCGCAAGAGCGCAACCAACCAGAACATGAATTCAGGTGGCCCCACGGACCAGACTGGCGACGCAGCGCCACAAATCACGACAGGCTGCTCCGACAAATGGATTTCGCGTGCGTTGGCAGACGAGAACATAATTCTGCCAATTCAGACTTACATCAAAGAAAAGTGATCTTTTTTGATTGGGGTCAAGTTCGGCTAATACTCCTCTGCAGCTGAACGGCATGCCGCGGTGGAAGCCGCCCGCAAGCTTCGCTAGAATACGGCGGACAGAAAGCGCGGGCGAGGCCAGAGCAGTCTCTCGAATCAAGGGCGTTGCAGAGCGCTCTATCCGGAACCAAGAAGATGCTGATCGAGTGGGACTTGGATAAAGAACATCCCGCGGGCAGATACGTCAACAATGACTTTGTTTTGCGGAGCCGACGAAGCCATCAAAATGACCGTGGACAACAGGACGCTCATCGTTGAGTATGGCGCGGGTTGAGACGCGCATCTCATTCCAGACGGCACGAACAAGACCATCACAGACCTGCTCGACGACGCGAGGAAGAGGTTGCAGCGAATCTCTGCTCCAAGCAAGGGCCTCGGCAAAGGCAAGGGGAAGCAGTCCTTTTTAGGAGCTACCCCGATCGGTCGCGAACCCGTCCAAAACTAGGAGGTGTTCGGCAGCCTCTTTGGCTATTCTGCAGAAATGCAACGAGCAGTTCCCCCACGAGGCAGGCGAATCTACCTGCGGACCTCGACTTGGCGAAGCGGAACGCTGCATGCTTCTGCGAGACAAAGGCCGCAGCATACGATGTCACACTGTATGGAGGCCACCGCCTGACTTCCGGATTGGGCGAGGCGCACAATACAGGTGCCGCTGCTCTTTTGCATGCTGATCACTATGGAATAGTCAGCCGAGTTCGTCTACAGTCTGGAAGAATCACGCAGCTGACATGGATGATCTGTCGGGATACAGCTGTCGTATCTTCGTCACTTACGCTCCTCATCTGGGTTGCGACCACGCTTGTCTACTCGATCTCCACGCGGAGCTGCAAAATCGAATGGTTGAAGTCACACGTGCTGGTAAGAGGGCGCTGATTGGTGGAGACTTTAACACACAGCCCCGCCTGGGCCTACACAATGATTTGCTGCGCGGGTCTGCTTATGAACACAAACGAACCATCACGACAGGCGACGAAAACAATCCGCGGGACGATAAACGGACTTTCGAGAACACCCTTGGGAAACGACGGCAACTCAGGTACATTCTCGTCGACAACACTTTCAGCTTCAACGCGGCCATGGCCACGAATCTGCTTGACCTCGGTTCAGATCGCTGGAGCGCTGCTTCATGCACTGGTATTTTTCGGGGCCGCTCGCGGAAAGGCCGTTCGAACAAGACGTGCAAAATGGAGAGGGCCTTCACAGCATCAGGAAATAGAGTAGTGCCCATGCTGGGCGCCCGTCCTGGCCGGACAACTCAAGATCTACAGGAAATTGGTCCAGCATGTCGGCCTGAGGCGCTGGCGCCCGCCCTGAGGTGCAGAACGCCACGCCCTAAGGATGATCTTCAAGAATTGCGGCGGCGACGCCGGCAATGCTCGGACGCTGCCGGGCGACGCCGGTTGTCCAAGTTAATTTAATAGCGACGGGTACGAGAAAACTCTCCGGGAGTGGCAGACAGAGAAAATCCGTGCTCAACTTGACCTCGTTTCAGATCTCAAGAAACTTCTTGCATTCGCTATGGAGCCCGGGAAGCGCAAAGCTGCGCAGCGACCAGACCTGCAGGCTAGAACGCATGCTCGTTGGAGGCTGACGTGCTACTTCCTCAAGAGACTTCAGCTACAACGCATACCCGACATCACGCCACGAGAATTGCAGACAGTTCGCAAATCCATGGCAGGCAAACGATGTGCTGACTATCATGGAGTTATGATGAGATATTTCGCCATGACGGCCCGCTCGCCCACTCGGTGCTGATTGCATGTTTGACGGTGTCGTGCACACTGGTGTTTCCCCAGCGATAGGAGGGATCCGTTGTATGTCATGATTCCAAAGGCGGGCAACGCTCTACATCCGAACCACTGGAGGCCACTTGCTATCTTGGATAGTTCGTACAATATCCTGGCCAGAATCTTGCACGACCGCCTCAAGGCCACCCTGGGGCCCCGCCAGCCGCCAGAACAGCTGGGATTTCGACCCCTCACTGGGACAGCACATGCGCTCTTGATCCTTGAAAGCATTGTTCAGAGATCAATTGAATATGACCCGCAAGTTTGGATCGTGAGCATCGACTTGACCAAGGCCTTCGACAGGGTTGAGCACGCGGCTCTATCTCTATTCGATGCCATATCAGAGCACGTCAGAGCATCGATTTCCTCGCGACGCTGTACACTGCTGCGCGCGCGCTGCGCGCTGCTGCGACGCTTGTACACTGCTCAGCGCGGCACTGTGAACAGCTGTTGCTTCAACATAGAACGTGGTGTCCGGCAGGACGACGTGATTAGACCGATGCTATTCAAAGCTGCGCTGGAGGCGGCGATGCGCTCGATTGACCAACATCAAGTATGCAGACGACCTACTGTTATTTGTTCTGTCGCTTGAAGATGCACTCGGTTGCCTGGTGGAAGAATTGGACAAAGCCAGCTTGTCCGTCAATGCGCGGAAGACGAACATGTTGACAACTGATGTCAAAATCGCAGCAGACGAGATCCGGCTTTTGTCGACGCTGGCGATGGCATAGTTGTTGTCAAGCACGCGGGCACGCATACATACCTCGGTCGATTACTGAGCGGCGATTTGAGAATGCGAGGTAAGTGCAACCTGGAACATCGGATTAAATGTGTTTGGCTTAACAACAATATATTTGCGGCGACGCTTCAGAACAGCAACTATCCGATCAAGTTGAGGCAGCGTCTTTTCGACTCCATGGTGACGCTGCTTGTTCTCTACAGCCTGACCGCGACACCTCTCACTCAGAAGGACCTTGAGACGTTGGACGCGCTCCAGAGGAAAATGTAGAGACGCATTGTTGGATGGGTTCGAATGGAAGAGGAGGCGCGGCAGCTTACTGGCCATCACATGAAGCGTCTGCTGGAAGCGGCTCTGGCGCAACAGCCCGTCACAGGCTGGAGCATCAGGCGCAACGGGCAGAGAGATTCGCTAGTCCAGCAAATCGAGCATGGGTTCTTGTCCTAATGGTGTTCTCTGTCGTATGCTTGGCGGCCTAGCTGGGCGCGCCATCGAGGCCGACCGCTTCAGAGGTGGACTGACTGAATCTGTGAATGTCAGCGTGGAGTTCTTCGTGAAGGCGCCCGCGAACAAAATCTGAACGGGTTCTTCCCCTTCCCCTTTCCCTACCCCTTCCCCTTGCCCCGCTCCCGCCCGCCCGTGAAACAATCCATGCACGACGATCACATAATCGCCCGGGTGCCTGAGGCACAGGCCAAGATTGTTACCCCCCGAGTTCTCGACTGGTACGGCCTTCGGGCCGATCGGGCGTGGCGTAGCCTAGCTGCCCTGACCTGCGGGGTCACGCATGAGGAAAATCAGAAGCCGACCTACGGCAACCTCTGCTCGAACTGGCGCGCGCCGCCAAGGTCAAAAAAAAACCTATTGGGGTACGCAAGCCGGATGCGCGCTGCTGGGTTGCACAAGCCAGAGCGTAGCCCCCGATAAAACTACCGCGACTGTAGTCCATACCAGGCCATGCAATGACGAATGAACCTCAGGAGGTCATCCGTCCTGCCTGTTCACTCCAGACAGCTGTAGGCTGGCAATAAGCCCTGGGCGTTCCCTGGTCAGGAGGCAGGACAGTCACAAAATCTGGCATCGTCTGACCCGTCCCTCGGCAGGTGCGTTTGCGGCGGCCTTGGTTCCCTCAGATCTGGCCGGCGAGGCCTCATTGAGCCCTCTGTGGGCGCGTTGGAGGGCTCGTGGCTCTTCTTGAGACTATCTTGGCGCGTCTTGGAGTGCTCGCGGGGCGTCTGGGGCGGTCTCGGGGCCCCGCCTGGGAGCCCTTGGGCCGCCTGGGGCCCCCATGCCACGCCGTGGCCGTGGTTCCCAGTCCGCCCCCTACTCCGACATACATACACATAGATACATCTATATGTGTGTAAGTACATGTGTGTATGTGTACACAGATATGATACCAGAGAGAAACCCAAATCAAACACTTGTTAGGGCTACAGGGCTATGAAGCTATTGAGCTATAGGGCGATGGGGGTATGGGGCTACAGGTCTATGGAGCTATAGGGCTATAGGACCATAGGGCTATGGGTCTATAGGGCTATAGGGCGATAAGGCTATAGGGCCATAGGGCTATAAGGCTGTAGGGCTATGGGGCTATGAAGCTATGGGGCTCTGGGGCTATGGGGCTATAGGACTATAGGGACATAGGGCTATGAGTATAATGGGCTATGGGGCTGCAGGGTTATAGGACCATAGGGCTATGGGGTTATAGGAATATAGCGCTGTAGGATTATAGGACTATACGGCTATAGGGTTATAGGGCTATAGGGTTGTAAGGCTATAGCGCTATAGGGCTATAGGGCTATAGGGATATAGGGCTATAGGGCTATAGGGCTACGGGACTATGTGGCTTTTGAGCTATAGGGCCGTAGGGTTACAGGGTCATAGGGCTATAGGGCAATAGAGCTATGGGGCTATAGAGCTATAGGGTAGGGCGATAGGGCTATAGGAGTATAAGGCTTCTATAGGGCAATAGGGCTATGGCGCTATAGGGCTATGGGGCTGGAGGGTTATTGGGCTATGGGGCTATAGGCTATGGAGCTATAGGGCTATAGGGCGATTGGGCTTTGAGCTATAGGGCTATGATCCTTGGGGCTATTGGCCTATAGGGCTATAGGGCTATAGGGCTATAGGGTTATAGAGCTATAGGGTGATAGGGCGATAGGGCGATGGGGCTATAAAGCTATTGGGCTATAGGACTATGGAGCTAGCTATTGGCCTATGGGGCTATAGGGCTATTTGGCTGTGGGGCTATAGGGCTACAAGGCTACAGCGCTATAGCGCTATAGGGCTATAGGGCTATCAGGCACCCGGGCACCCGGGCGCCCAGGCGGGCCGCGGAAATCGGTGGCAAAGCTCACCGAACCATATGAATATGCTAGGACAGCTACAGAGGAAAGCTCTAATTGGAGAATATACGTACTAGAACCACGCGCGTGCTTCGCGCGCGCTTAGGTCCTAGCCCAGCCCATGGCGCTGTGATGGCACGAAGGTCGGGGTTTGCGGGAGACTCGCTGTCGGAGAAGGGTTGAGACCGTCTTCGGCCGCTTATGGGATGTCGCAGGACTTCCTTGGACTGGCATAGGGGCTGTTTAGGCGCTCTCTTGAGGGGGGCAGGTGCCTTTTGCCCCAATGGCGCCGTCCAGGGTTGCCAGATCGTTTTCATGACACGTAAGAAGTGGCTTGCGAGTTCGTCGGGGAGATCGCTGAACAACCTCGGGGCATTGACACGCGTTCTGATGAAATGTCGAAGCCGTAGTTTGCTGCTCTTTAGATGTCGTCACATTGCCTTGGCCTATGTGGCCGAGCACGCGCGGGAGGGACGAGGAATGACGGAGGACGGGACCAAAACTGCCTTGAAGTAAAATGCACGCGCTGCCACGCAAGCTGGCGGAGCTCGTGCAGAAAGAACAAAGAATGCCAGATGACACAGGGCAATCTGCCTTGATACATGATGCACACGCTGTCACGCCGGGTGGCGGAACACTTGCAGAAAGATCGAGGAACGCAGCCTTGATATTGAATGCATGCGCTGTCACGCCAAATGGCGGAGCACGTGCAGAAACCCCTCCTGGTCGCACCGGCAGGCTCTCAAGTTCTACGATGTTGCTTTCATTATTGAAGATTGTTCGAGCCGCCTCCAGCCGTCCTTCGGCGTTATTTGAGCCTCTTGGACAGACGCATGATGGAGATGCGGTTTTAGGCGTCTTTGAGGGCCGTTTGGGACCCTCTTGGGGGTTTGCATGGTCATCTTGGGATTTGGGAGTGGCCGATTTGGGGCCTGTTTAGGGACCTCTTGGGCTGTCTTCGGGCCCTCTTAGGGCCGTGCCGACGCCGTCTTGGGCCCATCTTGCGTCGTCTTGGAGCCGTCTTGGGCGGGCGGAAGCCAGAAAGAGCGAAAAGACCTCAAGAACACCAATGTTTTTGGCCTCATCAAGGCCTCTTTGGGGAGCGGCGAGGGCTCTCCTGGGGTGTGCTGGGGACATCTTGGAGCCGTGCTGAGGCCATCCTGAGCGCTCTTGGTGCCCGTTTGGGCCGTGTTCGGCTCATTTTGGTTCGTCTTAGGCGGTCTTGGTGATATCTCAGGCTGTTTTAGGGGCCTCTTGGGCCACCTGGGGGACTCTTGGAGGTCCCGGGGAGGGGGTATCAAAAAAGGGGGCCAGATGATAGCGAGGTGCCGGCCCCCTAGGCGAGGATCGAAGTTGTCTTATCTTCGGGACTCTCGCCGTCGCCGCGGCTAGACGCATCTCGAAGCGAGGTTTTATCCGAGGAAGTGCAGGACAAGGACGGGGAGGGAGATGAGGAGGCAGAAGCATCAAAAGCAGTTAGAACAGCAATTGGGCCGCCTTGAAGGCGTCTCCTCGGCGTCTCGGGAATATCATTATTTGGCCCGTCTTGAGATCATACCACAGTCCGCACTTAGGACCCTTGGTGTTTGGAATTCCTTACGCGATGGAACACAAGAACAGGACAAACATCTACGCACTAGGGGCCTTCTTGGGTTTCCTCTTGGGCACTTTTTGGGCCACTCCATGCCCTCTCGGGCCATCCTGGGACCCATTTGAGGCGTCTCGGAGGGCTTTGGCTGTCTTGAGGCCTTGTTGGGGCCTTCTGGGAGGGCTCGTGGGGCCATCTTGGACCTCTCCTGAAAACATTTTGGACCTTCTTGGCCTTCTTGGGGCCGTCTTGAAGCGCCCTTGGGCCGTCTTGGAAATCTCTTGCGCCGTCCTGGCGCCCTCTTTGGGTGCCTCTTGGGCCGTCTTGAGCTGATTGCTGTGGCCTCGTGGGCTGTCTTGGACCGTCGGAAACACGAAATAGCGAGAACACGAAAACCATCAAAAAGCGTGAACACGAAAGCCTTGAAAAACCATCTAAAAAACATACTTGTTTCGCCTCATGAGGGCCTCGTGGGAGTCCTGTTGAAGGCATATTGGCCGTTTTGAAGCCCGCTTGGGCTGTCTGCAAGCCATGTTGGCGGTGTGGGCGGATGTGGGCTCTCTTGGAGCGCTCTTGGGCCATGTTGGTTCCCTTTTGGACGTCGTTCGGGCCCTCTCGTCACCCCCCTTCCCCTCCATTGACGCGTTCTGGCACCCCCGACGGGTCCAAAACGGCCAGACGCGAAATCAGTGCACTCTAGGGCCCCCCAGGACCTACCCCCATTTGTATTATAGTATAATGCACAAGTGTATATACATAGACACGCAAATCTAGACATCCACACATCTTACACATATGTCCATATATACACACGTACATACATCCATACATGCACACATGCATGCATGCATACATGATGCATACACACATACATATATGTGTATATATATACACATGAATGGGATGTGTATAAAACCATACGTACATACATACATATACATATGCACACGTATGTATATATACCATATATAATGTATCATGTGTGCGGAAGGCTCTCCAGAACAACACGAAAACTGCTGGAAACCTTCTTGCTCCGATGACAGGCGCTTTCAAGTTTCCGGAAGGCTCTCCGGGAACCTGAGGCGTTCCCGGAAGACACTCCACGACGGCCCGCGAGGTCTAGCTGGCCGCTCTGCACGCAAGCTTGCGCACGCTAGCGCGCTCGCAGCGATGCGCGGCACGCATCACAATTGCCGCCTCATGGGTTCTGGAAACGGGATTGCGGGTAGGTGGGTGGGACGATTGCGCGAACAGTGTCCGTTACACCAAATCGGTTGTAGGCAACCACTTTGTGTATGCAGTCACATTGTCCGCAATTCTGTCAGTTCGTAAAGCCTACGCATTGGATCGAGGTTGCCTCAGTCAAACATGTGATAAGAGCATATTGTCCCGCTCGCTTTCGGATCAGTAACCGTGCCCATTGGGGCGCGAAAATTCAGGCCGTAGCCTCTCTGCGAAACGCACATTGACTAGGATGGAGACCAACCGTTAACGTGGCAAAAACATCGCTGGCGTCGGGGCGCATGGTAATGTCATGCATCGCGGTCCTGGTTATCCGCGCTAGTGTTCCGATGAATCCCTCCTCGAGCTGCAGCCATAATGTGGTGTCGGCGGCTGTCGTCATCCATCTGATACCGTTCGGGCCGCGAAGATGTCGGAGGTTCTGCGAGGTGACCGGGCGTCGGCCAAAGAGTTGGGTTCTAAAACAATTCGTCAAGTCGTCACCCCAACGCTTGGCACGTCGGTCTTGCGCTTTCCTTCCGTGTTGACGGTGGTTGTGCGCAAGGTGCCTATGGACGACAGATGCCGTCCGTCTGTGAGTCGGGTGGTTGGCCACTGTTTGCGAAGCGCCACGTCAGACGTCGCTGCGAAGCAGTCCAAAGCTCCACGTTGCGATGAACATGAGATGCGTCGCACGGCGAGCTGCTCGGCGCATCGACCCATGGCTCGAGTTCGTCGTTGTCGTCGGCGATGCGTCATTCAAGTTGCGCGTCCTCGCGGGCGCCGTCGTCGCCGGTCACAGATGGATTGCTGTCTACATCCCACGTGGAAGATGTGGCGTCGGAGTCGGGCGTCGGATGCGCCGTCGAAGCTGTCGCGGCGCATGGGGCGATGAGGCGGGGTGATTGTCGCGGCCGCCGGCGTCTTGGCGCGCCGATGATCGCGCAGATCATGCGCGCATGGGCGGCGCGCAGCTGCCGTCGCCGAGGTTATGCGAGCGCCCGCACCGCTGCAGCATAGAGCACCAAAGACGAAACCGTCGAATCGAAGAGCCGGGGTCGGTGGGAAAGCAGATAGTTCGAGTTGGTCATTTCGCGCTCGCGGTGATGGATAATTGCACCCGATGACCGGAGCGGTAGTTGAAGCTCCGCGTTCGTCGCGCTATGGAACGCGAGCAACTGGCCCAGGTACTTAAGTTTGCATGTATGTGATTGTATAACGATGCCCATGCCTTCGATGACTGTGGCGCACGCGTGCTCTGCCTGCGCGCATGCTGAGGTTCGTCGCGATCGCGGTCTTAGCTGGGCGCAGCTCAAGACCGCGGCGACACGATGCTGCGACCACGTCGGCGAGCACGGTCGTCAATCGCGGCAGTGTTTGGGCTGTTGCGAGCACGTCGTCCGCAAAGCGGAGGTTGGTGAGTATGCTCGCTCTTGTGTAGCCGAATCGTATACCATGGTTGGCGGCCGCCCACTCGTCGGCGAGTGGTTGCACATGTGCCGCAGCAGCGATTTGAACAGCAATCTGCTGAGAGGGTCAACCTGCTGGGCACCTCGGAGTAGGGCGAATTGTCGGCTGCGGACGTCAGTTTGCACCGTGGCCGTCTGGCCGCAGTACCCTGGCCGTGCGCCTTGCTTGCGAAGTGCTTGCCAAAGGCTCTCGCGCTCGACGGAGTCGAAGGCCTTCTTGAAGTCTAGCGCCGCCACCCATAGGCTTTGACTCCATTCATCGGCACGTTCACGTAGGAACTGGAACGTGAAGAAGCGGTCGGTCGCGGAGTGGTGAGGTCAGAATCCGGCAACGTCGGCGGTCTGTTGCTTGTCTAGTGCTGGTTGGAGGCGGTTGTACAGGCGGCGACTGTAGAGTTGGCGCAGCATTGGCATGGCGCAGATTGGTCTGCAATGGACGCTTGCGTCAGGTCTCCGCTCTTGGGGGGCAACTGTCTGGCGGGGGAGCTCCAAGTCTGGAAACTGCGGTGTAGAGATGAAGCAACGTATCCTTGAGCTCGCAAGATGCTGCTTTAAGCATCTCAGATGTGGTACCACTGGTGTTTGGTGCCTTCCCGCATTTGAACTGCGAGGTTGCGTCATAAAGCCCGTCGGCCACGATTGCAAGGGTCGCATGCTGCTCGCGTCGCGATGGCGGCGGCCGCGGTAAACCGATGGACTCGCACAGGGACTCGAAGAAGTCGGCGAACAAATTCGCGATGTCTTTGCGAGTTGTGCATCTCTCGCCGTCGTGGTTCACCGCGCGCGCGATGAGGTGTTGCTTCTTGCGCGTCTCGATGTCAGCGATTGGCTTGAGGTCACGCAATGTGGAGAGCACTGCAGATATTTCTTCCGGTCTTGATCGTCGCTTGTGGCGCCGAGTCTCCTTCGTGATGTCTGCGCTGAGCTGTCGTCGTCGGTGCTCTGAACTTGGCGTTGCTCGACTTTGGTGGATGAGCAGTTGCAGTCGTTGTTGCAGCTGGTCTTCTTGAGGCGCGCCAGCGCCTGCCTGAATTAGCTTCTTGGTCTCAGTAGAGTCGCGGCATGCGTTGCACGCCGACTCAAGGACCCCGCGCTCGACGTAGCTGCCGAGCGCGCGGTGCAAACGATGCTGCTGCTGGGGATGGTAGCCCTCGGTGTTCACGCACTTCCATGGCGTCGCGCTGGCTGTGCAAGTCAGCTTGGTTCGTCGTCGTTGTCTTCCGTTGCGCGGAGTTGGCCCGGTCGCAGTCGGCTGCCGCGTGGTCAGAGCCAAAGTCGACGCGGCCGTTGGCATCAGACTTGATGCATCGTCGGAAAAAGGCTCAGTCGGTTAAAATGTAGTCGATCTGGATGGCGCGCGAACCTCACGCGCACGCAACCTGCTTGCCCTGTCTCTTCTGGGAGAAGGTGTGCCTACCAGGCCCCCTTGCGTGGCCTTATGTCGGAGCCACTGTCGCCTCACGTTCTGGCCTCCGCACGCGCGTCGGCCGACCGAACGTAAAGTGGCATCGCGCGTTCCGTTGTGTCTGTCGTCGCCGTCGCGGTCGTCGTCGCGTTCGATCGGCCCGTCCCCAGTTCGGGCGTTGACGTCTCCACCGGATATCATGCGGCGCCTGGATTCGACGCAACGTCGGCGTAGATCGCCTAGCGCGTCGCGCATTTTCTGCGCGCGATTGTCGGCGCACCCGGAGCGAGGGGGGTAAGCAATGATCAACATCACTCGCAGTTCACATCGCCGTTCTGATAAAGAAGCAGGTCGTAGCCCCACCGCCTGAAATTGGGCGACGCGTTCGCGCCATCGTCTGCGCGCGACGATTGCAACGCCATGGCAAGACCGCGAGCTGCCCGAGCCCGCGAATCGGCGGCCATTGTACGACGCCCATAGTTCGCACACTCGGGTTCGCCAGGTTTCATCGACGGCAAAGAAATCCCAGCGGTGGCGTCGAAATTATTCGAATAGTTCGGCAAGGCGTTCGTCGGAGAGCGACCTGGCATTCTTGCGCAGTATAATAACATCCACGCGCTGGAGATGAGAGGCACGAGGCGACGGGGGCGGCGGCAACATTCTCTCGCAAGTTTGCGGCGGTAGCGGTTCCTGCGAGGATGTAGTCGGAGCTGTTGTCTGTGGTAGTCTGTCAAATCGAGGCGTTGTCGCTGCGCGGGCGCTGGGCGTCGCCCTCCTGTTCCCACGCGCGCGGGCGCGTCCCCGTCGACGCAGGCGCGGCGCAGGTCGCCGGCCGCCCGCGCTGCGCGGTTGCGGCGGTCGCTCGGCAATCGCCGACGTCGCGCCCCCCCCCCCCCCCCGGAATCGGCAATGGAGTCGGGGCGGAATCCCACCGGCCCTTTGGGCGTGAGTGGTTTAGAGAGCTCTCTCTGCCCTCAACCCCCCTTCTTCCCCTTCGGGGGGGGTACCTCTCCCCCCCTACCCCCCCCCCCCCCCCTGGACCTGGACAGGGAGCCCGGGGCGGTGGCAGGGGGGTCCATTTCGACTCCTCGGAGGGCCAAAAAACGACGACCCTCACGAGGATTCTGGCCCCGACGGGGGGGCGATTTTGGCCCCTCTGCTCTTCTTTGAAGCCAAAGTCATTGATTTTACTACGGTTTGGGCCCCATTTGGGCGTCCTGAGGAGGTCGCGCTCATCTTCCTCCATAGCAAAATCATTGATTTTACCAAGGTTTTGGGCTCATTTTGCCCTTCTCAGGGCGCAGCTCTCATTTGCGCTTCTGAGGAGGTCGCAAGAGGCCCCAAGATGGCCCCAAGAGGCTCCCAGGAGGCTCCCAAGAGGCCTCCAGGAGACCCCCCAGAGGCCCCCAAGCGGCCCCAAGAGGCCTCCAAGAGGCCCCCAAGAGGCCCCCAAGAGGCCTCAGGAGGCCCCAAGAGGCCCCCAAGAGGCTCCCCAGAGGCCCCCAAGACGCTCCTGGAAGCCCCCGGGGCCGCCAAGAGGCCCCCAAGACGCCCCAAACGGCCTCCAAGAGGCTCCCCAGAGGCCCGAAGAGGCCCCCCCAAGGCACCCAAGACGCTCCTAGAAGCCCCTGGGGCCGCCAAGAGGCCCCCAAGACGCCCCAAAAGGGGGCGAGGTGCCCGAACGCCTCACGCCACGAGGAGCCCGAACGACTCACACAAGGACGAGGGGCCCGAACGACTCACACCACGAAGAGCCCGAACGACTCACACCAGAAGGAGGGGCCCGAACGACTCACACCAGGACGAGGCGCCCGAACGACTCACACCACGAGGAGCCCGAACGACTCACACCACGACGAGGGCCCCGAACGACTCAAAACACAACTGTCGGCATGCTTCGCAAGAGTTGCTATTGTGAGATGGGCTGGTGGGGATACGCGAAGCGTAAAGAATTTGCACAAGTGCCACTTCATTCTGAAATCGAACCCCCGACTGAATTATCGAGAACGGAATGCCAACTGGCAATGCCATCTTGTTTCCGCGCCCCCATTCCCCCGGGGGCGGCCCAATGAATGCTGCTTGCGAAGTCTCGCAGTCTGCCCCCGCAGATTGCGCGGGTCGCGTTGGCCCCCCATGCTTACGCGCATTCATTGGCCTTGTTCTGGATGTCACCCCCCGCGCAGCGGAACTGCGCGGCACCGCCCGCCGTCGTTGCGGCCGCAAGTTGCGCGACAACTGTCAAAGAGTTGCTTGCGCGGTCGATGCGGATGTCTGCCAGGTCGACGTTCAGGTCGCGATTCAAGCGGCACTTCGCGAGCCCGAGCTGCTTGCAGATGAAGCGCTGCTTGCGAGCGAGGTTGTCTCCAAATCGCAAAGGTTTCGTTCCCCCTGGAGCTGTCGGTTGCTTGTCGCGCATTATCTTCAGGAAGCCGCGCTTGCCGGCGATTGCCCCGAACTCGGAATTGCCGGAAGTGGGCGGGCCCGCGGCGAACTCGACGTTCTGGGCCCGGTCATCGACTTTGTCGTCGGCGGCCAGCTCGAGGAAGAAGTTCTCGACGTCGACCTCGGGCGCGTTCTCTGGGGCGCCGAGCGCGGCAGCTTGTCGTTCACGCGCGGCGTCGACGAGTGGCGCCGATAATGCTGTGGCATCGTTGGCGCCGATCTCCACGTTGTCCATGGCCTTCTTCTGCTCGTTCATCTGCTGCGTGGCGCTGTCGCACTTCTTGATCAAGTTATAGATATCCCTCTTGGCGCCCGCGCGGTCGGCATCTATCTGGTTCTGCAAGGAAATGAACTCCGCCTGCTGGGGGCCGCCAGCGAAATACCTGCTTGGCAACGAGATGTTCGAGCCACCCGCAAAGCGCAGAAGGCGCCTGACCCTCGCATCGCCCTGCGCAGACTCAAAGTAGACCTCGCCACCCCTGGGGGGGCCGCGACATGGGAAACGGTCGCCATGTCCGAGGGCCGCTGGGGCGGCCAGCACAGCGACGCCCCACGCAGCAAACTATACCTCGCCATCCCTTGCGGGTTGCGAAGCGTGAAACTGTCGCCATACTCGAAATATGCCCGGGGGAGGCAGCATAGAAACGTCCTGCGCGGATTCGCGTTCAACCTCGCCCTTCCTGAAGGCAGCGAAATGCAGAACTGTCGCCACGTTCAGAGGCTGCTGGGGGTCAGCATAATGACGTCCTACGCTGGGGCCTCGGGCCAGATTTTCCTTCCCGCTGGCCGCCTGACCCCCTATTGGCGGTCTCTTGTACACGCCGTGGCGCGCGCGCCTCCCATGTAGTTTCCGCGACAGGTGACGGCCCTCCACGTCGCCACGTAGATTTGGCCAACTGTTCTTTCCATGTATATGGATGGACTGGGTGCATCGAGGTGCCCATGGCACTGTGGCTGGTCGACTTCGGGGCCAGCCACTGGAAAACTATGCCTGGGGGGCCCTGCGCCAACGCGCGCGCGGCCGCGGAGATCGCGCGAATTGTCGCGGCCGCGCGGCGACCGCGAAAATCCCGCGGCGCGGAAAGCGAACGCCGCGAACGGCGGCGAAACTGCAAATCTGACGAGACAGAGCGAGAACGCACAAAGCCGCGCCCCAAACGATCGCGTCGACCATCGTGAGACAATGGCCCGCGACACCGCGTCGCGGCGCCGCCGCGGCGCTTCGCGGCGCCCTCGCGGCGCTGCACGGCGCTTTTATGGCGACATCCGTGTGGGATTTCTGAAGCTCGATCGCCCCTTTGTCGCTGAATGACTGAATCTGCGTCGAGCCCAACGAATTCGTTTACAAGGAGGCGCGAGGCGCATCAAAACACGAAGCGCTAGCCAGCGACAATCGGGGTTGGACAGACCCCCCTTTAGCAAAACGTGGTTTAGTGAAAACAACGTGAGGCCCAAACCTGGCGGGCGCACGCCTGGAAAATAACGGCCACGGCGCCCCCTCGAGAAACGAAAACGGACAATTCACTAATCGACGTGTCACTGTTGAATGTTCTGTCCACCTCCGAGACAAGCGAAACGCACGCCCAATGCTCGATGAAGACGTCTGCAAAATTGGGCAGAACGCGACCGGCGGGCGGTCGAATGGGCACATTGCGGCAACGCTGCTGGTTGGAGTCGTTGACCAGCCGCTGACGGGCGCTGCCACGTTGCCGCAGCGCCACTACCCACGGGCCGCCAGAGCCACTGCCTAGAATCTGCCCAGGAGCTCCCAGGGAGCAGCTCGCTAGCCGCATAGGCGTCTGCACGCGCTGCGCCCCGCGCAGAAAGGGCCCCCTCGAGAGAGACCCCCCAGCACCAGCAAGCTCACTGGGGTCGTCGCGGCGAGCGTGGAACGGCGACGGCGCGACGTTCGCCACCGCCGACACACGCGCCAGCGTCTAAAACAAGGAAGCGGGAAAAAAAACGTTTGCAACCCATGCGCAATACCGTCGTCGATGATTCCCGTATCGCTCGCTCCTCGCGGGATCTTGCTGGCGATCCGCCCGCGCGCGCGTCGCACGAAAAAGGGCGGGAAGCATCGCTCGAGCCGCTCGCGCGCCGCGCCTGGGAATGAAGCGACACAGCGCCACGCAAAACGCGCCCCGCATCGCGCGCGCAATTCGCGGGATCTCATCGGTGGAACGCCCTTGCGCGGCGCCGTGCATTGCCACGCAATACGTCACCTGCATCGCGCGCCCACTCCCCTGGATCTCGCGCAACCCACCAACGCTCGAGTCACATGAATACTCGGTGGGGCAATGAATTGTTGCACTCGCGATGTGGACCTCAACGCGAGGCGATACACTGCCGCGCAATACGTTTCTCGCATCACGCGCTCAACTCGCAAAAACATGTCAGGCGACCCGCCCTCCGATGGGCCATCCGAACAAATTGATGGCAAAAACAAAATGTCCACCCGCTTTCCTGGCACCAACTTGAGCGATACATTGCGCGACGCCCGTTTCCTACATCGCACGCTCGCAGAGGAAGATCTCACAAGTGAACCACCCGCGCGCGGGTCGCCCGAACAACCTGGCGGTCAAAACCAACTCTTTCCCTCGCATGTTGGGCAACAACATGACGTGGGACACGGGCTAGACCAGCCCGGGACTGGGCTACAGCTTTGCTGGACTGGGCTGGGACTCGGCTAGACTGGACAAGGCAGAACCCGACCGTGCTTGACTGGGCTAAGGCTGGGCTGGACTGGGATAGGCACGGCCTAACAAAGCCTGGCTAACCCGATAAAGAGAACTTGTTACGACTGGGACGCAGTCTGCTTGTTTAGGATGGACTTGGCTAGACAGGCTAGGAAACGGCTCTGCATTGCGCGGAGAAATAAACGGGGCGTCGCAAGGCCAACGCTGGGTTGGGGCCGCGCCAGACAACGGCAAGAGAGCCGCAAGAGGGTCCCAAGAGGCCTCCAGGAGGCCCCTAAGCGAGCCAAGTGGACCCAAAGACGGCCCAACAAGCTTCCAAGATGGCCTAAACGGCCAAGACGGCTCCAAGAGGATGCCCACGCGGGGGACCCGAACGGACATTCCGAGCTCCCAGGAGGCCCCAAGAGGCCGCCAAGAGGCCCCCACGAGGCCTCCAAGAAGCTTCCAGGCAACCCCAACAAGCCCTCAAGAGGCTCCCGAAAGGTTCCCTAGATGCCCCCCAGAGGCCCTCGAGAGCGCCCCGAAGAGACCCCAAGAAACATCCCTGAGGACTCTGATCCACGGCCGCGTCGTGATCGCCGCCGCCGTCGTCCTTCAAGATCGGCGGCACCAGTCGTAAGACCTTCGCAATCCACTTGTCCTCGGTAAAAAACCAGAATGGATCGAAATGGGATTCATGGAAATCCCCTCGTCGGCGGCATAACCCACAGAGCTGATTTCCGCGCGCGTTTTCTCTGAGTAATTATTGCTCTCTTAAACTTCGAAGCAACATACGGCAGGCTCGTGTCGTACCGACTGCGGCTTTGGTTTCTGAACGGTCGCCCGTTTCCAAAATGCCAGATCGTTCAACATGAACCGATTCTGGATCGCTGGCGGCGTGCAACGCTGAACGCCAGCGGCGAGGTCGCCGCTGGTCGACACGACGAGAAGCTGCCGCAGCATCGCGAAAGGATCGTGCCCTCAGGATCCCGCCCCCCCTCGGTCTCCCGACCATCTTACGTGGAAAGCTGGCAATTCCCATGGGCATACACCGCCTGGGTGGAAGGGCCCAACTCGGGAGCGACCTCGGCGTTGTAGCCGAGACCGTCCTCTGACCCTGCTGGCCGAAGCATGATCCAAGCGGATGAATAGGAGTAGCGTCGAAAATTAACTCCTGCGTACATAGAGGTCCTAAGAGCGCGTTTCTTTCTTTTCGGCGATGACGGGCGTCATGGGGGGGGGCGGGGGGGGGGTATGACGTCCCCCCGCCATGTTTCTCCGGCACCACAGCCGCGCCCGCGCGCACGACGACAATGAGCGACGAACGACGAGCGACGACGACGACGACGACGACGACGACAACGACGACAGCGACGACGATGACGACGACGACGACGACGACGACGATCACGCGAGCATCATGCACGTGGCAATCTGCCCCACAGCGCCTGTGTACACCACAATTCTCGCGTGCACCACAGCGCGCATGTACACCACAGCGCCCGCGTACACCACAACAGCCGTGTGCTACGCAGCGCCTGTGTACACCACAGCGCTCGCGTGCAATACAGCGCCGGTGTACACCACAGCGAATGTGTACACCACAACAACCATGTGCAACACAGCGCCTGTGTACACCACAGTGTTTCACCACAACGCCTGTGCACACTACGCCGCCTGCCGACACCACAGCATCCGCGTGCAAAGCAGCGCTGGTGTACACCACAGCGCCTGCGTGCACAGGACAGGTAGGAAGAGCACGTAAGTGAGGATATGATTTGCTGTGGAGAGCCAAACGCCACGCCAAAGAAGTGCTGATAATACGTTCTTCCCTCCTCCTCCTCCTCCTCCTCCTCCTCCTCCTCTTCCTCCTTCTCCTCCTCCTCCTCCTCCTCCCTCACCCTTCCCCCCTGTCGTGCGGGTTGGCGCTACTGCGCACGTGCGCATCTCAGCGTGCACCGCAGAATGGTCGATTGAATCATTCCAGTTGGTTTTCGGACGGCCCATTCAGCTGGAGCCTCCTGGACGCATATGGGAGGAGCTAGGATGATGCGGGCGGACTCGGGAGGACTCGTAGATTCCAGCGGCGCTCCTTTTCCCATAAAGATCCTTGTCCAAATCCTATATAAAACAATTGTTTTTCTGTGAAACCCACAGGCGCTGCATTTTGCCATAAGGATTCCCTCTAACACTCTATGTAGAACACGGGCGCTCTGTTGCACAAAGTTGCTCCGGTGCACAAAGGCGCCATGGTGTACACAGGCGCTGTAGTACACACAGGCATTGTGGTGTACACTGGTGCTGTGTTGCACACGGCTGATGTCGTGCACGCAGGCGCTGTAGTGTACACGAGCGCTGTGGTGCCCGCGGGCACTGTGGCACACACTGGCGCTGTGTTGCACGCGGCTGTTATGGTGTACATCGGCGGTGTGGTGTACTGTACACAGGCGCTGTGGTGCACGCAGGCACTGTGATGTACACAGGCCGTGTGGTGCAAATCACCACCTACATGCTGCTGCTACCCTTCCTCGGTCATTCCTTGGCACTCCCAAACCCCGCCGGCGCGAAACGTGACGTCATCGGCACCCTCCACCCCCTCCCAAACGATTGCCGTCATCAACCCAGAATATAAAACAGGCTGCAGCCGCGTCCGCGCGCACGACGACGATGAGCGACGAGCGACGAGCGACGACGACGACGACGACGACGACCACGACCACGACGACGACGCCTACGACGACGACGACGACGACGACTGCGGACCAGGCTCCTGCGGATTCCTGCGGACACCTATGCGAATCCCGATGCGCACGGCGGCAGTGCCTGGAGCGCACTGGGGGGGGGAACGTTACGTCATGGAGGGGGGGGCGGCGGGGGCCATGACGCCCGTCATGCCCCAAGCAGTAAAGAAACACGCTCCGACGATACACACACACACAAACAAACAAACAAACACACACTAGCCTAACAGCTACCCTAATGGGGGTCCCCTCGCATCCAGGAAAAAAGATCACTTGATGATACAGGTGTCCATGCTGTCTGCGAGGAAGGCGTTGACTCTCTCGGCGCATCTGTACACATCTTTATAGAAAGGGTGCTTCGAATTTTTCATGCGCCTGTTGAAATAAACGCCCTTGATATCTTCCACGAAGCCGGCCCGCACGTAGCGGCCAATCTCAGCCATGTACCCGAACTTGTCGGAACCAACGTCGAGCCACAACGGGTCCTCCAAAATGATGACGCCCACGGTATGGTCCACCGAATGCAGCACAGTCCCCGCGAACAACGCCTCTCCATCCATGCCGCCCATGGCCGCCCTGTGCTTCTCGAATATCTTCATGAATCCATGGCGCACCTTGATGACAAAATTGCAGATCGTAGAGTCCCTCTGAAGCTCCCGGACGTTAGCATGGAACGGAACGCCCGTCGTCAACCCGGCTTCAAAGACTTTGGATAGAGCCGTACAAGGGAAACTGATCACTCCAGCGAGGCACGCCAAGTGCGACAGGATAGGGAACACCGTGTATCCAAAGTAGTTGTACGCAACTGTGGTCACAGAGCTACACCTCAGAAAGGGATCATGGCTATGCACGTTCGTACCCCAATTTGCGAGGGCGTGTATTTTGACGTGGTTGACAATTATCGCGTGGAACCATACCAGCGTCATCGCCTCCTCTGCTGTCAGGTGCTGGCGATCAAACTCGGCGCTCACCATGGACTTCCGCTCCAAGTCAACCTTAATGTAGAGCGTCTTTGAATCATCAAAATCACCGCGGGCATCGAGGATCGGAAGATTTGGCCATATGAATGAGGCAATCCGAGGCTTGGAAGGGTTCTGTTCGTTGCTCGCGATGCCCAGGAAGTTTATGATTTCGGTCGTCTCGAGCAGCAAGCGCGCCACTACTGTTCGCGGGTCGCAAGGCTTCGGTTCCAACCATTTGCGTTTGTGCAGAGCCTGGCGAGCGATAAGCGAGATCGTCCCACAGACAGCGAAGCAAAGGGCGCACGTCCCAACGAAAACCTGGGCCCACAAGAAGTCAAAAAAACCGAGATAAATGTGATCCATGTCAAGCTTGGCAGCTCTGCGCTCGGTGTCCACTCTCATGACGGGACTGCCAGGAACGAGAGATCCTCTCGGTAGCCTTCGGACTGTCGCTGCCTTCGCCCCGCGGAGTGGCGACGTGCGCTGCCTGCTGATTAAAAGAGCTGCCGTGTGGCTGTTCCGCCGCTCGACAGCACTGGTCACTTTGGCCCATCTTTCCTCCGCCGTGACCTCCGGTGGTAAGCGGTGCGACGGGCACAAGTTGTGTGATCGATCCACTCTCTTGTCGAAAAACTTGCGCCAAATCTGCCAAATTATCGTGACGTAGACCACGACAATTAACGCAGCAATGGAGGACCCGATCATGATGATGGCGGGGCAGATCATGGCAACGCGCGCCTGGAGGCTGCCGACATGTAGAGACGGCACTTCGCCCTGGCAGATGTAAGCGCAGGCGGGTATCCGAAGATCGAGCCGAAGTGGCTTGAGCCAAAATGGCTACAGAACGTCCTCCGTGATGATCTTCGCGACGTGTGTGAGCACTGGAGGCGAGGCCCAGTAAGCGTTCAGCGGACTCTGCCTGGAGGAGTCTGGCCGATTGCAGGCAAGATGTCACGTTCGACACGGTCGCCGAAGCCGACGCCGAAGCAGACGCCGATGTCACTGCGCCCCCAAAAAAGAACACGAATCTCATCGTCGCCATTCCCCCATGGACTGGGCTCAAATAAATGTGCGGATCACGCTCGACGGGCGAGATGCTGCACAACCCCACATTGGGTATAGGCGAGCAGCACCTAAAGCGAAACTGTGTCTGCGGCAAACTCCTCCTCCTCCTCCTTCTCCTCCTCCTCCTCCTCCTCCTCCTCCTCCTCCATTCCTTTTCCCTATACATGACTTCCCCCTGTCGCACCCTGAGGCCAGTGTTTAGGGCGGGCCGGGCGTTTCGCCTGAGACTTCCTCACCATTTATGACCCTGAAACTTAAACATTGACAACGGCTCCACAGATGGAGGGCGGGTGGTTTTCAAAATGTGGCTCTCGCCTTAGCGCCGCGCGCATTCATTTTTAAAATGTGCAAGAGCTTCACGGATTGAGGGCAGAACGTTTTCAAAATGTGGTTCTCGCCTTAGCGCCGCGCGCATTCTTTCTTAAGCATTTGCAAGAGTTTCACGGGTTGAAGGCGGATGATTCTCAAAATGTGGCTCTCGCCTCAGCGCCGCGCACATTCGCCTTTAAAGTATTCAAGAACTTCAAGGATTGAGGGCGAGTCGTTTTCAAAACGTGCCTCTTGCCTGAGCGCCGCGCACATTTTTGTTAAACAAAATTGCAAGAGCTTCACGAATTGAGGGCGGGTCGTTTTCAAAATGTGGCTCTCGCCATAGCGCCGCGCACTTCTTTAAAAAATGCAAGAGCTTCACGGATTGAGGGTGGTGTCTTTTCAAAATGTGGCTCTCGCTCTAGCGCCGCGCACATTCATTCATACAGTAAGAATTCCACGGATGTCCATGGTCAACGTACCAGAAATGGTGTTTTGAAAAGATTCTGGATTATGCGGGTGCAACAGTTATGTTGATTCGCGGTGTTGAAATCCCAGACATGGCGTTCTGGCAGGGTTCCAGATCGTCAAGACGCAGCAGTCAGGTTGATCCGTTGCGTTGAAATCCCGACAACAATGTATTGGCATGCTTCAGGGTCTTCAAGGGTGTCTTCCAACGAGGCAGTTCCCTCAATGGAAATGAACCATTGTAGGGGCCTGTGACGAGGGAGCTTGGAGGGAGGATTCATTCCAACATCGTCGATCACTCTCTGGTTTACACTGGTCCTCCTCCTCCATCTTATTCATGATTTGGCTTTCGGATTTTCCCTCGTCGCCACGGATGGACGCAGCTCGAAGCATTAGCCAAGATGAAACCGAGGCCCCAAGCCGCCGCAAACGATGAGACCCACAAAGGATTCCGACGCTTTCTCCCTATGCATTTAAGCTTCATATCGCCTCGGGGAAGCCACAGAGAGCCCCTAAAAAGCTCCGAATGACTGCCCCAAGACGGTTCCCAAGCGGCACCAAGACTCCCCGAGGCGGGGCGGAACTGTCGCAGAATGCCCCTGCACCCAAAAGGCGGCACCTTCATGGAGCACCCCGCACGAGGGCCATCCGTCACCCTGGACCTGCGAGCCAGGCAGGACGTGGCCGAGGACAATGAAGGGGCCCTGGGACACACAAGTAAATACACACAAATACAGATATTCCCCATATTTTCCCATATTTTCTGGGGAATCGACGATTAATTGTGTCTGTGTGTTTTTTCCTCTCCTGAGACAAGCAGGGGTGTCTGTGACCCACGCCAGTCCAGACAGGGCACTGAATTGACGCGGATCTTGCAACCAACCCCCCCCTGCTGCGCCGCTGTGTTGGCGTGCCGCAGGCGGCCGGACCCTCTTTGGGAAAGCCTCGGAAGGATCCCGATCCGGCTGGACGAGACCGTCGAGGTGCACGCGCAGGGGCGGCATGCCATGTGTGAGGCTTGACTGGACGACGCTCGCCACATCAGCTTGCGAGCCCGGCAACCGCGCGCGGCCCACGAACGGCCTCCTCTGCACCTCCGAGGCTCCCGGCCTGCTCCGCACCCTTCCCCCCGAAGGGCCGCGAGCCCCCGGGCAGCCGCAGCGCGGCAGACCGCAGACGGGCGAGGGCAAGGAACGCGCCCCGCGACGAGGGGGCCCGATCAAGCTGCGAGCGTCCCGCGAGCGACCAGCCCCAAGCCAAGAGAGGCCGCGGCTCGCCGCATGCTCTCGCCCGTGCCCTCGGCAACGGACCCCGCTCGGCTCCGACGCCGCGGTACGTTCACGCCCGCACCCTGGACCACACTCTCGCCGCGGGGTCGCTGTCTGACTGCCCAGGGGGCTCCCCAGGGGCCCACTCGGGCAAGACGCCCATCGTGCTTTTCTGTCGCGACGCCTGGTAGGTCTGGCCTACTTGGTACTGCCCCTCGGTCTGTTCTCGACGGTCCTGAATCCCACTGCCAGGACACCCCTAGGTCGAGAAACTGCGAAAATGATTCGCCATTGTTTTTCCAGGGCGCTGGATATCTGCAGCGGCACTACTACAAATACTAAATCCTGAGGGGGAGGGTGGGAGAGGGAAAAGGCCCCCTCCCCCCTGTCGTTGGCCCCTGGCTTTCGGGTCAGAACTCGGCTCTCTGGCGGCCGTTCGGGATGTTCCTGGCAACCCCGGAGCGTTCTCGGCGAACTGCTGGACCCAAGGAGAGGGCCAAATCACAGTGCAACGAAGGCCAGGAACCACTTCAGGTCGCACAAGCTGAGTATCGTTCAACCGATCCCCGTCCCCAGCGGCGTGGCCTGGGCCCCACTGGCCGACTTACCCCCTGGATAAGGATGTAGAACGTTCCCCAATCAGTGCTTGCACTGAAGGGGTCCTCGCGGAAAATGAAGGATTTGGCGAAAGTTTCCGCCGATTTTGGTCGCACGCTGGGTTCCTGGGTTCCCGGTTCCGGGTTCCCGGGTTCCCGGTTCTGGGTCCTGGGCCGATTTCGGAGGGCGGCGAGGTTCCCAGGTTCCAGGGTTCCTGGTCGATCTTCTTATCGATTGTTCTCACCATCGATCTCATTACCCACTTCTCTATCGATCTCACCATCGATCTTACAATCGATCTTACAATCGATCTCACAGCGATCTCACTAGAAATCGCATGAGCGATCTCGCGATCGATCTCACTATCGATCTCATTGAATCGGTTTCACTCTCGGTCTCACGATCGACCTTACAATCGTCCTCACTATCGATTCCACTATCGATCTCATCATCGATCTCACAATCGATCTCAAGATCCATAGTATGAATTTTCAAATCATCCACTGATTGGGATTTTCTCAGGCTCATTCTATTCGGGTTTCGAGGGGTGTATCCCCAACTGTGGTGGTAATTTGGTGGGGGTCTCGAAGGGGATGGGGATCGGTCAAACGATACCGACAAGCAAGGCCTCAAGTTCGATGACTTTGCCTTCATTGCTGAAAAGCTTTCGAGCCACCTCCAGCCGTCCTTCGGACGCATGCCGGAGATGCAGCCACGGGCGTTTGGGGGGCCGTTTCTGGGGGCTCGAATGATCATATTGGGCATCTCTCGGGGCCGTTTTGGGGGCCGGTCTGCGGGAATCTGGGGCCGACTTCCGGCCCTCCTGGGCCGTGCCGAGGCCGTCTTGGGCCTATCTTGTGCCAGCTTGGAGACGTCTTGGGCGGTCGGAAGCCAGGAAGAGCGAAAACACAACAATCCTTCATACAACTCAAGGACATCAATGTGTTTGGCCTCACCAAGGCCTCTTTGGGGCGCGCTGGGGGCTCTCCTGGGGTGTTGGGGACCTCTTGAGCCGTGCTGCGCCCGTCCTGAGCGCTCTTGGTGCTCATTTTGGTTACTCCTTGGCGGTCTTAGGGGTATCTTAGGCTGTCTTGGAGGCCTCTTGGGCCATCTGGGGGCCTCTTGGAGGCCCCGGGGAAGAGGTATCAGAAAAGGGAGAGAGATGGGGAGCGAGGAGAGGTCCGAAGTTGTTTTGTGTGCGGGGGCTCTCGGCTCTCGTCGTCGCCGCGGCTGGACACATCTCGAAGCAACATTCTTCCCGAGGTGGGGCAGGACGAAGACGGGGAGGGAGATGAGGAGGCAGCAGCATCAATGGCAGTTGGAGCAACAGTTGGGCATCATCACAGCCATCTTTTCGGCGTCTCGGGGATCTTTTTTTTTTTGGGGGGGGGGGGGAACGATGGTCGACGAGCTGACTGTCAGCGAGCAAGATCATATTGCTGCTGGCTTGTCTTTAGGGAGCAAGATCAGCTGAACAGCTCCAGGCAGATATGGAAATAGCCCGAGCCACCGCACGACACGCGCGACCAGACAGGCAACATACGTACTCGTGCAGAGGTCGGGATCCCCCGACACCGGCGCGCGGCGCACCCCTTGGTGCGGCGGCATACCGTGCGGTGACTTCGAAGCTCCCCCAAGACCTCACCGCAGAGCACCAGCCACGGCCACGGCCCCCGCCCCCCGCCAGGACCCCACCCCCTCCACCTCCTCATCCTCCTCATGCGAAAAGGAGATCCGGCATTCCAAAAAGGACTCGGCTGGGCAAGAGCGGCTCCGCCCGAGGGCCCCGCACCACCGAAGTGCCTCGGCGGCCTTCTGCGCCGCGGCACTGCCTCACTGCAACACCGCAGTCACGCCCAACAGCAAGGGCACGAGTGTAGGACTGTAAGCCCAAGCACCTGACCAGCCGACATAGACGCAACCGAAAAACTGCAAGCTCGGATCGTCGCAGTAGTCACAGCAGTAGTTCCCGTACACAACCTGGTATCCTGATCCGCACGAAGGAAACTCTGTGGATACGTTAAACGCGCAGTCCCCATCATCATCGGTACACTGACCGCAGTCAAGTCCTTCAGGGTCGGTCGGCGGATTTTCGTCGCAGTCGCCTCCGTCATAATTGCACTCCCAATTGTTGCACACGCTGTCGCAGTAGCCGTCGCCTGGCCACCCGTTGTAGCAGCCGTCCGCGCAGAGCTCCTTGTCGGTCGTTGTCCACCACTCGGGCTCAGGCTCTGGTTCTGGCTCTGGCGTGGCGTCGCAGTCGCCTCCGTCATAGTTGCACTCCCAATTGTTGCACACGCTGTCGCAGTAGCCGTCGCCCGGCCACCCGTTGTAGCAGCCGTCCGCGCAGAGCTCCTTGTCGGTCGTTGTCGTGGCCTCCGAAGAGCATGCTTCGCAACACAATCCCCCGAATACTTTAGAAATCATATCACACAAGCCCCAGCCAGCCACTTCGCTGCAATCGTCATGCCCTAGATCTCATGTCGCGAGTACGTCGTTATAGTCGTTGCACTCCGTCATAGCTGCAGCACACGTTTGGCAGCAGACGCCTCGCACCTCTTCGCTGAGGAAGCACATGCCAGCAACTTCCCCGCAACCAGTGACCCCGGAAGCATTGCCCTGTTGGGCTAAAAAAACGATGGCGGCATCGTCATCTTCGCACACGTCTGGGGTCGTTGTCCACCACTCGCGCTCAGGCTCTGGCTCTGGCTCTGGCGTGGCGTCGCAGTCGCCTCCGTCATAATTGCACTCCCAATTGTTGCACACGCTGTCGCAGTAGCCGTCGCCCGGCCACCCGTTGTAGCAGCCGTCCGCGCAGAGCTCCTTGTCGGTCGTTGTCCACCACTCGGGCTCAGGCTCTGGCTCTGGCTCTGGCGTGGCGTCGCAGTCGCCTCCGTCATAGTTGCACTCCCAATTGTTGCACACGCTGTCGCAGTAGCCGTCGCCCGGCCACCCGTTGTAGCAGCCGTCCGCGCAGAGCTCCTTGTCGGTCGTTGTCGTGGCCTCCGAAGAGCATGCTTCGCAACACAATCCCCCGAATACTTTAGAAATCATATCACACAAGCCCCAGCCAGCCACTTCGCTGCAATCGTCATGCCCTAGATCTAATGTCGCGAGTACGTCGTTATAGTCGTTGCACTCCGTCATAGCTGCAGCACACGTTTGGCAGCAGACGCCTCGCACCTCTTCGCTGAGGAAGCACATGCCAGCAACTTCCCCGCAACCAGTGACCCCGGAAACATTGCCCTGTTGGGCTAAAAAAACGATGGCGGCATCGTCATCTTCGCACACGTCTGGGGTCGTTGTCCACCACTCGGGCTCAGGCTCTGGCTCTGGCTCTGGCGTGGCGTCGCAGTCGCCTCCGTCATAATTGCACTCCCAATTGTTGCACACGCTGTCGCAGTAGCCGTCGCCCGGCCACCCGTTGTAGCAGCCGTCCGCGCAGAGCTCCTTGTCGGTCGTTGTCCACCACTCGGGCTCAGGCTCTGGCTCTGGCTCTGGCGTGGCGTCGCAGTCGCCTCCGTCATAATTGCACTCCCAATTGTTGCACACGCTGTCGCAGTAGCCGTCGCCCGGCCACCCGTTGTAGCAGCCGTCCGCGCAGAGCTCCTTGTCGGTCGTTGTCGTGGCCTCCGAAGAGCATGCTTCGCAACACAATCCCCCGAATACTTTAGAAATCATATCACACAAGCCCCAGCCAGCCACTTCGCTGCAATCGTCATGCCCTAGATCTAATGTCGCGAGTACGTCGTTATAGTCGTTGCACTCCGTCATAGCTGCAGCACATGTTTGGCAGCAGACGCCTTGCACCTCTTCGCTGAGGAAGCACATGCCAGCAACATCCCCGCAACCAGTGACCCCGGAAACATTGCCCTGTTGGGCTAAAAAAACGATGGCGGCATCGTCATCTTCGCACAGGTCTCGCTCCTGTTCGGTCTTTGTCCACCACGAACTGAGGGCTCGCTCATCACGAACTACCTGGTAGTCACACTCGCCCAAGTAAGCTGGTTCAATATTCGCACAGCTGGCTTGACAGGTGCTGTCATACGTCTGGCCGTCTTCACCACATACGGGGTCTGAGTAGGGACAGTTGCAACTTTCGGCTCCAGACATCAGAACCCGTCCTGCATGTGCCACAGGCAGCGCTTGGACCCTGCGGAACAACTCGCCACTCTTGCCTCGGGGGACATCCACGTGCACCCGCAAGCACGTCATGGCCCTGCCCGCGGAATCGACGGCCCTGATCTTCAGCCGGTAGCCGCCGGCCACCACCATGGGGGGGAGCGTGTCGAGGGCGAGGCGCAGCTCCGTGCGCCCGGGCGGCAGGGGGCACCCGCGCCGGCTGTGGCTTCTGCCGAGGTGCCTGCACAGGTCCTCCTCGTACGCGTGAGGGACGCTGTGCCATGCGAGTTCACGCTTCACCCAGTCTCCTGTCGACGAGCCTTCGGCAGCCGAGCCCTTGTACAGCTTGACGTGGAGGGTCCCCCCTGACACGTTGCTCGAGAGGTCCCCGTAGGCGCGCACCTGGAGGTGGGCCCGGTCGAACTCCGCGCGAGTGGTAGACATCAAGTCACTCTTACCGCCACAGTCCTCAATCTGCACACCAGCGCCACGGTCGAGTATCTCTGCAACGGTGGTCACATCGCTTCTCTCCTTCCCCTCACCTGCCATCTCGTCGAGGTATCCCCAAAACTTGTCCTTGACTGTGGCATCGGCCATAGTGAAGACGCAAAGGACGGCGACGACTGAGCGGGCAGCCGCCGACGCTATCGACGTCATGACACCGTGCTGGAAGTGAAACCTGTCAAACTTCGAAAGAGTGGGTGCTGAAGAAGACGTGTCTTGCCACGCAAACTGGCTTGAGCCAAAATGGCTACGGAGGCGTCTCGGGGATCTTTTTGGGCCGTCTTGAGCTCACACCACCGCTCGCACTTAGAATCCTTGGTGTTTGGAACTCGTTACGTCATGAAATACAAGAACCGGACGAAAGGCTATGCATTTTGCGTATCTGGGCCTTCTTGCGCGTCCTCTTGGGGCCTTTTTGGGCCACTTCACGCCCTCTCGGGTCGTCCTGGGACCCATTTGGGGTGTCTTGGGGGGCTTTGACTGCCTTGGGACCGAATTTGGGCCCCCCTATGGTTCTCGGGGCCCTCTCGAATCTCTCGTGAAGCCATTTGGGACCTTCTGGGCCTTCTTGGGACTGTCTTGGAGCGGCCCTTGGCCGTCTTGGAACTCTCTTGGGCCGTCCTGGGGCCCTCTTTGGGAGCCGCTTGGGCCGTTTTGGGCTGATTTCTGGGGCCTCGTGGGCCGTCTTGGCCCGTCGGACGCGCGAAAAAGCCAGAGCACGGGAAACCTTCGAACAAAAACCTTTAGGAAATTGGATTGCTCGCCTCCTGTGGGCCTCGTGAATCTATTTTTTAACAACAAAAAAACTCTTGGCCATCTTGAGGCCCCTTTGTGCTGTCTGGGAAACACGTTGGGTCATCTTGGAACGCGTTTGGGCAGTTGTGGGCTCTCTTGGAGCGCTCTTGGGCCATTTCGTCGCCCCTCTTTGGCGCTCCCCGACGGGTCCGAAACAGCCGTGTACAAAACCTGTGCTCCCCTTTGCTCCTGGGACGCCCTCCCCATTCTTTTATGTGTATACATCGAGAAAGAGGGGGGAACGCGCTACGCGCGCGCTTAGATTCTAGCCAATTCCGAAGACCTCATCCTCATCCCCCTGCGCACGAAGTATTCCTCATCCACTCTCATGGCGGGCAGGCGCAATCGCGGCGTCGACGTCGTCGTGGGCGTCGTCGTCGCCGTCGCCATCGCGGTCGCGGTAGGGGAAAGGGGAAGAAGGGAGATAAGGAGAGGGGACGGAGGGAGGCAGGTAGGGAAGAACAGAAACAAACAGGCATGAGAGGCAAAAAGTGAGAGGACGGGAAATGAATGGATCAACGGATAAGTGACCCTCTGCCCCTGAGATTTTCTAGGTTGGGACATATTAAAGTTCGGGCCCAGGGAAGACGATAAACTGTTCCCTGGCAGGTCGCAGCATAAAGGACGTTGAGTAGGATGCCGAGTATGTTGCTGATGATGATGATGATGATGATGATGATGATGATGTTGATGATGTTGATGCTGACAAGCTAAGGCCACAACGGTCTGGGAGCGGTGCTCGGCGCAACCGTTATAAATTATCGCGCGCACCCGCGGGGCCCTCGGGCACCGCCGAAGAGGATGGGAAGGGAAGGGCGCACCGTCGCGCCACTCAGCGGCCCGGGCCCCCCGCCTCCGAGCCGCGCCCACGAGAACGGCTGCGCGGGCGCCTCAGCGGCACGGCGCGGCCGCCCCCCAGCGCGGGACCCGCTCCTCCCCGCGCGGGGCGCCGCCCCAGCCGCATCTTCCTCAGCGCGGCGGCCTGGCGGGCGCTGGCCCCGCCCGCGCGCGGACTGCTGAGCGCGACCGCACGGGCGCCGTCCGCGTAGCAGCCGCAGACCGCGCAGTAGACGAGGCGGTGGGGCCCTTCGCCGATCGCCCAGAGGCGGCGCGGCGACTCGTCGAAGCTCACGTGCCACCAGCGTGGGAGCGCCTCCTCAGCCACGGCGCCAGCCGCCCCGCTGCTCCCCCCCGCGTCGCCGTCGCCGTGCTGGGCCCCACCAGCGGGCCTGGGCCGCCAGCGCCGCTGCCGCCACCGCCGCTGCGGCGGCGACGCCCGCGCCCTCGGCGCCTCGACGGCTCGCGCTCGCGGAAGCCCGCGCGCGGCCGCGCCGCGGGTCGGCGCCCTGGCCAAAGGCCCGGCGCTTCCGCCCAGCCGCCCGGGGCCCAGGCGGCCCGCCAGCGGCGCCCCCCGCCGCGGCAGCCGCGCGCCCGGCCCATCCGAGCGGCCCGCGCAGGCGTCGCAAAGCCAGCGCGCCGCTCGCGCCCAAGACAGCCGCGCCGCGCGCGCCGCAGGGTCAGCGCCTGCAGACTGGCCCGCCATCGCCGCGGCGCGCGGCGCCCCGCCGCCCGCAGCTGCGCCCGCGGCAGGTGGAACCGCCGCGCCCGCGCCCACGCCGCCAGCCGCCGCGAGGGCGGCGCCCCCCAGCTGCAGCGCCTCGCTGAGCCAGCGGGCCGTCGCCACTGCGATCGCATCGGCCAGCCCGACGCGCTCCATCGCCGCCTCGCACATGGCGGAGCTCCGCGCCCTTCTTGACGAAGCCGTCCGCGGCGCGGTTGCCCTCGCAGTCGCCCATCCTGGCGTGGCCGTCGAGGACGGAGCGGAGCGTGGCGCGCCCCTTTCACCTCGGTGACCCGCGCGCACTGCTGGCCGCCGAAACTGCCAACGGCCCACCAGAAACCGCGCCGCACCTCAATGGGCGGGCGGCCCAATGCACAGCACCAGGCCACGCCCGCGGCAAAGCCCGTCGCGAGCAGCTTGCAGCCCGCCCTGATCGAGGACGCCGCCCGCGCCTGGCAGGCCCCAGCGCAGGGCGCGGGCGGCGGCCAAGATCTCGCCTGCGCTCGCGCCCTGCGGCAAGCGAGCGGGGACGCACCCCCAGGCGCCGCGCGCCGCACCGCGGACCCGCAGCGCCGCGAGCCCCCAGCCAGCGCGCACCTCGGGCGACCCCGCCCTGCCACACATTGCCGAGCCGTCGGCGCACAGGACGCTGGCGCCCGCCAAGGCCGCGTAGCCGCGGCTGCTGCTCCACCGCGCCTCCTCGGTCTCCAGCGGCGGCGGGAGGGCGGCCGTCTGGTCTGGGATAAGTGCTCTCGAGTAGCGGGGGCCTCGCTGTCGATAGCCTCGGCCACGTCGGCGAAGACCTGCGGCGCCTCGCCCCCCGCGATGGCGCCGCGCCTCTCCGCCGCGAGGGCGGGGCGCCGCCAGGCGAGATGCCGCGCCACGCCGCGGCCGCCGCATCCCACGGGGCAGGCCCCCGAGCGGCACAGCGGCGGGCCGAGGGCGGCTCGGCGGGCCACTGGCCAGAGCCCGCCGAGAGCCGCGTCGCGGGCGATGGGCCACCGCGCCCGCCGCTCGGGGGTTGCCTCGGCGCCGAGCAGCCGCCGTCGGAGGCCGCAGGTGGCTGTGCCGCTGGCCGCGCGCTCGAGGTCCGCGTCACGGGCCGCGGCCTCGCGCCAAAGCCACCGCTGGTGCGAGTCGCGCATGCGCCTGCGGAGCGCGCGGCCGCCGATCTCCTCGAGCTTCAGCGTCGCGCCGTTGTCCCTGGCCCAGCGGCGCATCGCCGTGGAACTCCAATCCACCCGCCCAAGCGCGAGCAGCGCCGCTGCCGCTGGACCGCGCCCCGCCAGCGCGCCAGGACCCTGCTCGAGGCGGACCTGCACGGCGCGCCGCCACGCCCACAGCACGTCGCAGGTCGCGTCGAAGCGGTTCCGCGCGAGCCCGCGGCCCCAGGCCAGGAGCGCCCGCCCGGCCTGCGAGCGCCAGGGGTCGCGCCTGGGCACAGCGGCCACTGCGCACCCCACCTGCAGCGAGCGGCCCCGCGCGCTGCCGAAGGCGAGGAACCCGACCGCCGATTGCCACTGCTCGAGCTCGCTCGCGGACCGGGCCTGGGCGCAGCAGCCGCCAGCCGTCGTCGGGAGGAGGCCGCCCACGAGCAGGCGCATGGCCGCGCTGATGGACTGGCGTCGCGCGCCCCCCACCCGCCTGAGCTGCCCGCGGGCCCCGGCGCGCCGCCCCCTCGCCACCCCCGCCGCGGCCGAGCCGTCCAGGCAGAAGTCCACGCCCAGGTTCTTTGTGACATTCGTTTGCTTGGCGCTCAGGGCGCCGCACCCAACATATTCCTCCCCTCCTCCCGTGGCGCCTCGGGGGGAGGCCAGGGCCCTCACCTCCCCGTGGCCCCCCGAGGCGCCACATCGCGGGGGAGGCAGAGGAGGAGTCGGGAGGCCAGGACGGGGAGGGTCACGGCGGTGCGGCTGTCGTGGAGTGCGCGGAGGTCCCGCAGCAGGAGTTGGCGTCGGATTTCCCGATCCCGCCCCTCGTGAGGGCGCAGAACGCGGAGGTTTTCATCAAGACGGAGCAGGTGGCAGCTGCTCGGAGGTTGGCCTCGGACGTGGTCACGGCCACAGCCGTCAAGAAGGGCCAGTTCGAGCCTGGTGAGCGGGATCATCGTGGAGGTGAACTGGTCCATCGAGGAGGCGAGCTGGGCCATCGTGCAGGTGAGCTGGGTCTTCACGGCGATGAGCTGGATCATCGTGGAGGCGAGCTGGCCCAATGTGGAGGCGAGCTGGCTCATCGTGCAGGTGAGCGGGGTCATCACGCTGGTGAGCTGGATCCTCGTGGAGGACTGGTCCGACGTGGAGGCGAGCTGGGACATCGTGCAGATGATCGTGGAGGTGAGATGGTCCAACGTGGAGGTGAACTGGAGCAGATGGGCGACAACAGAGTGCGAAGCGCGCTCGAAATTTTGGCAGACCTCTTGGATACGATCGCGGACACCAGCAACGATCAAGAGTTCGTGGGCAAGTTGACGGTGGAGGTCACTTCCTGGGTCAAGACGTGCGCGAAGCTCGGCGTCGACCTCGGAGACCTCAAGGAGAAGTTCGAGGGCCTGGACGTGGTGCAGTACTCGGCTTCTTCAGGCGGTGGGGGCCCGCAATTCCCCTAGCATCGGCGGCTTCGCTGTGCTGTCGCTCTACCTGAGACGGCGGGGGTCCGTGGTTCCCCCAAGAACGCGCCCAGCTTGGAGAGCTGAGCAGGCAGCTTGCTGCGCGGAGGCCCGTGCCCTCCTGCAAGCAGGCTGGCTATGCCAACGTGCTCCGGAGAGGCGTTTCCGGAGCACGTTGGACGTTCCCCCTCCCCTCCCCCGCGCACGCTCTGTGCTTGGCCAAAAGGTCCAAAAGGTCCTCCTCCTCCTCCTCCTCCTCCTCCTCCTCCTCCTCCTCCTCCTCCCTCCTCCTCCCTCCTCCCTCCTCCTCCCTCCTCCTCCCTCCTCCTCCTCCTCCTCCGCCTCCTCCGCCTCCTCCTCCTCCTCCTCCTCCTCCTCCTCTCCTCCTCCTCCTCCTCCCTCCTCCTCCTCCTCCTCCTCCTCCTCCTCCTCCTCCTCCTCCTCCTCCTCCTCTCCTCCTCCTCCTCCTCCTCCTCCTCCTCCTCCTCCTCCTCCTCCTCCTCCTCCTCCTCCTCCTCTCCTCCTCCTCCTCCTCCTCCTCCTCCTCCTCCTCCTCCTCCTCCTCCTCCTCCTCCTCCTCCTCCTCCTCCTACTCGTTATTCTTACCTGCGTGCTCTGCGCTCTGGGCAGGAGAGGGCAAGGGAAGGAGGGATGTCGAAGGAGAGTGGCCTCGCGGGGGCCTCTGAGGGCCGTTGTCTGGCCTCCTGGGGCGGGTTTTACAGCCCTGTGGCAGCATCTGGGAGCCTTCTTAGGACCTCCTGGGTTGGGTGCATAGTGAGGCGAAAGGCTCAAAGTTTCGGCTCATGCTCCCCCTCTGGAGGGCGTCTCGGGGCCGTCTTTAGAGCCCCTGAGGCAGTCTCGGGTGCCCCTGGGGCGGTCAAGGAGCCCTGTTATGCCGTACCGGGGCCCTCATGGGCGCATGTGAGCCCCGTCCTGAGGCGGTGTTTGAAGCCTCTTGGGCCGTCGTGGATTCTCGGAAGCTTGAAGAATGGAGGAGCCCTCGTCTGGGGCACTCGTCTGGGGCCTCGGGCGCCCACTGGAACCTGCCCGGGGCCGTCCTGCGGAGCTCCCTACGGGGCCCCAAAGCGCTGCACTCGGTGGTGGCTGACGCACGCGGGAGGTCCGACTGGGACCATCGGTGGAGTTCCCTACGGGGCCACGAAGCGCTGTACTGGGTGGTGGCTGACGCATGCGGGCGGTCCCACTGGGAGCTTCGGTGAAGCTCCGTATGGGGCCACAGAACGCTGTACTGGGTGGTGGCTGACGCATGCGGGCGGTGCCACTGGGGCCATCGGTGAAGCTCCGTATGGGGCCACGAAACGCTGTACTGGGTGGTGCCTGACGCATGCGGGCGGTGCCACTGGGGCCTTCGGTGGAGCCCCCCAATTCGGCCACGAAACGATGTGTTGGGTGGTGGTTGACGCATGCGGGCGGTCCCACTGGGACCTTCGGCGGAGCTCCCTATGGGGCCACGAAACGGTGTACTGGGTGGGTGAAACGCAGGGAGGAGGGCTGTGCTGGGTGGTGGTTGACGCATGCGGGCGGTCCCACTGGGACCTTCGGTGGAGCTCCCTATGGGGCCACGAAACGGTGTACTGGGTGGGTGAAACGCAGGGAGGAACGGCTGTGCTGGGTGGTGGTTGACGCATGCGGGCGGTCCCACTGGGACCTTTGGTGGAGCCCCCCATGGGGCCACGAAACGCTGTACTCGGAGGGTGAAACGCAAGGAGGAAGGGCTGTGCTGAGTGGTGGTTGACGCACGCGGGAGGTCCCACTGAGACCTTCGGTGGAATTCCCTATGAGACCTCGAAGCGCTCTAATGGGTGAACGAAACGCAAAGGGGGAGGCTGCGCCGGGTGGTGGTTGACGCATGCGGGCGGTCCCACTGGGACCTTCGGTGGAGCTCCCTACGGGGCCACGAAACGCTGTACTGGGTGGATGAAACGTTGGGAGGAACGGCTGTGCTGGGTGGTGGTTGACGCATGCGGGCGGTCCCACTGGGACCTTCGGTGGAGTTCTCTATGAGGCCACGAAGCGCTGTACTGTGTGGGTTAGACGCAAGGAGGAAGGACTGTGCTGGGTGGTGGTTGACGCATGCGGGCGGTCCCGCTGGAACCTTCGGTGAGCTCCCTATGGGGCCACGAAACGCTGTACTGGGTGGGCGAAACGCAAGGAAGAGGGAGGAGGGGGAGGAAGGAGGCGGGATAAATGCGGGGATCGCCTCTTCAAAACGAGGACCCAACACCGCATAATGGTTGGGAAAAAAAACTCTCCAACAGGGGGGGTCCGATACCCCAGCGGCAATTAGACCCGCAGTGGTAGGGTTCGCTATTGGTCGCAGACCCCTCGCACCTTGGAGGCGGCCAGAGGATCTGAGCTGGGTGGGCCCCGAAAAACAGGGTCAAGACAGGGAGATCAGGGCGCACCCGCTCACAGCCTGTCCCTGAACACCCTCTGGGGCGCACCTGGCGCAGCGTTTCCCCCCGGATCAGTTTTCGATTGTCCTGGGGGCAGAAAACGACCCCGGGAGGCTGAAGAAAAAACCCAAAATCCTGCCCCAGCCCAAAGCCTCGAACCTCGCCCCCCCTGCTTGCTCGCCGGAACCACTGCTGGGCCACCTTAGACCCCCAGCAGCCTCCAATCCGCAAGTACCTCCCTCCCTCTCCTCCGCCGTGGCCCAAGGGAGCGGGCCGCTCGCGAGGAGGCACAGGCTGGGCAGTCGTTGAGCGATCTCCTCGCCTAGTCTTGCCTTGCCTACTCCGAGTTTCTGAATGGGCGTCGGGGGGGCGTCACCCCCGCCGACAGCCCCGCATGGACCCCCGTCGCGAGCAGCCACCGCGCGCCGAAGGCGCTCTGACCCCCGTCGCGGCGCGACGACGAGGCGAGGCTGACCCCCGTCGTGGAGGTGCCCCCCCACGCTGATGAAGAAACCCAGAGTAGCCTTTCCTCTCTCTCCCTCTCTCTCTCTCTCTATCTCTCGCTCTCTGTTTACCCTTTCCCCCTGTTCGGGCTCGGGGCGTCCGGTGGCGGAAGTGGTACTCGCATCACCCAGCCCGCCCCACTGCTCGCGAGCACAGCGGAGACGACTCATGCGGCGTTCGACGACGGCGTGCCCCCCTCCTCCTCCTCCTCCTCCTCCTCCTCCTCCTCCTCCTCCTCCTCCTCCTCCTCCTCCTCCTCCTCCTCTTTCGTTTCCTCTTCCTCCTCCTCCTTTCCTTCTTCCATTCATGACTCTGAAGCTTACAAAGTGGCATCAGCTTCACATATGGAGGGCGGGTCGGTTTCAACATGTGGCCCTCGCCTTAGCGCCGCGCACATTCGTTTGATTGAGGGCGAGTCGTTTTCAATACACTCATCTTAACAATTCGCAAGGGCTTCACGGATTGAGGGCGGTTCCTGTTCAAAATGTGGCGATCGTCTTAGCGCCTCGCATATTCGTCTTCAAAATTTGCCAGAGTTTCACGGATTCCCTTGATCAGCGTACCAGAAATTGCGTTTTGGCAAGATTCAGGCTTATGAGGGTGCACAAGTTTTGTGGGTGTGCGGTGTGCAATCGCCAGGAATGGCGTTCTGGCACGATTCAGGATCGTCAGGACGCATCAGTCAGGTTCATCCGTGGCGTTGGAATCCCGAGAGCAATGTTGTGGCATGCTTCAGGGTCTTCAAACAGTTCTTCCAACGAGGCAGTTCCCTCAATGAAATGAAACGATGTAGGGGCCTAACAAGAGGGAGCTTGGATGGAGGGCTTATTCCTAGATCGTTGATGCCTCTTGGGTTTACACTGGTCTCCTCCTCTTCCCCCTCCTCCTCCTCCTCCTCCTCCTCCTCCTCCTCCTCCTCCTCGTCCTCCTCCTGCTCCTCCTGCTCCTCCTGCTCCTCCTGCTCCTCCTGCTCCTCCTGCTCCTGCTCCTCCTCCTCCTCCTCCTCCTCCTCCTCCTCCTCCTCCTCCTTTTCCTCCTTCTCCCCCCCTGCCTCCACGGGCGCGCACACGAGCCCGGAGCGGCCGAGGAAAGCGGCGGTCCTGGCCCCGCCGACGATGCCCGTGCCAGCGAGGCGGAGGTTGCTGGACCTCTCCAGGCTGGGAATGGGGAGCATCCGCCACCACAACCGAGCCTCGTCCTCGTCATCATCCCTCCTCCTCCAGGTCACTTCCTCCTCCTCCTCCTCCTCCTGCTCCTCCTCCTGCTCCTGCTCCTGCTCCTGGTCCTGGTCCTGCTCCTGCTCCTGCTTCTGCTCCTTCTCCTCCTCGTCCTCCTCCTCCTCCGCCTCCTTTTCCTCCCCCGCCTCCGCCTCCGCCACCGCCTCCTCCTCATCCTCATCCTCATCCTCATCCTCCCCCTCCCTCATCCATTCCTGTTCCTTACAAACCCGCCCCCGTGCCTGAGTGGGCGTGTCCTCAGGTCATTTGCCTAATCCCGGAGCCTCCGTCCTCAGTCCTGAGGGGTCTTCACGGGGCCCGGACCCCAAACCGCCAAATTTGGCGGGGCGTGTCGCGTGACCTCTGGGCTCCCCCCCCCCGCCTGCATGCATCTTTCGGGCCCAAGAGGGCCCGAAGGCGGGCCAAGAGGGCCCCACGAGGCCCCCAAGACGGTCCAAGAGGGCCCAGAGTCGCCGAGTAAATCAAGAGATAAGCCAAAGCGGGAGCGTGATTTCTGAGTGCCGAGGGCGCGGCGTTTGAATAGGTTACAAGGAAATCCCCCGTGAGAGCGCAATGCCTGCATAAATTGTGAAGAAGTCCCGCGCGAGAACTTGTTGTGGGAATAAACTGTAAGGAAATATTAGGCGGGAGCCGATGTGTTGCAGCCGCGGGCAACAACACAGCTTGCGCAGGAAGACTTTCCCGGATAAAAACAAGTGCTAGCGAGGGGGGTACTTCAAATCAGAAACAATATGCACTGGTGGGAAGCGCTTAACAAAAAATATGTTCCAATAGTAAAACAACAACAACAACAGCAGCAGCAACCACAACAACCACAACAAGAAGAACAACAGCAACAACAACAATAACAACAATCATGTAAGACTATTATTTCCCTTCTGTTCGCGTGCCACTCAACACGTAGATCCCGAACTCTCGGTACCCCCCGTCTTCGTCTTCGATCGTACCCCGTTGGGAATGTATCTTCCTTACCTGCTACGTGAATTTAGCGGAGATGCTAAAACAGGAGAAGGGAGGACGGATGCAAGGGGGAGGGAAAAGGATGGAGCACGAGAGAAATTAGCAGGGGGAGGGCTAGGAGCAGAAAACACACGGCAGAACCAGACGGGCAGATCGGGCGGGCAAACCTTAGCGGGCGGGTCGGGAAGGAGGGCCCAGGCGGTCAGATCGAGCAGACGGGTTGCTGAAGTGTGAATCCGGCACGAATCGTGAGAAAGTCTCGAGCGATAGCTCGATTGCAAGGCAATCATGAGAAAGGCCAAAGCGAGAGCGTGATTCCTGAGTGTCGAGGGCGCGGCGTCTGCATAAATGATGAGCAAGTCCCACGCGAGAGCGCGATGCCTGCATACATTGCAAGGAAGCCCCGCGCGCGAATTCGATGTTGGAATAAACTGTGAGGAAGTATCCGGCAGTTGTTGCTGCAACCTGAGGGCCAGGGGGGCAATTTGAGCAGGAAGACCCTCCCGAATCAGAAAGACAAGGTGCGAGCCCCGGGATGCGCAGATTAATTGAAAAAACACCATGTGCACGGGAGGGGGATCAACCATAATCATTCCTCAAAAGTAAGAACCCAACAACAACAACAACAACAACAGCAGAAGCAGCAACAACAACAACAACAACAACAACAACAACAATTACTAGCACGTGGGGACACTCCGTTCTCACCAGTGCCAGGGTTTTCATAGGAGGCGGGCAATACCCCCACTTTGTGGGGGGGCCGGTTCAAGCTCTACCAAATTTCCAAACGACTCTTCGCCACCACCCACACCCAGCTTCCCGCCCTATGACGTTCGGACACTTCACTTCGTGGCATGCGGACGACCGTGGCTACTATTCAGGGCCCCGCGGCCGACGACGACGGCGTGCGCGCGCGAAGAAAAAACGAATGTGTCCCGCATGGTATTATTTGACAGGGATGATGGCCCTGGCAGGTGCGCAACCGTTGTTGCAGAAGTTCGAAAAAGTTGCTCGCAAAAGCCCGTTTGACAGAAATGTTTAAAAAGTGTTGGGTTTCCTACGAATCCGCAAGAGCGCGCGGGATGAAATTTTGACAATTTTTTTTTGAAAAACCATTGGTTTTTTGATGTTTTTATGTTAAAATCGCTACGAAAACTAAGGTTTTGGAAGGATTTCGTCTTGCGCGCGCGAATGTCCACTTTACCTTATTTGTTGCAAGGGATTCTTGAAGTTTGGATATGTTAGAACAAGAAATGTCCACTTTAGCTTATTTCTTGCAAGGGAAAACCGATCGTAACATCACAACCGGATCTGGATGACATCGTTTTACCTGAGACTTCCTAACGGAAATTATGAAAATGAGGCTGCGGCCTAGGCGCGGCGGGGGGGCCATGCACCAGGGGCCCCAACAATTCGCCGGCCCAACGGGCCAGAGGCGTGCTAAGATCTCCGGTAACTGGTTAACAATTGTATTGTACTAGTTCGCGCGCGCGGGGCGGCCCCTGGGGGTCCCCCGGCGAAAAGTACCCCGCCCGCCGCCTGGGAAGGTCCCGCCCGGTTCAACTCAGAGATGGTTTTCCTTCTGGGTGCGGCCTCTCAGGCCGCCCTGAGCGCGCCAAGAGTGCCCCAAGAGGCCCCCAAGATTGCTCAAGAGGCCCCCGAGACGTTCAAAGAGCGCTCCAAGGCGCCGAAGATGACCCCAAGACGGCCCAAGAGACCCCCAAGACAGCCGAAGAGGCCTTCAAGACGCCCCAAGAGCCTTCCAAGAGGCCTCCGAAGAGGGCCCCAAGAGGCCAAAATCGTTGATTTTCATTGGTTTTTCCGATGTTTTTTGCGTTCTGGCTTTTTCGGCTTCCGGACGCTCCAAGACGACCCAAGAGGCGCCCAAGATCGCTCCAAGACGGCCCACGAAGCTCCCAAGACGGCCCCGAAACGGCCCTAGAGGGCCCCCAAGACGGCCCAAGTGCCGCCCAAGACGGACCAAGAGGCCCCAAGACGGGCCCAAGAGGGGCTCAAGAGGGATACAGAGAACTGAAAAATCGAGCCCTCCGCCCCAGAAGCCGCCCAGGAGGTCCCAAAGAGGCCCCAAGAGACCCCCAAGAGGCCTCCAAGACGCCCCAAGAGGCGCCCAAGAGGCCCAAAAGAGGCCCCAAGAGGCCCCAAAACGGCCCTCAACAGGCCCCAAAACTCGGCTAGCCCACCACGGCGCGATCATGCAATATGGACAAGCGGAGTGAGCGAAACGATTGAATCACATTTCATTCCAGACCTCCTATGCGCCGCCTCCGAGGCCGTCCGAGTTCACCCCCCGTCTGGGCCACCCCCCTTTACGTTCACCCGAATGTCGGGCCCTGGGGCCCTCAGACATCGATCCGAGGCGAAAGAGCCGAGCCGGACGGACCACGTGGGAGGCCCGGACGACCTCTCATCCAGTCGACCGCGGTGCGCAATACGGGCCGGCGGAATGAGCGAAGCGATTAAATAATTATTCTTTAGAAATAATAATGTTCAACAACAACAACAACAACAACAACAACAACAACAACAACAACAACAACAACAACAACAATTACTAGCACGTGGGGACACTCCGTTC